>ML780502.1:19159-46389 GCA_009831015.1 Picea engelmannii | reverse complement strand
TTATGAAGACTATATGACAGTAGATGAGGACTACTGTGGTGAATGTGTTTCACTGCTCGCAACTATACGTTGCTGATCAAGTACTTGTGTGTTACTTGATGTGGTAGTTAACCACTGGATTGTAGTTGTGTACTACTATGAATGGACACAGGTGTGTTCTATCCTTGTTCTAATTGCCTTGAAGACTATCAGCAGTTTATTGGAGATGATGATCATTCAGATGAATGAAGAACAAAGATTTTCCAGACAGAAAACAGTTCAGATCTTTTACTCCTCTTGTATCACTCTATGGTGAGAGTGACTTAGCTAGCATCATATTACTCATATGAAGTATGGTTTCGAGAAGTTGATGCAACTGATAGTGATGGTGATGCTCATGATCTAGTCATGAAGTAGTCTAGATGACTATATTGATGCTACCAGGTAAATGGTATGTTTTGTGCTCAAGTCCATTACCTGTAAATACCTCTCTAGCTAGGAGGGAGTGTTAATATTATGGTAGTTGTAGGATGTATTTACCTCTACATGTGAACCTGACAAGAATAGAAGACTCTGGGAAGCAAGAGAAACCCTAATGAATTGGCTAATAACCCTAGAAGCCTTGTCAACTCAAGAATATAATTTATATTAGGCTATTAGCCTCCAAGAGAAGAAGTTGGCCATAAATAATAATAATATACTGAACAGACACATACCCAGAAGGAAAAGTCGGCCCCAACAAACTGGCAGAATTACTATAAATATAGGGCGCCAGTTCTCATTTGTAGTATCTCAGCAGTTGCAGACAGAGCCAGTTCTGCGTAGTAGTTTCCCAGTTGGTGCGCACTGCAGTTGCAGTTGGTGCGCAGGTTTGGAGGAGGGTTGCAGCTGCAGCAGCAACAGCTAGTTTTAGTATTGGCTTGGATATCTCTTGGCTAGGGTTTGGAACATCTGATCAGTCTTTTATGATGCGCTATCCTTGGAGATTGATGCGCTGCTCCTTGTTTGGCTATCTATCCTAGGGTTTGCTTCCAGAGGAATTCTCAGTCAAGGTTAAGGTGCTCGGAGGGAGGCTTCGGCCTGTGGTTGGGTGACGAGGGTATCGTCAATGGTAAAACGAGCACACCATCTTCTATATTCTAACACCTACCACCTAAGAACATTCTAGACAAGGAACCGTCTAGTAAGCCTTCTCACATTTATTGTGTTCACACTAGGTATTATTTACTAAATGTGGCCTCCATAAATAATAAGTTCTATTTTAAAAATACTTTTTATTATTTTTATGCACACATGTGCATTTTACCCAACCTTTAATTTCTTATTTCCCTTTTTCCTAGAGTTAGATTTTATCTCAATTCATTAAAAATATTTAGTATTTTTATTTAGTCCCTTATTTAAACTTATACTTAGACTTAGTATTAGACTTAGGATTAGACTCTTGTTAAGATTCTAAGTTTACAATTTATTGACTAAATAAATTTTATTCTAACACGGTCTAAACAATTCATTAGTTTTTAGGCCACCTAGATTTATTGACTCACGTTTAATTAAGAGACATGCCCTTCAACATGCACTTCTGTACTCCAAGGGTGCCACTCGCCTTTGAATTGTTTTGGAAGTTTTTCCTACCCTTGGAGTCAACACTCCATTCTGTCAACCTTGTGAGAGACTAAGGGATTCTAAGGAATAAAGATTCTTCCTTATTGCGCACCCCTTAGAATTCTTCGTGGGTGACTGTCTTAGTCCAACCTCACGACATCGTGGACCTCTCGAACTAGGTAATCGTTAACCTACAGTTCAAGTCACAACGAGAGTACTAGTAGGATATGACAAGGATGATGCCACACCTCTCTCTCAAATGTCTGGTTCCTGTGCATGACCCCTTTACTCTTTATGTGAGTTGGATTAGAAAGCATCGTCAAGCCTGTATCCACTGACAAAAACAATTTCAATAATCCATATGCATAAATCATATTGTAATCAATCATATATCACATGTGAAGAAAATGAAAAATACTCAAACAAAATGCAATCCACTCCTTGACTCAATCTGGAGTCCAAGGAAGTCCATTGATGTCATCAATATCCATAACATGTTATGTGTCCTGCACACTTAGGAGAAATACTCAATAATATCTGTCAATACATGTACATCTGAAAGTAACATATAAATCACAATATATCATCATATATATCTCATAATCGAGATAGAATCATAATGTACCATATCCGGATCACTTGCATGGAAGTGTCCTCAAAGAATAAGTCAATATAAGTGTGATCAGTAGAATGAGATGTTACATACCACCCCTCTTGTTTTAAACTTCATCATGAAGTTTGTACAATCTATAAATGCAAGTAAAAATGCATATGCCAAATATTTACATATCTAATCTATCAAAAAAATAAAGAAATTGTTGACGCATATCAAATGCGTCCTCCCATATAACCGAGTGTGGACTATAGTTGTCCCACTTTACCTTGACCTAATTGACTACTCGATGTCGTAGTTGTCGAGTGCGATGGTCCAAAATGCGGATTGGATCCTCCATGAGAGAACCCTCATCCGACACCTGCAAAGACCTCATGTCAATAACATGTGACAGATCACTAATATAATGTCATAAAACAAATACATGAAATACATCGTGCATACGCCTCAAAGAATCAAGAAAGGCTAGTCGATAAGCCATGAGCCCTTTCCTTTCCACAAACTCGAAAGGTCCCACAAACCTAGGAGAGAGTTTAACACCCTTTCCAAATTTGATCGAACTCTTATGCGGTTTTACCCACAAGAAAAATTTGTCGCCAACATCATAACCGCGGTCAATGCGATGTGCGTCAGAATAACCCTTTTGTCAATCTTGCACTTCTTTAATCCTCTGTCTTATCAATTGCATCTGTTCTTCCTTTTCTTGGATCACTTCCAGTTCCACTAGTACCCTATCCTCTAGTCTATCCCAACTCAGAGGCGTCTGACATGGATGTCTGTAAATAAACGCAAATGGTTCCATCCTTATTGTACTTTGATGTAATGATCCCAAGCCAAATTCTTTATTGGAATCACTAACTACTACTAATTTATTGAGTTATTAAGTGCATACAAGATTCATCAACACATGGAGATCACAATATATTCAAGATGTAGAAGCACAAGCAAAGATCTGACCTTTTTATTATGAGCAATGTAAGATCAATACAATAGATGGCCGATCTGGCATAAGCCTCAGATGGCCGTACAAGAAATAAATATGAGCTACTACAAAATGCTCCCGCTAATACAAAATAATGTCTCCAAAGGCTGAATAAGAAATGAAGATCAATACAAGAAGATCTGAATGCCAAACTCTCCAGCTGAAACCCTCAATAACTCGGACCTGCTGCCAAAAGTGTCCAATCACCCTAAGAAATATGCCAATTGATAGATCGGGTGATGGTAAGAATAACCCAGGTGCATGAATCTCCAAGATCCCTCTCAATCTCCGTAGATCTGAATTCCCCACTGAATGGGGTGCCCCACTGGATGACTGAAACCCTAGCTGGTTCGGCCCTGATGAAGGAGGTCTCCAAATGCTTTGAAACTCTCCAAGAATATATATCGGCCGATGGTAAGAATAACCCAGGTGCCTGAATCTCCAAGATCCCTCTCAATCTCCATAGATCTGAATTTCCAACTGAATGGGGTGCCCCACTGGATGACTGAAACCCTAGCTGGTTCGGCCCTGATGAAGGAGGCCTCCAAATTCTCTGGAAATCTCCAAGAATATAGATCGAGCTATGAGAATCCCATGGGAGAAGTTTCGGACTCAAATCTCAAGCAGATCTCCCTAGATCTGAGTTTTACTGAATTACAGGACGCCCCTTATGGCTCCAAGACGTCCCAATCTGCAAACAAATGTATAATGATGATAACCCTCCAGAAAATCACTCAAACCGATGATCCTGCCCCTTCTGAAGCACTAGATGGAGATGGGCTAGGACTAGAATGGTTTGGAGGAGTCTTTCATCCTCGAGACCAAGTTGCGGAACAAGGTGAGTGGATATTTCACCACTGAGTTGCTCACAAGAGTTTGTACAACAAACCCCCAAACTGAATGCTCAAGAGCAATAGAAAATGCTAATCCAAAACCAGACTGAGTAATAGGTGCACCCCAGCCTCTTATACTTTTCCTTCTAATTCTCTGTTGAGTTAGGTTAACGCCCAAGGTTAATCTTCTATTCTTTTGTTGAGTTATCTTTTACTCCTTTTCTTTTCCTTTCTTAAGTCAACTTAAAAATATAACTTTTAACTTCTTGACTTTTTCCCCCCTTCAGTGTGACACTATGACCTAGTGGGGGTGCCCAGGCCACTGAGTCTCCTCATTACCTCTCTAAGAGGTGGGGGACATTACATTTGATAACTATTGTTATATGCAAACTCTACTAATCATAAGAAGTCCTCCCAATTCTTTTGTTGATCCATCACATACATCCGAAGCATGTCCTCTAAGATCTGGTTCATTCTTTATGTTTGTCCATCTGTTTCTGGATGATATGCGGTACTAAAGTTCAATTTCATTCCCAAATCCTCTTGGAAACTAGTCCAAAACTTTCTTGTAAACACCGATCCACGATCAAATATGATATTTCTTGGTACTCCGTGCAACCTCATGATCTCGGTAATAAAAACTCTAGCTATGTCTGGCGCTTGATACATCATACGTACTGGAATAAAGTGTGCACTCTTCGTCGGAGTGTCAACGACCAAAAAAATCGAATCGTGTCTCCTTGCCGTTAGTGGAAATCCAAAAATATAATCCATTGAAATGACCTCCCATTTTGATTCAGGAATAACATGTGGCTCTAACAATCCTGTTGGATGTCTATGTTCAGCCTTCACTTGCTAACATTCTATACATCTCGCCACGTAACTAGATATGTACGCCTTTATCCCTTTCCAGAAGAATAAAGGATTAAGGTCTTCCTTAATCTTCATGATTCCTGGATGAGCCATAGATAGTACTCGATGAGATTTGCTTAAAATAAAAATTCTTAATTTGTCATCAGGCGGTACGTAAATTTTGTTGTTATATCTCAAAAATCCTTTGTTATCAAATGAATAACTTGCATACTTCAGTACCATCATGGTATCTTGTTCAATAATATTGTTAACTTCCTTGTACCAATCATCATCAATCTGTAGAGCTAAATTTTTTTCTCTAAGATTCATCTTGAGAGGCATTACCGAAAATATGTGTGGTCTCTGACTTAACGCATCTGCTACTCTTTTCACCATTCCTTTAATGTAAGTAATATCGAAATCATATTCGATAATTATCTCAGATCAATGCCTTTGTCATGCATTCAGGTCACTTTGAGTAAAGATATGTTGCAATCCACAGTGATATGTCTTTAACTCGAATTTTCGTTCAATCAGATAATGTCTCCAAAATCGTAAGGTAGATACAATTGTTGATAAATCATGCGTCGTGTAATTCTCTTCATGCCTTCTTAATTTCCTTGAACTGTAAGCGATTACTTGACCGCATTGCATAAAAAATCTGCCTAAAACTTCCTTGGATGCGTCTGTGCATACCAAGAATTCTTTTTCCATGTCCGGGACCTTCAGTATCAGCGTTGTCGTTAACAACTCCTTAATATTTTGAAACCCTTCAGTGCATTTCTCTATCCATACAAATTTCTTGTTTTTCTTCTGCAATTCCATGATTGGATTTTCTATCTTTGAAAAACCTTCGACGAATCGTCAGTAATATCATGCTAAAACCATAAAACTATGTACTTATTGTACGTTCATTGGAGCTGGCCATTCCATAATAGCTTTTAATTTCGTTAGATCCATAGTGATACCTTCTCCAGATATGATATGTCACAAGTAATGAATCTTTGATTGGTAAAAATAACATTTCGATAGATTCCTGTACAATTTGTTTTATCTTAGACATTATAGAACCAATCTCAAGTGTTCGTCATGCTCTTCTTTTATCTGAGAATAAATTAGTATGTCATCAATAAATACTTGAAAAAAATTATCCAAGTATTCACAGAATACCCCATTCATCAAACTCATAAATACGCTCGAGGCATTCTTCAATCCAAATGGTAAAACAATAAACTCATAATGTCCGAATCTCGTCTTAAATGTGGTCTTAGGGATATCTTCTTCCTTAATTCATAACTGATGACATCCCGATCTGAAGTCAATATTCGAAAACATCATTTCTCCCTTCATATGATCAAACAAATCATCAACCCTTGGTAATGGATATTGGTTCTTGATCGTAGCTTTGTTCAATTCACGATAGTCAATACAAAGCCTCCATGAAACATCATTCTTTATAAAAAATGAATGACGTACCCGACGATGATACGCTTGGACGTATAAGTTCTAAATCCAACAACTCCTTCAATTGCATTTTCAACTCCCACAACTCTGGTGTCAACATTCGGTATGGAGTTCTCATAATTGGTTATTGTTGGTTGTGGAGCTTGATTATCTTCCTGATTCATAGGTCTTTGTTCCAATCGTGTTTATACCCCATGAAGGATTTACACCCTGGAATAATGTACACTCCTCCATGTGGGGGAGTGCAGGGGGGTTACTCCTGCTGCGGGGTTCGAGGGCAAGCTTGCCCCCGAAGGAAAAATTGCAAATGTATATTGTAATTTCATAGTAAATCTGGACCGTTCATTACAAGGTCGCAGATCTGATGGTAGAAGTTATGTTAGGGTTTTTTCCCTAGAAGGAAACCCTCTTTTATGAGGGAAATGTATTGCAACTATGTATTATTGCGAATATTGTATTTTGAGTGAGGAGACTATGAGAGAAAGAAGATGAAGTCACAACATGTGTGTTGTAAGCTGTATCCCTTCATTTGTTGGATAATAATAAAGGAAGGACCTACCAATTTCTCTACTGGACGTAGCCCACACTGGGTGAACCACGCATATATGTGTATCTTTTGTGTTTTATTTCCTCATTTGTTTTATTTTATTTCTCTGCGATCCTGTTTTTCTAACAACTGGTATCAAAGAGAAATGTAACTCGTAGGAAAAGAGGGTTCCTGGTTCGAGTGGGAGCAATGGTGAAAGATGAAAACTTTAGGGTCGAGAAATTTAACGAACAAAACTACTAGTTATGGAAGATGTAGATGGAATATTATTTATATTAGAAGGATTTGTTTCTACCATTGGGTGGAATAACAAAGAAGCCGACAACCATGAAGGATGAAGAATTGGAGATTCTTGACAGAAAGGCTCTAGGAATGATACAACTGAGCCTGTAAGCATCAATGGCTTTCAATATTTCAAAAGAAAAGACAACGAAGGAGCTAATGGACACATTGACTAAACTATATGAAAAACCCTTGGTGTCCAATAAGGTATTTCTAATGAAGAGATTATTTAATATGAAGATTTCATAAGGTGGGTATGTTGCAGATCATTTAAATGAATTTAATATGGTTACTAATCAACTAAGTTATGTAAAAGTGGAATTTGATGATGAGGTCAGGGCTCTTCTAATATTGTGCTCATTTCCAGAAAGATGGAATGACCTGGTCATCGTTGTAAGTAACTCTATCTTTGGTTCAAACACTTTAAAATTTGATGATGTTGTTGGATTTATCCTTAGCGAGGATATGTGACGAAAAATCACAGGTGATACATCAAGTATTGCGTTAAACATGGAGAACATAGGAAGAAAAAAGAATAGAGGAAAGGGCTCAGGGAACAACGAGAATTCTAGGAAAGGCATATCCAAATATAGACTCCGAAAGATAGAGTGCTAGAATTGTGGGAAGAAAGGATATCTGAAGAAAGACTGCAGAGCTCCAAAGAAACAAAGAGATGGACAACATGAGAAAAATCAGAAAGCAAATGTAACAGGTGATGTGTTAGAAGATGCTTTGATTCTTTATGTAGATAATATTTTTGAGTCTTGGGTAGTAGATTTAGGGGCTTCATTTCATGCCACACCCCATAGGAAACATTTTATAGATTATGTTCAAGGTGATTTTGGACAGGTTCATTTGGGTGATGATGCACCATGCATAATTGTTGGAATGGGAAAGATAAAAATAAAGCAAAGGAATGGAAAACAATGGTTGTTGAAAGAGGTAAGACATGTTCCAGATATAAGGAAAACTCTAATTTCAACAAGGAAGTTGGCAAGTGAAGGTTGTATATCCATATTTACAGATAAGGTGTGGAAGGTCACCAAAGGATCATTATTGATATCAAAAGGAGAGAAGGTAGGTACATTGTATTTATGTATTGGTAATACTGACTCTTATATCTCTTTAGCTTCTAGATGAGTGGATATGACACTGTGGCATCATAGGCTTGGAAAAATGAGTGAGAAGGGGATTCATATACTTCCCAAAAGAAATTTGTTGCTAGATATTAAACATATTGATTTGGATTTATGTGACCATTGTGTTTATGGAAAACAAAAGAGAGTCAAATTTCTCAGAGTCAGAAAAAAAAGAAAGTGAAAGGTTAGAGATTGTGCATACAGATGTATGGGGACCAAATCAGGTATCATATTTTGGCGTCTCTTGTTATTATGTCACTTTTATTGATGATGCAACTAGAAAAACTTGGGTTTATTACATTCGACAAAAATATGATGTTTTTGATTATTTTAAGAAATGGAAAACTTTGGTTGAGAATGAGACACGAAAAAGGTTGAAGTGTCTCAGATCAGACAATGTAGGTGAATATTGTAGCAAGGAGTTTCATGATTACTGTTCATCCCATGGGATTCATAGAGAGAATACAGTTCCAATAACACCACAAGAAAATGGTGTGTCATAAATAATGCACAAGAAAATCATGGAGTGTGCAAGGAGTATGAGATTGCATGCTGGTTTTCCCTTCCAGTTATGGGAATATGCTGTAAATGATGTTGTTTACTTAATAAACATAGAACCTTCAAGCTCTTTGGATGGTGGAATTCCATGGGAGGCATGGACAGGTAAAAAGATAAACTATTGTTTTTTGAAGACTTTTGATTGTGAAGCATTTGTCCATATTGATAAAGAAAATAGAAAAAAGCTTGAGAAAAAATCCAAGAAGTGTACCTTTGTTGGATACGGTGTTAATGATTTTGGTTATTGTTTATGGGATTATGAAAATCACAAAATCATTAGGAGTAGAGATTCCATATTCAATGAGAAGGTCATGTACAAAGATCAGTTGTAGGGAAAGATACAAGAAAAAGACAAACCAAAATACATAGTGCTTGATGAGATTACTGAAAAAGAAACTCCAAAGGTACTAGAAAACCAAAATGTACAACAACAAGAGAAGAAGGTAACTCAAACTCCTGCAAGTGTTAGAAGATCTACCAGGTTAAGTAGACCCCTGAACGATACTCTCCTTCATTGTATTATTTATTGTTGATTGATTCTAGTGAACCAGAATGTTATGAAGAGGCAATGCAGGTAGACACTAAAAATAAGTGGGAGAAAGGAATGAAAGAGGAAATGGATTCCCTCGTAAATAACCGGACTTGGGATTTTGTTCAGTTGCCTGCAGAAAAAAGAGCATTGTAGAATAAATGGGTTTACAAGTTGAAGGAAGAAGATGGAGGCAAAAAATGGTAAAATGATATAATTGTTGTAAAGGGGTTTCCACAAAAGAAAGGTATAGATTTTGATGAAATATTTTCTCATGTTGTTAAAATGAATTTAATTAGGACTATTTTAAATCTTGTGGCAGTAGAAGATTTGCATCTTGAACAATTATATGTAATAACAACTTTTCTCCATGGGGATTTGAAGGAACGGATTTATATTCAACAACCACAGGGGTATGGGGTCAAAGGGAAGGAGAATTTGGTATGTAGGTTGAAGAATAGATTGTATGGACTAAAGAAAGCTCCAAGACAGTGGTATTTGAATTTTTATAGGTTTATGACAGAACAAGGTTATCGTAGATGTGATTCTGATCACTCCGTTTATTCGAACAACACAAGTGAAACTCCTCACCATAGAAACTTAAAAACAACACTGTGTTTATTTTAAAAGGATAAAATATGGAAGATATATTATCTTGTTATTGTATGTAGATGACATGCTTGTTGTAGGGTCTAATATGCTTGTTGTAGGGTCTGTGCATTTCTCAGTCCAAACAAACTTCTTTTTCTTGTTCTGCAATTCCGTGATCGTATTTTCTATCCTTGAGAATCCCTCGACGAACCATCGATAGTATCCTACTAAACCCATGAAGCTACGCACTTCCAGAACATTCGTTGACGTAGGACATTCCATCGACGCAGACCATTCCATTATGTCCTTGACCTTTGTTGGATCCATGATGATACCTTCATTGGAGATGACATGCCCTAAGTAGTGAATCTTCGATTGATAAAATGAGCATTTGGACAATTTCCCATATAATTTGTGTTCTTGCAGACACTGTAGTATCAAGCGTAAGTGCTCATCATGCTCCTCCATAATCTCAGAGTAAATCAAAATATCGTTAATGAATACTTAGACAAACTTGTCAAAGTACTTTCGAAACACCCCGTTCATCAAACTCATAAATACCCCTAGGGTGTTTATCAGTCCAAATGGTAAAACAATAAATTCGTAATGTCCAAACCTCATCTTAAAGGCGGTCTTAGGGATGTCATTCTCCTTGATCCGTAACTAGTGATACCCTGATATCAAGTAAATCTTGGAAAACACCTTCGCACCCTTCATCTGATCAAACAGATCATCAATCCTTGGTAACGGATACTGATTCTTGATCGTGGATTTGTTCAATTGACGGTAGTCAATGCAGAGTCTCCAAGACCCATCCTTATTTTGTATGAAAATAATAGGTGCACCCCATGGTGATACACTTGGACACATAAGTCCCAAGTCCAACAACTCCTTTAGTTTCATTCTCAACTCCTGTAATTCTGGGATTGACATACGATAAGGCGTTCTCGCTATTGGTTTAGTCCCCGGTTTTAGGTCTATGGTAAATTCCAATTCCCTCTCCAGTGGTATCCCAGGTAACTCCTCTGGGAAGATGTATAAAAAATATATCACCACAGGAAGGTGTTCTAGACCTTTCGCTACTCCCTTATTGTTTATCACAAGGATCACATAAAATTTACATCCCTTGCGCATGCTCTTCCATAACTGCAAGGAAGAGATAAAACTCAAGGAAACTCCCTGGTTTTGACCTACAATCACACATCTCTGTCCTTAATCATCGACCAAGATCAACTGTTTTGTCTTACAGTTGAGTATCACCTCATGCGATTCCAACTAGTTCATACTGATCACTACGTCGTAAGATCCTAATATCGTGACATACAGGTTGGCCTTGGTGACAAACTCTCCCAGGTTAAGGGTGCAGCCCGTAACCTTCCCTCCAACCTTATGTTTGGCTCCCAAACCATCTCTACAAAGCCAAACTCATCATGTTCGTCTTCCTTTACCTTAATCCTTTTTAGCACTGCACTAGAAATGAAACTCTCGGTAGCACCGGGGTCTATCAAAATACTAAAGGTCTGGTCAGCGATGGTACCTGACATCTCGAGCATAGTCGACTAGTGCTCTTCTTGGAATTTATTCACCGCTGCATGAATTTGATGGGCCTTGCCCAAATATCCCATGGTAGTGGGTTCGACTGACCCATATGCTCTTGTACTCTCCACTAGGAAGTCGCGCTGGTAGTGTGGCTCCCTACAAGTCCAACACCCCTTCTTCAATCCATTACTCCTGGTACCCAAAGTAGAAGCTAATGGCCCACCAGCCTGGAATACTGGTCTGCTCTGCTGAACAGGCCTAAACTGCTGCTACTTCGATTGTTACGTTGCTGCTAATGCTATGGTCCTAGATAAGGAGTTCGCTGCTGAGGTGCTAGTCATCGAGGTGTAGTGAAAGTGGATCCTCTCTGGAAGCCATGATACCCTGGCATCTTTCTATTTGGTGTCTGATGCTGCTGTGCACCAGATGCCACCTTCCGTGCTGGTCTCGTTGGAGTGTTTCTCTAACCCCCGCTGATAAGCTCCTCCTCTACTATGAGGGATTTATGGATGACATCATGCAATGTCTGAGGCATCATAATCCTAACGTTTGCATGTATGCTAACATTAAGACCGAACAAGACCCTGTTGAACTTAAGTTTCTCGATATTAAGATGAAGAGCATACTAAAGAAATTCCATAAAATGGGCTTCGTACTCAGGTACTGTACAACTGCCCTGTCATAAGGCATTGAACTTGTTGAGCTGACACTCAATGAATTTCCTTGGAATTCATGCCACAATATGCTCATGTGGTTTCTCTCCCACTAGACTCTCTCAATACCTTGCTCTCTCAAACTCTAGGAATGAATGAATGAGGGTTCCTTAGTCTCTAAGTAGACTTGGTGGAGGAAACAGAAGAGTCATGACTTTTCATTTTCCCTCATAAAATTCCAAAAGTCAAATTTAATTTTATCTCTCATAAAATTATTTTCTAGAGACCTATTTTGGACACTTATTCACCCCTAGGCACCTAGGTGATGAGAAACACTTGTCCTTGGTACTTTTATTTAATTATTTTAACACTCCCTCTTACCGAGGAAAGTGTTCCTCACCACCCCAAGATTATCTCTGAAAGGAACAAACTTTCATTTCCCCAAATCTTTTGTGAGGATGTATTCCATATTCTCATCGGTGGAAACATATTGTAGCTCAACTTCTCCTCTTTGAACATGGTCCCAGATGAAGTGATATCTAATCTCAATGTGTTTAGACCTGTTATGGAAAAATGGATTCTCAGAGAGTTTAATGCAACTCTGATTGTCACAGTAGATCATCATGGGTCTCATCTCCACGCCAAATAATCCAACTAGAAACTTGTGAAGCCAAATGGCCTCACAACTAGACTGACTGGCTGCCATGTACTCAGACTCAGCATAACTCAAAGACATTGAATTTTTCTTCCGACTAAACCAAGACACCATTGTTGATCCCAATCCAAAACAACAACCTCATGTACTCTTCCTATCACTGACATCTCCTGCCCAATATGAATATGAATAGCCAATCAACCGAACTCCATCCCCTCTCTCATAGTTCACTACAAAATCCACTATACCCTTAAGGTACCTTAGCACATGTTTTTCTACAATCCAATGTACTCTCCGAGGATCCACCATAAACTGACTAAGAGAGTTAACAACAAAACATAGATATGGTCTTGTGTTGACTAGATACATCAACGAACCAATCAACTAACGATACAACGTGGGATCAACCAACTCTATCTCAAAATAATGTAGCATATTCCAGTTGGTTTTCATAGGTGTGTACATGGGTCTACAATCCTCCATCCAAAATCTCCTCAGAATTTCATCCGCATATCTACCCTATCACATAAAAATGTCCATCCTCCTGCCAAACCTCCAACCCCGAGAAGTAGTGCATCAATCCAATGTCTTTCATATTGAATTCTGAAGCAATGCTCTCCTTGCAACCAACTATGAGTCTCTCGACCCCTGTAATAAAAATATCATCCACATATAACACAAGAATGAGAGGATCACTTCCAACTACAATGAAGTGCAGGTTGGGATTTGACTCACTCTTCACAAAACTCGTTTGTTGCAGGTATGTGTCTATCCTAGAGTATCAAGCTCTAGGATCTTGCTTCATCCCATAAAAGGCCTTGTTAAGTCTGCATACATGAGAATAACTCCCATGAACCTTAAATCCACATGGATGCTCAATACAAACGTCCTCCTCAATGATACCATTCAAAAATGCGGTCTTCACATCCATCTGATGGATTTTCCAACCCATATATGCTGCAATGGAGATCACTTCCCTAATCGAGGTGTATCTAGCTATTGGAGCAAAGGTCTCATCATAATCAACTCCCTCTACCTATGAGAATCCCCGAGCCACAAATTGAGCCTTGTAATTCTCAATGCTTTCATTAGCATTATACTTGATTTTGTAGAGCCACTTGGAAGTCACCACTGACTTCCCCTCATGTATAGGAACCACCTCCCAAACACCATTCTTCATGATGGAACCGTACTCTTCCATCATGGCATCTCTCCAAACCTCCCGATCAACTACCTCCTCAAAGGTGGAAGGCTCAGAGTATCTGATGTTTCTCACCATTGAAAGATAGCAGCAAAACCTCTCTGGAGGTTTACTGTCTCTCACAGCCTGTCTAAGATTCCCCACTGAACCTTGTTCTTCCTTCAGAGTGTCTTGAAGCCACTTGGGCTTCCTCTTCTCTGAAGTGGCACCATGTGGAGGGGAAACCTCCTGCTCAATCCAACCACCTAAAGAATGTGAATCTGAAGATGATCTTCTGGTCGCATGTGTACTAGTGGAATATGAAACAATACCCTATGAACTAGTAGCCTGAGGACCTGTGGTATGTGACCCTGTTTGTTGTGAACCTGTTGAATTTGAAGCAGGTAGTCCTGAAATCTGAGACATTGTACTCTGTGAAGAACTCATCTAAGTTTGATGAGTGGACTTCTCACCCTGCTCCATATCTCGTGGCCTCCTGAAGGCTCTATCCTCCTCAAATATAACATATTGTTGGAACATTGTCTTCCTTAAAGAGGGAATGTATACACAGAAAGCCTTCGAGGTCTCGCTATACCCAAAAAATATGCCCTTCTCTGTCATGGGATCTAGCTTTGTCCTCTTCTCAGAAGGGACATGTGAATATGTAAGGAACCCAAAAATATGAAAGTGCCCAACATTAGGCTTCTTCCTAGAGAAACCCTCCTCGAGGGTCTTGTCCCCCAAGACTCTGCGTGGACTCCTATTTTTCATATAAACTGTAATGTTGCAAGACTCAACCCAAGAAAAAGAGGTAGTCCCTAATCATGTAACATGTCTCTCGCAACCCCAACAATACCTCTGTTCTTCTGCTTAGCCACCCCATTCTGTTGTGGGGTGTATGGAACTGTCAACTCTCTCCCTATGCCTTCTCGGGCACAAAATTCAATGAAATCATTGGAGGTATACTCCCCCCATTATTAGATCTCAACACTTTGATTTTCTTCCCTGTCTAGTTCTCTACAAGATCTTTGAACTCTTGGAACTTCTGGAAGACTTGTCCTTTGGTATTCATGAAGAAAATCCAAGACTTCCATGAGAAGTCATCAATGAAAGAGACATAAAACAAGAACCCAATCAAATATGAAAAATATATAGGATTAGACACATCAGTATGAATAATATTAGGGATACCAGTTGCTCCACTATCACTTCTTGGAAAAATAATCTTGGTGTACATCCCAAGAGCACACCCCTTGCACACCTCTCGGTGATTTGTACTGAACTTTGGCACTCCAGACATGATCTCTCTCAAGATCCTCAGTGTTTGTAACATCCCACTCTTGCATGCACTGAGAAAACTTATTCTTTGAGTAAACTTGCTTGCAAGTGATCTAGATTACTATACTATTGGGCGTTTGATTATGATTATGAGGCATTATGGATGTGATGACATGTTATTTTGTTTTATTGACATAGACAGGTGTTATTGAATAGGTTCTCCTAAGTGTGCAGGATTTTGGACATCGCGGATGCAGATGCATCAATGAAACCCTTGGAATCTGCATCGATTCAGGGAGTGGACTATTGGGTTTTGTTTGTTGTATATATGACATGTGTGCATCCGATTAGATGTTATGATTATCGATTTTATTTCTGACATGATTCGTTGATGATGCAGGCTGACGATAGCTTGCCGACCAGACTCACATGTGGAGTAGAGGGGTCACGAACGACAACTAAAGACGTTGAGGGAGATCTATGGACAAGAACCCTACCACAACCAACTAGCACTCTCGCCATGTCTCAAACTGTAGGTTAACGATTACCTAGTTCGAGAAGACCCATAATGTCGTGAGAGAAGACTATGACAATCGCTCATGATGATTCTAAGGGACATGCAATAAGGAAGGGGCCTTATTCCTTAGAGACCCTTAGTCTCCCACAATATCACCTGACGAAGTATTGACTATAGGTTTTTTTTATGTCTACCAAGTGAGTCAAGAGGCGAGTGGCACCCTTGGAGCACATAGTGCGTCCTAAAGGGCACGTCGCACAAGAAAAATGAAAAGAGGAAAGTGGCACCCTTAGAGCACATAGTGCGTCCTGAAGGGAATGTTGTGCAAGGAAAACATAATGAGGCGAGCGGCACCCTTGGAGCACCTAGTGCGTCTTGAAGGGCACGTCGCATTGTTAAATAATAAGTGAATAAACCTAGATGGCCTTAGAACTAATAATGTGATAAGAAAGATTTAAAAACAATTTCCCTAATAAAATGTCGCCCATCCTAGGAAAATAAAATCTAGGTCTAAGTGATACTTGTGGTAATATATAAATAATACTAATATAAATATACAAATAATACTAATAATCATACTAATAATATTAAGAAATTCAATTAATTTATAAAAAAATCATTTTACTTTGGGGGATAAAAATTTTTAAAAAAAGGAAATGATTGTTTTGTTACATATGCTAATTAAAAATTTATTAATTAAAAAGAAAAAGGGGAAAAGGTAATTTCTACACTTGCTAATTTGACTTTTAGATAAAATGGGAAAAGAGGGGAACTTAAAAGAATTAGGAAACTAAGGGAAAAAGGAGAAACATAAAGAAAAAGGGAAACATAAGGAAAAAGCAGAATGACCAACTTAGTAAGGAACCTTGCCTTTAAGAACTTTTTAAATTGAACTCAACTAGGAATTTAGTAAGGGCGTGAGCCATTAAAATGTGTAAGGGAATATGGGGACACCTAGGAGTGATTCTAGGAATTCTTTTATGTGGGTGAGGGAAATAGGAGTAATTAAATAATTAATGAAATTAATTTTTGGTGCAATGAAAGGGATGGGTGACATGTATACGAGGGAGGATTTTTTTGAATTAAATTATTGAACAATAAATTAAATGGGAATTTGGGAAGGAATCACTTAGAAAATCTATATAAAGGAGGGAGGAGGAGGAGGATGGATATGATATTTTGTGCGTAACATTACGCCGTAGAATTTTTGACTTGATTGGATTATCTCGTGGGAGTTGGGATTCCCAGCTTGGGTAAAAGTGGTAGCTTGACCTTTCGAGGTGACCTGGTTGCTAGTTGTTCTTTGGTTTAGAGTGCGTGGCCCCTTTGTGGCTAAGGGGGCTAAGGGGGAAGAAGAGTACGCCTAGTGTTGGTTGGGAGGTATCGGTGAAGTCACATCGGTTGGAAATCGGGAGCGGAACGGAGCGCGTGGGGCAACGACTCGAAGATGTCACCTTGGGATACGGTACGAAAGATTTTATTTTGCATGGTAGATTACTATTGATCTTACACTTTCATTTATGTACTTTTATTGTGTAAACAAAGGTGGTTACTTAACGTTTTAACCAAGAACTCAATATCATCATAGCATTATGCTCGCTGCTTGAATTGATTCCCTTGGCTCGATCCTTGAATGCTATGATTGTCGTGTTTATTTTATTAATTATGTGAAGAGTTGTGTTTTATCTTTCGTCCTCATCCCTAGATAATCAGTCCATGCCTGAGCAGTCGGACATGAGCCGGATTGATGGTCGTCACTTCGGTGTTAATAGAACTATAGATCCTAATGTCCTTCTTTTATGTGTGTGGATGATGAGCGAAGGATGGTTTGTCCAACTGTCTACCCCTGTTGTTGTTCTGGGTTGATTGATTGTCGTTGCGCCTTCTTGTGATTGAGCGATTCTGCTAGCATGACCATTCCTCTGTAAAACCCGCTAATACCCTCTGCATTTTTTTAAAACTCTGTGATTTACTACTTTACAGTCGGCGATTTACCCTCTTATTGGATTGCGACCTTGCCATGCTTTAGATGACGAACTTACCCTTATGGAATGAAAATTTATGTCATTTTGTTAGCATTATTAGTTATTATTTTTTTCTGTGTTATCAGATGGTTATATATCTGCATTTTATTTTTATGGCAACATCATTATTTTTCTTATGACAACGTTATCAACAACCCCTTTAATAGTTTATTTTTTACTTAATAGACATATAAACATAAGATCCATAGCGATAGAAGCATAGAATATTTTCATACTGAGTTCAATGCATTCTGGTCTGCATTTCCAGCCTTTGTATAATCTACCTATTCAGTGTATGTTTAAGCAACGAGTGATACATCATATTGGTTGTGTTATTGTTGTGACATTGAATGCCAGGGAAATACGTTCTTTACACCTGCATTTTTAGTGAACCCTTGCCAGCGAAACCCGTGGTCGTATACCTATGATTTTTGTGACAACGATATCTCTCCAGCATTCCCTTTAAAAAACGATTCTCTTGCACTGAGATATGTTGCTGACAGTGTATTTTAAACTAGAGATTGCATGTTGTATTGACTACGTTTTACCCTTTTCTGGTCAGCCATTACCTTTACCTTGACCACGATTTGCAATTTTTATGACATTTGTTTTCCAATTGATATGACAACGATATTCATAATTATTGTCATTCCCATTTTAATAGAATTGAAGAAGGTTAACTATTACAAAGGATTCATAGGATTTTAATGCTTAATTTAATTCAATTAAACCCAACTCCAACAACAATGATGAGGATAATTGTTCGAATGTTTCTCTCCAGCCTTTCCTACTTCAAAATGAATACGAGTTGTCTTGATAGCTTTAATACCCAATGATTATTTGGTAGCGACTGGTAGCGAACCCTTGATGGAATAGTCAGTGTGTTATATGACTGCTCTTTATTATTGAACATGTTTTATGGCTGCATTTTTTACAGTTAATCAATGATAATTCGTGATTTCAGAATGGGTTGGACCACCGTGTTCTAATAGCAATAAGTAGCGAATTTCTTTTGTAAAGGTGATTTATGGTGAATATGTGACAGAGAATGAATACTTAACTCATGACATAGATTCTTTATGACGCATGGGGTAGATGTTTACAACAACACTTCTTATTTTATTTATATCTGCATTTTATTTTATTTTTATGACAGCGTTATTTTATAGCTATTTCTTGTGACGACAACGATCTAGCATTTACTTCTTTTAGATATCACTAGCAATGGCAATATCATTATCATATGTCAATAGATAATCATTTCAGATATTAATATTAGTTATCCATGTTATACACTTCATACATACAGTGATAATGATGATTCCTAATTAGTGGTTAATCTATGCTTCATAATGTTATATTGGGCAGTGTATTTTTAACTTAGAAGTTAGGAAAATTTATTGCTTGGGTAAAGATTGGGAATCCTTATCGATTAATGTCTAGTATTATTTTATGTTTAAATGATAAATTCTTTAGAAGTGTTACATTCTGGGGTCCATGGCTTCCTTGTTTAGTGTCGAATAGAAATGTAAAAGTGGTTGATTAAGTGAATTAATCAAACCCCTTTTTAATAGAAGGGTATGTCATTACTTGAAGAATGTTGTGTTTTTATTATTATATTGGTTGATTATTGTTCTTGAATAGTCTTTTAATTTTAAGATTGTTAGTCAACGTTTATTGATGTTGTTCAGTGCCTAACTTAGGTCACCTTATGATAAATTTAATGAACCTAGTAGCTTGATAATAGATCACTCCTTCACACTTAGACATCTTGTTTAACAGATAATGGTTTGGCTGTTGGTGAAGTCATGTAATAGTTTGCACAATTTCTTTTTGAGTGACGTCATATGGCGTCTTGTCGACCTGTTTCTTGGGGGTGTGGGTGTAGTCTTCTTGTCAGTGATTTTGGCTCCTACTGCACTAGATATTCTTGAGTACTTGGTCCAGTTAGGCTATGTTGCGCCAGGGTTATTGTCGC
This sequence comes from Picea engelmannii, assembly GCA_009831015.1. Classification (NCBI taxonomy): domain Eukaryota; kingdom Viridiplantae; phylum Streptophyta; class Pinopsida; order Pinales; family Pinaceae; genus Picea; species Picea engelmannii. Next base: position 26,594 of record ML780502.1, on the reverse strand, counting down.
GTCTATCACTAGGGGACAACATGATTCCAGATGAGGGGGTCATGGAACACCCTATTAGATAGTGGGGAATAATAACTTGGTCGGAGTCGGTGCTTCCCGTTGTGGGTGTTGTTGATCGTTGTAAGTTTTTGTTAGCGCTTGTGTTGTAATGCCTTCATGCATTGGGTTTGTGCACCCTTAAGGTTCTAGTTATTGGTTGTCGAGACTGTTGTGTTAGGAACATGGATGTTGTCCCTTAGCCTGCAAGCGTCATCATGTTTTTGTTGGGCGGGTAGTCATTTCTATCTATCCTTGATTTCCGCATGTTTCACCCATTTGCTCGATGTGCTAATGTTAATTCATTGTTGTCTGTTGCATGATCTGTGTGTGTGGTGTTCGTCGTCAGTTGTGTGGTTCAACTGTTGTCATCGTTACCTTCCTGCCTAAAAAAAAATAAAAAAATTGCACTTTCTCCTTCACTGGTAGTCACAATGGTTAGGGTCTTTACATATGGTATCAGAGGGGGGGTTCAACCTACGACTTGGGATCACTATGGATTTCGTTGATTTGATATTTGATTATCATGTTGCTAATTAAGTTGACATGTATTCGTGCAGGTAATCATGGTTAGAGGATGCCATGGAGGCAGACGACAAGGTGCTAGGGGAGGAGGTGCGACATCTCTAGTAGCATCCACGCCTAAGGGGTCTAACCGTTAGGGAGACAAACAGGTTGTCGGGCAAAGCATCACCCACATATATCTTCTTTGCCTGAAAAGTCATGAATCTTCAGTTTCCTCTACAAAGTCTACTTAGAGACTAAGGCACCCTCATTCACTCATTCCTAGAGTTTGAGAGAGCAAGAGCTTGAGAGAGTCTAGTGGGAGAGAGACCACATGAGAAGATTGTGGAATGAATTCCAAGGAAATTTTTGAGCACATAAATCGAGGAAAAGTACAACAACAACACTGAGACCATATTGTATGGATTTTTGGCACATAAATCAAGGAGCAATTTTGGCACTATTTTCTATGCTAAGTTTATGCACAAAAAACTAGATAAGTGTGTGTATTAATTACTGAAGATGACTATAAATATCTCTCATTTCTCTGAATAATAAAATCCTCCTCTCACTAGTTTTTCCCTTAGTGGGTTTTTCCAGGGTCTCAATTTGTAGACCAAATCTCTGTGTTGAATTTTCTCCCTGTGTGATTTATTGTTCTATAGCAGACTTATTGTGTTTCAGTTATGAACATTTAATTTCGTGCTTACTAATCTGTAGTAGTAAATGTGCAATGTGGGTTGGTAATTTAACTATGTGTCTCAGTAAGACTTGAAACCGGGTTGGGGTCTGAAAATTTTACAATAATAACCACAAGTCAACGTGATGCAAAGCACTATTCACATAGATACAATTTCCATCAGTCAAAGTAATACAAGGGACTATTTACATAGATACAATTTTGGAGTCCGCACCTTCAAAGAAGGATTTGGTGTTGAGAAGGACTAGGTTTGGATATATCACACTGTAGGGTGTTACTGCCGATCACAAGATGATATCATTAATGGTGTGTAAAGCTTACTGTATAGTATACTCTCTATACTTTCCATTGCAAAGACAATCACCTTCGCGTGTACAGGTAACATAAAACATCCAATTAACTTGGGGCTTGGAGGTTAGGGTTTGGCCTGAACCAGGCGGTCACCATGGTTTGGAGGTTGTGCAATATCCTGCATGGGAGCCTTGACTTAGTGGAATTCTCCTCTGTGTATCGATACTAATTGGAATAGGTTAGTTTTAGAGTAGTGAGGTTCTGAAACGATGGAAGAGGATAAGTGGTGGAGTCAGGGGGGTCTACTACAATCTGATGAAGTATACAAGGAAGACCTACAAATGTATAAACATGCAAGGGTATGGGAAGAGGTAAAGGGGACAAATGGCGTAACAGTGGTAGGTTTAAAGGATGGGAGATTAAAGTTTGAAAAGGACAGGGGATTAAAGAATACATTTAATGGATACATCGAGAAGAGTGAGGTTTGGGGAGGATCACCACCCAACCTTCATTCTAACTATACTCCATAGGATTTGGTAGACAAATAGGTTAGTTGTTTGTATGAGAGAAATATAGAAAGGCCGAATAATACAGGAGATGCTCTTCAAACCAATTCAGTAAATATTAAGGCTAGGGCTAAGTTTCAGCCGCTAAGGGAGCTAGCGGAACTGTGCGAGATAGTGGAGGAATCCAAGAGGAAGGTGGTGTTGGTAGTTGGCGCAGAGCACATAACTGGGAAGGAGGTCTAAAATAAGACCAGTACAAAGTCTTGGAAAGCTAGGTCAAAAAGGCCAAGAGTCACTCTCGGAAAAGACATAGGGATGAAAGAGATTAGCCTCCTTTCTGCGCGTGGTTTGGTAGGAAACTTTAGTTATAGGGCGTTGGGAGCTAGGGACATTTTGAGTTGGGTGGAAGAAACCTAGCGCTTGGGTTTGGGTTATTCTCGGGAAGTATACATCCTTATTAAAGGATGGTATTTCTTCGTTTTCAATACCCAGGAGGACGCGAAGAAATTTTTCAAACATGTGTGGTTGGCAAAGGGAGGGAGTTTGATGCTAAAAAAGTGGCATTGCGCCTTTAACCTAGAGAAGGAAACCTTTCGATTCAGACATCTCTAGATACTTTTTCCTGGATGTATGCTCTTCCTATGGAGTTTAGAGGATTTCAAGGAGACTGGTGAAAGATTAGGGAAATTTATAAGCGTAGATCCAAAGTTAATCACTGGATCTGATAGGCGCTCGGGAAAAATCTTGGTTGAGGTGGAATTGCAAGAGTGATTACCAGCAGGAATTGAAGTGGTGTGGAGAGATACAGTCATGCTGCAACACTTGGACTACGTGGGGACTCCGTTCAGGTTTTTGACTGCAAACGTATGGGTCACCTCTGATACCAATGTTGAAGACAAGTAAAGGATGTGACTGTGGCTGGAAGCGAGGACTTTGGCGTTTTCGACATTGTTGAATTAGAAAAATATTCATCTTTCGAACATCTTCCTCATTTGGAATTGGAACATGATTCCCCTCCGGGTAAGATAATATCTTCTAATTCTGATGATTTTTTTCCTCCCTCAGACATTTTAATGGAAGATAGATTCATGGTTAGTGGGAAGCCTCAAAATTTTTCCAGTGCTCCCTTTGAGGGTTTGGAGTTGGGATTCCACCCTGCGAGTGAGGTGTTTTCAGATCCGGTTTTGAAGGATTGTGTAGGACCTGTGTGGTCATTTTGTCACGTAGGAAGGAAGGTTGAAGGGAGTTTAGTGGGGTCGTTGATTACTTATTGCCTAAAGTTTGAGGGAAAAAACTATGATATCGATAAGGCTTGCAATCGATTGGTTCAGGGGGTTGGGGAGGGCAGTAGTTAGTGTAGGGTTCTTGGGAATTCCTAGCACCTCTTTGGAACCGGTTTAGGAGTCTGTCCCTCAGACTGGACCGAAACCTGATATATTTTTCAATATGGTTGAGTTTATACCCACATTCGTAGGGGCTGTAGCTCTTGAAGAGGTCCTTGTTTCCTCGGATAACTCAACCGAATAGGTTTTAAATCAGACAGAGACCTCAGATGTTTGCCTAGAGCAAGGCCAAATGAGTCTTGTCTTGAGTTCGGAGGGATGTGAAGAGCTGGGTGAACAGAGCTGTGGAGTTCGGGACTTCCCGACTGTAATATGCATTTCGTTTAACTTAATTTCCTCGAGTACAAGGACATATATTCAAGGTGGGGATATTGTGAGACTAGAAACCCCACCCTTAATTGATTTAGATCAGGTAGGGGCTTCGATTGTTTTAGGAGAACAAGGCCATAAAAGTCTTTTGTTATGCATGGGGGTTTCTGATGCATTGGGAGAATAGAGCCATGGGGGGGAAAAGGAGGTCTCGTTTGAACTATCTGAGGTTGAAGAAGCAATCATTGACCACGTGCCATCCTATAGAGAGATCCTTAGTAGAAAGACTTTGTCGATTCTAGTCGGAAAGGAGATTTTTCAATTTTTTTTTGAAAAGTTAGGCTTAGAAGTGTCTCCTTTGAATCCTATTTCCCACTTTATGAGGGGCCAGGAAACTATGAAAAAAGGGGCATTTCATGGAGGTCTCGAAAAGGACTACTCACCCTTAAAGAGTAGGAGTGCAAGGAGGCTAGGGAACGAGAAGTAGATTGGTGAGACTAATTAATACACAATGGTTGATGGATGTGTTAAAAGATGATTGTGGTCACCCTAAATGTGAGAGGAGTGGGGGGAATCTCTAAGTACATAGCCCTAAAAAGACTTCTATATTTAGTGAAACCCGACGTTATGCTTATACAGGAAACTATGGTAGGGGTGGAAAACACAAGGGATATTTTTGGTAAACTGTTACGACACTAGTTTTTCTGTGGAGTGGATTTCACAGGTCTCTCTGGTGGGTTGATCTCAGCATGGAATCCAAGGAAAGATGATTTTTCTACTTACCTGATTCCTGTAGGGACACTGTTGGAGGGACGTGTAAAAGACCTAGACAAAGATTTGAAGGTGATCAACTGATATGAGTCGTATTCTGATAGAGAGGCCTTTTGGGAGGAGATAAAGAATGATGGAACTCTAAAACAACAAAATGTAATCTTGTGAGGTGTTATCAACTTTACTACCTCTTTTAGAGAGTTGTGGGGTGATCATGCTAGAGTGGATTCTTTACAGAATTACTTTAGCATGTTGATACAAGAGGAGGGGATGGTGGATGTGGAACCTTTAAAATCGTTGCCTACTTGGAGAAATGGTAGAAGAGGTCAGGAGTTCATTGCCAATAGGCTGGATCAGTTTTTTTCTATGAGGACCTCGCCTCTGCATGTTTTAGATAAAGATATGTAATTTGTAATGCAAAGATATCTGACCACTTGCTAGTAATTCTACATTTGGAAATATAAAGTAGGGTGGTCAGATATCCCTTTAAGTTCAATTCTATTTGGCTGGATGAGCCATGTTTTGTAACTTATGTCAAGTCCACTTGGGCAGGACTATTGGGAACAACGATCTTAAATCCTATGGAGTCAATGGTACAAAAGTTAAAGATACTTAAGGCTTGGCTAATTAAGTGGGGAAGAAAGAAAAAGAAAAGAGAAAGTGAAGAATTGGTTAAACTGGAGACGGAACTAGATAAAATTTATTCTAATCATCATAGTGGTTATGAGAATGAAAATGATAGAAATATGATTGCTAAAAAAGAGAAAAGAAAAATGTTTCTTTTGAAACAAGAAGAGGAAACCTAGAGACAAAAGAGTCTCTTGAACTGGCTGGCCTCAGGTGATAGAAATACAAAAAAAATTCACGCCTATGCCAACGCTAGAAAATAACTTAACACTATTTGGTAGTTGTCCAAGGAGGATGGGACAGGGATCTCTAGAAATGAAGAATTACAAAAAGAAGAAGTTGTATTTTTCCGTAAAGCTTTCTTGGCACACCCGAACCTTGTCATTATTGACCAACTGACAATCTTAAAGAATTATCCTAGGATGTTATCAGAAGATGATAGTCAAAGGATAACCTTACTTGTATCTTTAGAAGAAGTCTGTTAGTTCTCAAAGGCTTTAAAGCTTCAAAAATCCATGGGCCTGATGGTTGGACTACAAAGTTTTTCCTAGATTTTTTTGACATTCTCAGTGACAAATTAGTGGAGATGATTGAAGAGAGTAGAAAAAAAGGAAGGGTTTCGGGAGCTTTGAATGCAACATTTCTTTCTCTAATTCCAAAGAGTCAAAATCCAAAAATTTTTGGGGATTATAGGCCCATATCTCTTTGTAACATGTTGTATAAAATCATCACAAAAATTATCACCATTAGAGTTAAAACTTATCTGTCTTATGGTATATCAAAAGAACAATTTGGATTTCTGAAGGGTAGAAAAATCATCAATGCTATTGGCATACTTTAAGAATTTTTGCATAGTATAAAAGTTAAAAATATCAAAGATTTGGTACTCAAACTGGACATGATAAAGGATTATGACAGAGTTGATTGGGGTTTCCTAAAATTGGTGCTACTACAGGTGGGATTGAGCTTAGCTGTTACTGACTAGATTATGGGGTGTGTATCATCTGCAAATTTTGTTGTATTGATCAATGGAAAGCCTACATATTTTTTTAAAAGCACAAGGGGATTAAGACAAGGGTGTCCATTATCCCCTTTTATTTTTCTTCTTTTAGTGGAAGGCTTAAGCAGAGCTATTAAGGAACAAGTAAGAGAAAATAACTTAGAAGGCATTCAGATGGCTAGAGGAATAATCATAACACATTTGATGTTTGTAGATGACATAATTCTGTTTGGGAATGGAAGTTTTAGTGAGTGGATTTTATATAAGGATATCTTAGAAAGTTTCAGTAAAGCTACTGGTATGGCCTTTAGTCCACATAAGTCAATGTTCTTTGAAGCTAGATGGACAACAGAGGAACTAGCAGTATTCAAGGATTTCCTGCCTTATGATGTAACTTCAGTTGATTCAGGTTTTAAGTATCTCAGATGCTTCCTTAAACCCAATTGTTATAAGAAGACTGACTGGTTTTGGTTGGTGATAAAGTTTGAGAAAAGGATTGCAAGTTGGAGTCTAAGAAGGTTAAGTTTAGGGGGAAGGGTGGTACCAACAAAAGCTATACTTGAAAGTATACCTATTTATTGGCTATTGTTAGGGTCCTATAATCATAGGTAACTTGATTTTGCGACTGTTGATTTGGCGTTTCTCTCATGATGACGAAGTTTGGCTTGGTTGATCCCATTTCTCTCGTCCATTCATTTCACCCGATCCTCCATCACCCTGCTGCATCCTTCATCCACGCTGTGCCCTCACTCCCTTGTCCTTTTGTCCAGTCAACTACATCTCATTCGCCACCCATCCATGCATAAACTAAACTTAGGCTAAAAGAATAATAGGTCAAAAATGTTAGTAATAAGTTTAGTATAATTTGGTTTATGTTAGACTGGTTAATAATAAATTAATCATTAATTAATTAATGATTAATAATTGAGTTATTTGTTAATATTTAGGTTAGTTTGTCAAAATAAACATTAATAAAAAAATAAACAAATATAAATTAAAAAGAATTAAAAATGAAATATTAATTAAAACAGAAAGTAATAAAACAATAATAAAAATATAATAAAAACAAAACAAAATAGAATGCAAACAAACATGTAATAAAACATTAAAATCAAAATAAAAATATTAAAAAACAAAAAACAAAAAATAAAAACCAAACTAAATCCTATACTAAGTTCTACCCACCCCCCAAATCCACACATGCTTTCCCCAAATCAATTTAAATCAACAGACAAAAACAATTATGGACCCCCCCTTGCCATCCGAAACTTAACTCTTGGGGGGCGGGGGGGTGGTCCAGAATGAAGTAGTTTATAAAACCAAAATCCAGAGGACCCCCCCCCCCCCC
>ML780501.1:590620-608098 GCA_009831015.1 Picea engelmannii | reverse complement strand
AAAAAAAAAAAAAAAAAAAAAAGTTGTTTTCAGAGTTGTTCCCCCATCTTCTTGCATAAGCAATCTTATACTAAAATCTTAAAGGATGGAGGGCCAGTCTCTGAGGGTTTAAGAGGCTAACCCACCAGGATATTGAATAGGTCTGCTGGCAGCGGGTACCGGCCTATGGTATGACTATTTAAACCCGTCGGAGTACTGAATAGGCTTGTTGGCAGCGGGGCATTCTACCTAGCGAGGATCATAATCTGACAAAAATAAATAATAAATTTAAACTTGTCATGATGTACGACATTACTTGTAGACAAAGCCGACATGGAGTATGCGTGTTTAAGCTAAAGTTAATGAATCTCATACACTTTCTATTGGGAAATAACTCTAAGACTATCTTGAAACTCTCTTTCCTACCTCTTCTTATCTATATATAGGATCTCTTATCCTATAGGTGGGGCCATCTTCTAACTTTCTCGTTAGACCAAGCTGCGAAATTTTATCTTTACACTTGACATACTATAAATCTTCGGCTATTGGGGGATATTGACTAGTTTTCTATACTTTTTATTGTGAGGTGTCACAATACTTAGGTGTGGAGGAGGGGTTTGTTAGTGCTAGAAGTTGCTCCTAGACTGCTATAGGGTCAAGCCTAGCACATCTTAGTTATTGCAATGGTTTTTGTAGATTAAAATTAGATTATGGTTCGGTTTGATGGATCAACGAGACTGAATGAGGAAGGAAGAGGGAAATAAACTAACTTTAGATTTACCATTGGGCATGGTGTCAAGTAAACACCTTGTTAGATTGAAGGCCAGTGAACTACATATCAGAAAAATACTTATATGATGGTGGATGGAAGAATGGAGAATGTGATAATTAGTAGAACATCCACCAAACATAGATTCTCTCTGTAAAATGGATTTGACATGTACTTGAACAAAACACACAAGCAACAGGTAGATCACAACAAATATTGCTTCTCAAGAATCTATTGTTTATGGATAGTCATTGATTCTCAATGTCTGTAACTCATTCAAGCAAGAGGAAAGGAGAATGGAAAATGAAAAGGATCACAGTCTGATAGAAAAATTCATAGGGATGCTCAATGTTAGGAATGAATACTTAATAAGAATGCACATAGGCTTACAATGATTATACACAGGCGTTTTCCCCATTTGCCTCTTTCCGGTCTCTCCCTTCTCGATTCCCCCCTTTCATTTACATTCAACACCATAGACTAAATAGAAAATACAATCCTGGAGTTGTTACAAATTTTAAGGGATCAAATATTATCCATAGACTAAAAATGGAAATCAATCTTGAATCAATGCAGGAAATATGGAAATGATGAGGCTGCTTGACACCTTGACTGCCATCTACTACTGCCAGGTGCCTGGAGATTTCGGATGTGTGGTTGACTATTTGAATACTCTGCCACCTATTCATACCCAGTTTATTAATAATTAGAAAACTAATTAACAAGATCGATTCCTGATCTATTACCAACAATCTAGATACAGTCTAGAAAATTAGTGTCAATCTGGAACTTCATCAAATGTTTATCTGCAGCTGGAAAGTTTGAATGCCTGGGAAAGTGAAACTGAAATTTTCCCTCTTCAACGAAATTTTTTTACTACTGTCCTTTTCCTGACATTTTCCCTGTCACCTGTGCCTTGAAATCCTGGATACTTCCCTGAAATGAGAATTAATTTGAGGATCTGATATCCAAAATAATATGCATATCCTTATCCCTAGATACTCTGCCACCCAATTTCTATTGTTTATCAAATAGCTTGTCTCCAATTATCCATAGTATATATCTACCGCAATCTTTCTCGAATTACAGTTACAAGCATAGCATAGGTGCCAATAACAATAAGTTGGGTCACCTATAGTTTTCTTTAGTTTGTGCTCTCGATGTGCTTGACATTTGCATATTCAAGCACTTTTCTTTGATGACACATGGGAAGATTTTTCTCTTACTGGCAAGCACATTTTTCAATTGTTTCATACATGGGCATTAAAATGACATATGGACATATGTTATTTCTTATGGTTACTACCCTCGACACATTTGAAAATTTTCAACCACGTTTGCAATGAGAAATATGAACAGTTTCTGTTATGTGCACAAGCCTCCAAAGCACTGCAATGCAGATTTGGGGAATACTAGAGCGGCCTTGATACAATATCCACTACCTCTGGTGGCATTCTTTTATGAAATACCTTGTGCCACGGATGTGCTTTGATTTGAGGAAATTTGAACTCTATGTAATTTGGATTCTCGAGTTGGTGTCCCCAGAAACTTAATGATCTCCACCAGCTGATCAACACCACTTTCTCCTGGAAACAAAGGCTATGAGAGTAAGATTTTGGCTATGAAAAAACCTAATGAACATATGTCAATTGCAGTATTATACTCTAATTGTCAAGAAATATTTGTGTTGGGCATCTTCTGCTTTAGTGACACGATCCAAAATGCCACCGGGTGTAGCATTGCATCCAATGAAAAATCTAATTACAATTCCCTTTTCTTGCTCAAGATGACTAAGTCTCGTCCCTCGTGGCATCCAGGTCTCTCGAACAGAGTCTCGTCATTTTATGCTACTGAAAGTTGTGTTGAATCCAATCACAACAAAAACTTTTCTTTCTCACTGGAAGCTTCTCCAACAGGGTTTTCAAGAGCAGGAGAACCGTCGAGGTTTTTATGAGAAGCGGCTAACTCAAATTCTAATGAGGAAGTTGTTTTGTCTAACATCTGAATTGTTTCATGTGTCCTAGACACTTCACTCATAATATCCCTCTCTGTAGAAAGCTTCCCTTTTTGTTCACAACCATCCTGGGATAGTTGTAGTTCCTGATCTTGATGTCTTTTAACTGTTGTTGTGTGATTATTGGTCTTGGTGCTTGCGCTAGGCTTGGTGTTGACTTGTGGCTTGATTCATGGCTTAGTATGAGAATTGGACATGTGGATTAACTCATGGCTTGTGTATTGTGTGGCAGGTTGCATGTAACTGGAGTTTGGGGCATGGAGTTGGAGTTTGTCCTTCAGACGCACAAGTTTATAAAATACAACACTTTTCATAAGGCCGAGAGCCAACTAAAAAGACCCAAAGTTGGTTAATAAAATAATCCTTAAACCAAAATTGGCTTAATCAAACCAACTGCATTTCAATCAATAATCCATTGTCATTGATTTTTTAGGCCAATGTGAACATTGCCACAATATATCAAAACATAAGCCATCTAGATATGGCTTGAAGAATTTAAGGAGTTTCTGGGAAGTGAGATGATGTTTTATGATGGCATTGCAAGAATATCACTATTCCAGTAGCATGTCTATCGCAACCAAAAGTCCAAAATTTTAAAATTGTAAATTGAGTACTAACACTGGCTCCTTCTAGGGATGATGCTCTCCCTGTGAGGCATCAAGAACAAGTAGACCATGTTCCTTTTCCTCTGTGCATCTGTGCAACGCAACCTGCAAAATTTTGTCTCTACAAACATTCACATTCTTTTGTGTTGTGCCTAGTCCATTGGGTTATCAAGTCCATTAATAGCATTTCAAATCAGGTCCAAACTTCTGCAACTTATTCAAACTCTAACAAAATGATGAAACCAAAATTTCCATTGCAAACATGATTACACTATGCAAACTGTAAAAGCAAATGCTCAAGAATAGAGCTTATTTCATACCCTACCTCTAACCAATTATACCATCACTTGATCAAGTGAAATCATGTTTCCAATGAAGCCATGATAACCTCAAACCATTTACCAAAGCTCTTCCAATGCAGATAGAAATCATAGAGGAATTCATAACTTGCAGCAGAATTTCAACTTGCAGCATATACTTACAATCATCATCTACTTTAATTTCGAAAATAGCAAGATTGAAATCTTCTGGGAAATATGATTCCATATAAATGGCTACCAGATCATAGAAGAAAGAAATAGATGAAAAACCAAACCAATTGACCTTTGCTTGTAGCTCAAACTTTGCTTCCCCTTCTGGTAGATGGCTGCCATAAATTGGTTTTGACTGTACATGAAAAATGGGCAGAATGTTCTCATAAACCTGTTGATCAAATATAACATTGCCATATGTTGCCTCATATATCTGTTCTTGATGAGCAACCTCTTGATTTTCCTCCTTAATCACATGTAACAACATATCATAGGGATCTACTTGAAGGAGTTGAGGAAAGACCTCTTCTTCAACTATTTTTTCATTTAGAACTAAGACAATAGGTGCATCAGAAACAAAATCTAATGCATCAAAAACTATGCAGTCATCTTTCCTACTATCAATCAGATCTTGACAATCTTCCTCAACAACATGATTTTCATTCTTGCAATCAAAAGAAACATTTGCTTTCTGCTAAATATGCTTATCAAATTCATCACAACAATTTTCAAAAAGGCTTTCAGCTGAAAAATCTCTTTACAAAATATATTGAAAGCATTATGAAAACTTGTCAATGAGTTAATACTTAAAGTTGGAAGAGATCTGCACCAGTCAAGGGCTGCTCCCTTCAATGATTATCTGAAAATATTGATCTTGGCATCCTCATGCACAATCTGACATTCATGAATAAACTCATGAAAATCTAGCATATGCTCAGTCGGAACCTCCTAATCTTCGCCTTTAAATGTAGGAAGGGTACCTTCCCATTCAACTCTGCTAAGAATTGGGTTTGGAAAACTAATGACATGAAAAATCACAAAAAACAAACCTTTGAGCCAGAATGGCTTCCATGCTTGGATCCAGTGGAGTCACCATGGTGAAATATCTGTAGTCAAGCACATGTTCTCTTCTTGTTCACCATCAAGAAGCGGATCTGATCATTATCGTTCTCCCAGGGAAGATATCTTCCTCGTTTCATCCCTAGCAATGGCACCAAAAGATGTTAGTGCTAGAAGTTGCTCCTAGACTGCTATAGGGTCAAGCCTAGCACATATTAGTTATTGCAATGGTTTTTGTTTGCAGTGGGACCTGCAAAATCGTAAGTGTGGGGGTAATGTTGGGCCCGATATATGATCACTTTCATGACGGTTATTATACACTTTTGCCACATGTACATATGTGTTTTTCATACTTTAAAGGAGCGTTTTGAAGAATTTCGTGATAAAATGGTATGATCGCCATAAGGTACGTGTAATTCATGTTTAATGATTGAATTAAGTATAATTCATCATGTTTTATGATTTCTAAGAGCTAATTCACGTTTTTGGTGTTACAGGGAAAAAACGCACCTCATTTCTAGTTCCGACACTTGATTTGGAACTCGTTCCAACACTCATTCCGACACTCGATCCGACACTCTGTCCAACACTCCGTATTGCACAGAAATGGAAGGCGAGTTGGTGGTTATGGCATTGGCAGCCAGTGTTGGGTGAATCCGGAACATGGGTTTTGTTTATCCTTCCCCCCTTTAGCTACTGAGCTCTAGACAACTCAGTTTCAGTTGTCCAAAGAGGCCAATTATTGGCTCGCTCTGTTTTATCAGTTAGGGCATCATTTATTGTAATTTGACGAAATTAGAAGTGGTTCGACCCTCCTGTGGTCAACCACTTGGTCTGTAATCTTATAAATACTGCTAGGATGGTCATAAGATCGTTAAGCAAGTAGAAGAACCATTGTATTGGAGACAACCTCATTTTCCTCTGTTTTTGATACTTTACATTGCCAGAATTATGCCATAACTGTATTTTCAAGTTTTGATGGTGAATTATCCTTGTTAAGCTCGTGGTGTGCTCGTAGGAAGTAGCCACGACTTGCTGGGTGGCCCACCAGCAGTCTGGTGACTATCAGTGTGTTGTTTATGCAATTCTTAATTTAATTACTCTTTTTATTTTCCTGTACATGTATGTTTTTATTATGCTAACTAGTTTGTTGTAGCTTACTTGTTTTAATTGTTTTGCTGGTTAGATGTTGATGCAAATTATCATGCATTGATTTTATACACTAGGAAAAGACTTGCAAGTCTCTCTCTCTCTATTCTAACCCCATGTGCATTTAGATGTTAGATTCTGCTTTCTTTTATGATTTTATAGTCTAGTTTAAAACCACGTTTAATTAGAATAGAACAGAGTTTGATTTGGACAGGGATTGATGGATGGATAGAGTTAATTTGATTTTTTGATTATAGCTTGTTTACTTCAGTTTTATATAATATTTCATTTAATTAGTTGTTGGTTAATATAGATTGTTAATTTACTTTTTAATATCATAGTTTAATTTTTGTTTTCAATTATTTTCTTTATTGCAGTTTGAATGGTTAGAGTAGACATAGCATAGTTTTATTTTATGCAATTTCCTTTCCTAGAATTAAAATGAAATTAAATTTCTTAGTTAAATGATGATGATCTTGTTATGTTGTTGATGGTTTATACATGGATATGCAAGGTATTTAACATTATTTTTGTCATGGCTAAATTCTCACTGGATTGTTTAATCCATACCTTTCATTTTTCCATTGAGATTAGTGTTGAGCTTATACCATTGGAATTGTCCTTTGTTGTCAAGTGCCATCGAGATATTATCTGACACCGAAGACACTCACAGAACCACCAACATTATATTTGAATTGTCATAGGTTAAAAGATAGTTTTCCTGTTTTCATAGATATAGTTTCTTGCTTTCATAGACTAGAATAAAGTCTTATTGTTGTTGTAGGATAGATAGACTTTGCTTTATTAGATAGTAATTGTCTCATCATAGATTAGGCATTACATGGTAGTTTTTCGTGCTTTCAATAAAATAGATTTCCTTCCATGCATTAGAAATAGTTTTGCATTAATCATTTAGACCACTTGCCTCTTAGGCTAGATATTTGTTCAATGAGAAGTTTTACTTTGATTTCTTGTAGTGGTCAGGTGCCTTTGCTTACTTGTCTTTTTCTTTAATAGGTTAGTTAGGTGTCTTTGCTTGCTTATCTATTTTCTTTAATAGGTTAGATAGGTGCTTTTGCTTACTTGCTTATTTATTTGCTTTCATAGGGTAGTTTCTCATTGAATGTAGGTTGGCAAGTTAAAATAGTTTGCTTTTGTCATTTGCTTATTATGCTTAGTAGTTTTCTTTTGCTTATTGTTAAACTAATTTTCTTTACATAGATTTTTCATTTGTTTTCTTAGGAACTATCCATCGACCCTTGGCCCAAAAGTACTTAAGTTACCTAGTTTCAAGTTTCTTAGTAGGGTTTGATCATTAGATAGTTTTTCTTGAGTAGATTAGCCTTAGATAACTACCTTCATTAGTTGGACTATACTCCTACTAGCCCTTCTACCTTTGGCATATATTTTTCTACAACTCTAAGTTTACTTACCCCGGGTTGAGAATTTAATTGAGGGTTTTTACTATGTTTTTAGTGCATATATAACACCCCTCAAAGTCTATATAGAACAACCATGAGGGTTTGAAGTTGAAGATAGAAAGACTCACGTCTACAGATTGAAGAAATCTTTGTATGGGTTGAAGCAAGATCCTAGAGCTTGGTATGGAAGAATTGATAGTTTCCTGACAAGCTTGGGCTTTACCAAGAATAAAGTTGATCCTAACCTTTACTTCAAGGTTATGAATGATGAGCCAGTTGTATTTCTACTATATGTGGATGAATTATTCTTGAAAGGAGAAGAAAAGATCATCACAGATTGCAAGAAGAAGCTTGTTACATAATTTGAGATGAAATAAGTAGGCCTAATGCATTATTTCTTAGGTCTTGAAGTTTGGCAGAGCCCAAAGAACATATTCCTTAACTAAGGGAAGTATACAGTTGAAATACTAAATAAATTTGACATGTTGGAATGTAAAGCCATGACCACACCCATGGAAACAAATTTGAAGCTCCTGGTTGATACTTCGTCAGAGTTGGTTGATGCTACTCTATATAGACAAATTATTGGTCTGTTGATGTATCTGAAGAATACCAGGACAAATATATGCTTTGTTTTGAACACATTGAGTCAGTATATGGTGGAGCCTAGACATGTTCACCTTGTATCCGCAAAGCATGTAATGAGATACCTTAAGGGTATGTTGGATTATGGTCTCTGTTATACTGGAGATCATGACTTCAGACTATATGGTTATACTGATTCAAATTGGGATGGAAGTGCTTCAGACAGAAAGAACACTTCAGGATGTTGTTTTAGTTTGGGGTCAGCCATGACTTCATAGAAAAGCAGGAAGCAATCCAGTATTTCCCTCAGCACGACAAAATCATAGTACATTGTAGTATGTTCTAGTTGTGAAGCCATATGGATTTGAAAGTTTTTGACATGTCTGTTTGATATGGAGATGGATGCTACCGTGATCTTATGTGATAACCAGAGTTGTATAAAGATGACAAAGAACCCAATGTTCCATGATAATTCGAAGCACACAGAGATACGATACCACTACATTTGTGACATGGTGCAGAAGGGAGTTGTAAAGCTCCAATATGTTGGCACATATGAGCAGGTTGGAGATGTCTTGACTAAGCCTCTATCTCATGTGAAGTTTGAGTACTTCCGAGACAATCTTGGTGTTTTACAAAAGGACCTCCCTCAAAAGGAGGAGTTATGTTGATGATAATATGGTATCCTGACCAACAATGGGTAGCTCAGTTAGGATTTTATATCCTAGGGAACTGATCATGCCTGGAAAGATCCCAAAGGTCTTGTAAGGACAGTTTGTCAGAGTACATGTGCATGTATATGTTAGTTGTGGTTAATAGTGGTAGCTAAGTTAGGATTTTATATTCTAGGGAATCTTATGATACCTAGGCAGATCACGAAGGTACGATAAGGACGTTCTGTCAGGATACCACAAATGTTGTTATTGATGCACCTACCTCATTCTGTTGCCACATATAGATGTTGATGATGTTTTTCCTGCTTCGTGATGTTGATGATGTTGTTCCATCTTCATGTTGTTGATGATGTTTTTTCAGCTTCATGATGATGATGATGATGATGATGATGATGATGATGATTATGTTACTCCAAGCTGCAAATGATGATTATATTGGTGACGAGATAAACTTATGATGATTTATAGATGTGCCAGTCAGTGTCCCAAATTTTGATGATGATGTTTCCATATCCTTCTCTTGATGATGTTGTAGTGAGTCATGTGCATAGAAAACCCTTCTCGTTAAGGGGGAGTGTTGAATTATTGTAGCTTTGAAGAATATTATACTTATATTTGATTCATTATTGTACATATCAAATCCCCTTTTGTGGATTGATCAAGTCAGGTCTTGTATACGATCAAAACCCCTTTTGTGGATTGGTCAAACATGTATTTGTATGTTGGTATTTGTAAATTCAAGCCCTAGTAATTGTAAAGTGGTTTTTTCCATTTCTAGGAGAAGTCGGCTCCACCAAGTGAAGATAAACAACCCTAGCGCCACCTCACAACCTGTATTTATATGTGAGGATGGTGTCTCATTTGAACACACTCACTCACTCATCTAGTGTGCATATATTGAAGACAGATGAAGTTGTAGGAAGAAGTATAACAAAGGAGAAGATAGGTGCATGTTTGGTGTTGGTCTATCTTTGGTGTTTTGGTCTTAGTCTTGGCATTGTATTGCCAATCTATAATTGAGGAATTTTTTATGGGTTTTCTTCCCCATGATGGTTTCCCGGGATAAAATGGTGTCTACCTTGTGATCTTGTTTCTTTCAGTGATCCTCTTTATACTGATGTTTTGGAAATGGATTGAATGCTCATGAAATTTGGAAATAACCTAATAACAATAGTAAAAACTTAACAATGTTGACTACTTATGTCTTCCCATCTGTCTATGGATGGAAAGTTGTATATCTCTTCAACTTGGTGTCCATATTCTCCCAAAGTGTAGTCCATATTCTTTTCAAAGAAAATATACATTGTTTCTTGTACTTTCATGATATTTTTAAAAGGCATGCGAATTCACATCTTGCCAAAGATTTTTCCTACGATAAACAAATAGTCATGTCCCTTCTTGGTTGTTGACAAACCCCACAGAAAATACATGGATATGCGATCCCAAGGTATAGTGGGTACAAGTAAGGGATGGTATGAACCTTTATTTTTGTTATTGGCCTTACTGGTACAACAAAGTATGCATTTTTTTTAGTTAACTGAGCTACATCTCCTTGCGCTCTAGGACAATACACATACTGAGATGTAAGTTGGAAACTATCTTCCCAATACAAAAAATGTCTTGTAACCTTAGAGGCATGATCCTCTCTAACAGGTTTTAAGGTTACTACCCTCCCTAACCCCCTAAGTAGGTAAATAGGTTGCTATGT
The DNA here is from genome assembly GCA_009831015.1 of Picea engelmannii. NCBI lineage: Eukaryota > Viridiplantae > Streptophyta > Pinopsida > Pinales > Pinaceae > Picea > Picea engelmannii. The sequence goes on along the minus strand of ML780501.1, from coordinate 597,824 downwards.
ATGGATTCCATCTCAAGTAAATATGTTCCATGTAGTAGTGTGAAAGCAATAAACATAAGAAGGATTACTAGAAGGTTATTCCTACTAGAAAGTTCCTTCTCTAAAATGTTCATATGTGATGGATAGTACTATATAAAGAAGTAGAATAAATGTAATGAGGTGTCTTGAAAAGTTATTTATAATTGGGGCTCTTCTCAATTGGAGGTTACCCCCTTGAGGAGGAAAGTAAACATTGTTTCCATCAATAAATGTATAACATTTTGTAGTATTTTGGTTCTTTATTTGGATATTGTGGATTTCTCTCTATCATTTTTGTTGTAAATTAAGGTAAAATCTATTATTTCTACTCTGTTATTTCAATTTACTAATAAAGAACACTACAAGTGGTATTAGAGCACTTTCTTGGGCACATATTTTAGAGTATTTTTTTCAGTCTAGAAACGTGTTTCAACATCTATAAATAACACAGTGATATATCATTCAACATATAAAACTATGGTAATGGAAGCATACACACATGAAATACAAGAGGTTTCACATGGTTGGACACCCTTATAACTCATCTTGATATCTCTTCAAGCAGTACTACATCAAATGACATTTGTATATGAAATCTCACTTCCATGAACCCTGGGGTATATCAGAAGTCCCTTAGATTTCCTAAAACAAACTTTAGATAAGCCAATAAATTATGTTTCTTCTATATTGGCTTCAAGAATAGCACTAAGGAATATTACTCTGTATTATCTAGGTAATTAGGTAGTACGACTAAGGGTATGGTCAGGCCTCCTTATTTAGTGCCCTAAGAAAGTAGGCTGAGTACTACTATTAGACCCTGCACATATATGAAAGGCTATAGTATCTATCACTCCCTTGTCCTTAAGACCCTAGAAACCCTAATCCTTTTTATTGGTCCATGAAACTCCTACAAAAAAGTTTGTATTGATAATTTGTGCATTCATTCATTGGAAACCCTGATGTATGCTACTATCCCATGGAGTTCCTATATGAAGTACAATACTGGTAACTTTTAGCATAGTTTATTTAGGCAGAAGTATCTCAACATAAAGCTAGAGTTTCATTGATCATCGTGGTACCATTCTTCAATATCCCTTTTTTGGTGGACCTACTCACCATATTACTAGGCAATTATCTCAATAGACCATGAAACTTGTACTGATCACCTTGGTAGCACTCTCTAGTAACCTTTTTACTATGGACCCCCATCTCTATGGATATGAGAAAAAATGAATCCAACAATCAAGTCTCCTACTTGGAAAATATACGTGACAAGTTGCAACATAAAATAGATTGCACCCACTCCTCTTCCAAGAAAAACTTTTCTTTTGTCAATGAAAATATCACCAAACTGGATTTAGTCCTAGACCAATTGTCCCAAATCATGGTAATGTACAATAAATTCAAGTATTATTAGTGCCAAGACCAACCATCCCAACTAGAGGGAGTTGAATCATCCAATCCCATTGGGCCTCACTCTCACCCATTTGTTCATGACCCTATGATGCAAATGTGGAATTGAATCCCTAAAGTGGATCTGAACCAATTTGATGGCTCTAACCCCACAAGTTGGGTCACTTAGATGGACCATTATTTTTCCCTACATGGCAACATAGATAAGTCAATGAAACTTTACATGGGTGCCTTATATTTAGATATTGAACACTAGAAATGGTGGAAATGGAATAATAACTCTCATTGAGGTTATTACTTGGACACAATTTGTCTTAGACCTCAATAAATTATTTGAAATAGGCACTCATTATTTGGTCCGCCTAACCAAGCTTAAACAAACTGGTACAATTGAAGAGTTCATATCTACTTTTGAGAAACTTTCCATCTGCATTGAAGGCATGTCAAATACCTTCTTCTAGGAATTATTTATCAATGGTCTAAAGTAAGAGATACATGCCCAAGTCTTAATGGCTCCCCCTAGTACTTGGTTGAAATCCTCTCAAAGAGCTAGGCAAGCCCAAAAGGTGGTGAATGCCCAAATGAAAATCCATCCTTTATTCCCCATCCCCATCCCACCAATACCTCTCCACCTCCTAAGATGTATAAGTTAACTCATGATGAAATTGTTGAGTGCCAACTTAAAGGTCTTTGCTACAACTATGATGCGAATTTTTTTCTCGAGCACAAATGTAAGGATAAAAATCTATTTATGGCCATTTTAGAGGACATTTTGGATCATTATAAAGTTTATGTTATACCTTAGGAGCCTCTGTCTCTACTAGTTGAAGAAATTCCTCCCTTTTCTTAACATGATATGGAACCCAAAATCTCCTTGCATGCCTTAACTAGTATTATCGATCCCCAAACCCTCACATTGATTGGATACATCAAACATCATAAAGTCATTATTTTAATTGACAGTAGTAGAACCCATAAATTTATTCACCAAAGGGTATCCCAATAAACACTTTCTATATCCATGATCTAAACAACTTAGAGCTCACAATTGCTAATGGAGGTTCCATGAAATGTGGGGTTCATTGTGAAAATGTCCAACTTCAAATGCGTGATTATTCCCTGAAAACCCACACGTTTTCTATTGAAATGGGTGGTTGTGACATTGTTTTGGGAACTAAATGTTTATGGACATTAGGTCCCATCACCATGTATTTTCGAGAGTTATACATGAGTTTCCAATAGGAGGGGCATCACTATACTTTCCAAGTCATCATAGTTGGTTCTCTAGAGGTCACCAACTCAAACCATATGGAAGCAAATCTTAAAAAATGGTATCCAGGAAGTGTCGCCAAATTCCATGCCTTTATATCCTTTGAGACACCTTCTAAACTAATCCATCATAGCATGTAGTTAATCTTGGCCAAACACCAATCCGTCTTTGAAACCCCAAAATGCCTCCCACCCTCTTGAAGTGTGCATGATCATTCTATTCTAATTATACTAGGTAGCCTCCCACCCAATGTACACCCTTATCACCACCCATTTTCTCAAAAGAATGAAATAAAAGAGATGGTCCAGGATTTGCTAGCTGATGTCATCCACCCTAGTACTTGTTGATGGTTGTAGCATCGGATAAGCACTTCCACACATTTCTAGGTGTCTAGATGTGTGGAAGTCATCCAAATCCTTCTACCTTGTTAAATTACTTTAATTATTAAAGGAATTATTAAAGTATAGTGCTTTTATTAATAAGTTGAGTTTTATTTAATGAAATGCTAAAGTTATTAGCATTAATGAATTGAATCTTAGCTATTGATATCAAGTGAGGTGTGATTTAATCTCAACTGTCAATCACCTTGGAGATTAGGGTTATGTCATAAGTCAATATTATAAAATCAAGGTTAGGGTAAAGGAGGAGAGACACTTTTTCATATATAGAGAAAGAAAAGAAGGAATTTTTCTCAAGGATATATTGGATAGGTGGAGAAGGACTTTCATCTACTAAGATATTAGTACAAGTCAGGGAGAAGAGAGAACAAGGATATCCGCAAGAAGATCATGTAGATCAGGTACACAACAGTTGAGCAAAATATATGCACTTCACAATTCAATCAAGTTGTGTATGTACGTGGGATACTGTGCAGGAAAGTGTGTATTACATGGGTGACGATGATAATAGGTGTGTACAAGTTCTAAGAAGTGAAAGTATAGGGTCGTACAACCTCAAAGGAGTTTCTAGGGTTTGCAAGTGATTTATATAGTTTTTTTTTTCTTCGTGGACCATTTTCCTAGGTTTGGGAGCCCTTGTAAGCTTTGATATTATTCTAATGATAAGTTGATTTGAAGGGGAGAATATCTTTGTTTATTGTATATGATATTTGATTTCCAGTATTGCTTCCACTATTTATTTCAATTAATTATTCCATCAAGTGTATTTTGTTTTATGAGCTACTAATTTGACTTACAACAAGGGAATCACTAGTAAACAACTTACCTAGGTGTTAGATTTAGAAAGTTAACATGGTATAAAATAAATCACTTTGATAGGAAGAGATATTTTACATACACAACATTTTGCAACAAATATGCAAGGATATCTCTGCATATCTATAAACCAACAGTTAGAAATAGAAGGATGGATTTCAGGGAAACAACCGGACAACAATTAAACTTGTTTTTACATTCATACAAATTTGTATGTGTGTATCAGGTCAGTCAGGGTGTATGTGTACATGGGATACATTGTAGGAAATCACATAGATAGGTGGGATAAATGAGGAAATGCACATACAATTCCATATAGGGGAAGTTTCAGTAGTAGGTTATTTCCTCGGCAAATTATCAAATCTAAGGGATGGAAGAAACGAGTCTAAGAGTTGAAAATAGATTGGATGGATCATCCAACATATTATCTTGGAAAGAAATAATCACTTTTCTTTTGAAGGAATATGATATTTGGGAGATTGTTGACAAATTATTTCCTCCATCGATAGATCTATTAGCTATGGTAGCTCATGTGAAAAAGGAGGTTAATATTGGATGTAGTCAAGGATGATTTGATTCCTCACTTATCCAAGAAGAAGGCGGCCAAGGAGATGTTTGATGCCTTGGTAGGTTTATTCCATAGCAACAACTTGAATAGGAATACGATCTTAAGAAATAAACTCAGATCAATGTAGATGTCTAGATCTGGCAATGTTACCAACTATTTCATGAGTATCACTTAGGTACATGATCATATTGCATCTATTAGGGATATAGTGAATGACGTAGAACATGTAAATGTGGCACTGAATGGTTTCTCAAAGTCTTGGGAACCATTTGTCAAGGGAGTCTTCTCTTGAGAAAATATTCTATTTTGGAAAAGGATATGGGACGATTTTATCTAGGAAGATACTTAGGAGGATTCTAATGGAAGAAAGCAAGGAGGTAGTCATGAAAACTTGGCCCTTGTAAATAATAAAAGGAAGGGAAAAAGAAAGGTTCCCAACAAAAAGGGTAGCAGTGATGAAGGTACTTCACAACTGGGGAAGATGAAGGACATGATTAATATCAAGTGCTTCACATACCACAAGAATGGTCATTATGCATATCAGTGTCTGGAGAAGAAGAAAGGAAGGGGAAAACCACAACATTTTCAAAGTCTATTCATAATATTAAATAAAGAATAGACTTAGACGTTAGGAAAAACATGTCAAAGGAAAAATTGGACTTCTGTAAAAAATTAAAAATGCATACTAAAAATCTCAAGAAAGGTTCAAACAAATGTTCTCAAATATTTCTAATATCTGACTACAAAGGAATTCATAAATACAATGGGGGTTTCCCCGTGTCTCCACCAATTGTTTTTACCATGTTTTCTTTTATGCTTTAACTGCTTCATAGGATACCGTTACTTCTTTAAACTTTGCCTCTACAACTTCTTTGTTAATTAGGTTCTGATCTAGGTAACACTCCTTAGTTTTAATTAAGAAGGAAGCTTGTTATGTGATTAATGCCAATATGATGCCTTCTAATAAGTCTCCAAACTGGTATCCACATGATAATGGGAATGTGAATAGGAAACCAAATTCACATTCTAGACCAAGTTGAAATTGGATGGACTCTCCCACGCAGCTAGATCACCACTATTTGAATATACTAGAATGGAAATCAGTGTGATATATGTTTTATTAATATGATACACATATAAATATATGATCTATGACCATGGATGATTTTAGGGGCTAAATTTAGCTCATGGGCTAATTTTCCATGGTTTTTCCCAAAAAAAGATTCGTTATTCTAAAAATGATTTGCCCAAATTCTAAATGATAAAATTATTTTACCTTAAAAATCGTCAAAAATTTATACAATTTATATAAAATCCTTAGAAATTTGAATATTTTTACAAAAATATCGTCAAACATTTTATAGTTGGCATATAAAGTATTAGTAAGATTCGCCAAGGTCTCTACATTTTAAAATAAATTTACATCCTTATAATCATCCTTATCTATGACCTTTGGATTCATCTTCCAGGAGGTCTCTTGGACTCTCAATGAAGTTTCCTATTCACTTGTGACTTTTCATATTCCTTCTCAAGTGAATAATGCAAAAATATCATAACCCTAAAAAATTAGGTTTCCAACATGAATCCATCAACTCTAAATTCTAAACTTTGATTCAATGTCCATTTGCATGCTGTTAGGAACCAAATAGAAATATAGCATAGAAAAACCTCAGAATAAGTACTCAACGCCTTGAAAAAGAGAGAAATTCAGATAATAAGGCTCTTCAAGGGGGCAACCTCCTTATGCCCACATAAATGTTCAATTGCAAGATGATTCCAAATGAAAATGTCTCCTTCGTATATATAGGAGACTAGGAGGTATAATTACAACTAATGGACTAAAGCCGACATAAATAAAATAATATTACTAATGTAATATTGTAAGGTAGCTAGAGAGGTAGTAGGGGGGCCCAGAGGGCCATAGTGATAATAGTGGAGGTCATTCAATGTAAGGTGGACTAGGTCCACTATATTATTAAATAAGGCCCACTATGGTAGTTAGACATAATAAATGTAAGAGGACTTCTTAGAAGGTTCTACTTCTAGAAGATTCCTCCTCTAGAATGTTCTTAGGGAAGAATATTGTGATTGTACAAGCAAGGATTGCTTGAGGAGTTTTATCCTTCCATAAGGATTAATATATGGTGTTTCCCTACCTCAAGGGTTTTGGATATTTCTTGTGTTCATGTTATGGTGAATGGTTTATGGTTTATTCTTGGTATTATTGAAGTATATTTGCAGATCTGGTATAGGTATTTAACAAATATGCCCCAATTAAGGGGTAATGAGCCACTATTTAGGGCTTAACATGCCCCTCCCCTTGATACACGTGTTGTCCACAACGCTTGAGTAACTCTGGATGCTTCTATATAAAAGACTCATCTTCCCAAGTGGAATCTTCAACCGATAGTTTCCTCCATTTAATGAGATACTCTGAAATGGATCTATTCCTCAGCTAGTGAATTCTTGTGTCAGTGATGGCTTCAGGATCCAATATGATTTTTCCTTCCTCGTCAAGTTTTGGAAATATAGTTTGAACTGGGATCTTGTCACCTATAACCTTCTTTAAGTATGAAACTGTTGATACTGAGAGGGGGGTGAATCAGTATCAAGTACAATTAAAAAACCTTTTTCAACTTATACTTAAACCATTCAATTATATCCAATGAGAAATGAACAATAGTATAAGAGTTACACCAATACACCACAATACACCATGCA
>ML780501.1:562409-572588 GCA_009831015.1 Picea engelmannii | reverse complement strand
AAGTGTCGCAACTCCCTTACAACTTGTCGCAAGTGTCGCAAGTTGGATATAGAGTGTCATGAATGTTGTTGAATCATGTTATCACAACGACGACACTAAAGAGGCACTTGAAACATCTTATATACTTGGTTTGAAGGAAGAAACTAGTTCACTGGAGTCAAACATCTCTTAACACCTAAGAGGGCTTCTTAATCAAGAGTTTGGAAGGGAAACGCTCCCCTAAAACTGCCTGAGAAGCGCTGGCGCCCCTCTACCATGCTTCAGAAGCATTGTAGCGCTTCTCCACCCTTTTGCAGGAGCACTACTCAGATTTGAAGCGCTAGCGCTTCCCCTGGACTCCTCTGGAGCGTTATAGCGCTCTGATGCCCCTTCTGGGGGAGCGCTCTCCATTCTGGGTAAATTGTTAGCCCGGTGAGAAGAATAAGGGGAGAATCATTCGAGTTTGGGAGGCGGTTGAAATCGAATTCTTGGTTCTATCAAAAGATCTCTGATCCAAAGAGGAAGTTCCTAACTGGTTCTAAACATAACTCAAGTGGTTAGGCCTTTCCTAGCCTATATAAGCAAGCTCTATGGTGATGAAAAGGAGGAGGAACTGAATATGTGAAACTTATGATCTTGGAGGAAACTTGCAGTCAGCCAAAGGAGAGAAATCATCAAAGTTGTTGTCATCCAGGTTGTGGATCGTTTAGGCAAGGGTTAGACGAAGAGGACTTGACGAAGCTGTCACATTCGCATCTACGATTGTAAGTACTGCTGTCGTTATTCTCATTAATATGACACGCTTGGCTTGTTTCTTTCTAGTTTGTGTCTGATGTTACATGAACTTATCATTCAGTGATAGATCTGTTTTCAAGCTAATGTCAATAGAGTAGGAAGTGGTTGTATCTTGTTTTGTCCACAGACCTCAGCGAGGAGCAAAGGATTGGAGCGCAACTCGGAGCATGCAGGGACAAACGTCGATTAAGAGGTACTTCTATTACTCTCCCTTCTCATGCATTAGGATTAGATAGATTCGAAAGAAATTCAGTGTCCATGATAAGCACTTTTCTGTCTAGGGTTAAGGTCAAGCCTTAGAGGTCGATCTACTTGTCCGCAGGCATATTTTCCTACAACAGTCCACAAAGAACCTGCCATGACAGCGCTGCTCGAACACTATCCTGCAACATATCAAATCTTCGAGCAAGAAGGCTGGCTTAATTACTTCCGCGGGCTTCAAGGATATAACGAACGACAAGTACTATAGTTCACCCGAAATCTTCAGGAGAACCATTATGTCATTGCAGGCATCCGAATCTTTGTGACAGAGCAAGACATATCAGAGGTCTTAGGCCTCCCTATTGATGGCACTCGACAGTTCAGCTGGAAGCATATCATCGGGGATGTCCAGCAGAGTTTCTTCCTGGCTGAGGAAAGAATTGTATTGAAGGGCAGAGGCGTTCAACTCAATTCACTACCACCCTCGTGGCCGGAGGTCACCCGATTCATCAAGCACTACCTGACTTGCGAAGGTCGCTATCAGGTAGTCTATCAGTACGACTTCCTTTTGCTTTCTCATTTAAGACATAACAGACGGGTCAATATTCCATATTATTTTTTGGGTTGTTTAAAGAACATGGCACATTACTGTTGAAAGGAAAAAGATCCAACCCAGTCACTTACCCACCACCGTCTTGTTCAATTACTCATCAACAAGGGTTTTGAACAACAAAACCATCCACTAAATAACCCGCCCATAAACCCTCAACCAGCTGTTGAAATTCCCCAGGAACAACAGCAGCAAAATCCCCCAGATGTCCCCGAAATACCCAATATCCCACCCACAGAACCAACCAGTCCATCCATTGCCCCTACCCCACCTAATCCACCACATACCCTACCAGAGTCATCCACTCCCTCCCTCCATATTCTCAGTGATGACTCTGAACCAGAAAATGTCCCCTGCCCTATCATTCAGGAAAGACCTCCACGAAAACGAAAACAGATTGCCCCCTTTCCACCTTTCTTGCGCAAAAAGTGAACGAGAGCCTCAATGAGGCCACCCTGTATGACCACTACCCTAGATCCCCCACCTATTCGACTGATAAGCCATACATCTTCAACTTCCCAAACCTCAGGATATTTGCCTATTCCAACCTCAGTGGCTGCAACACAAGAACCAGCCACCGATATTGAGTTGCAGGAATTAGAGGCCCAGACATCAATTGTTTTTGAAGTAGCTGAAACACAACCAGCTACCCATCCAGTGGATGAAACACAAGAACCAACCACTGGTATTGAAGTACAGGAATCTGAGACCCCGGATGTTGTAACACAACATCCAGTGGCTGAAACACAAGAACCAGCCACTGATTTTGAAATTGAGGAAATTGAGACCCCGGATGATGCAACACAACATCCAGTGGCTGAAACACAAGAACCAGCCACTAATTTTGAAATTGAGGAAATTGAGACCCCGAATGCTGCAACACAACACCCAGTGTCTGAAACACAAGAAACAACCACTAATATTGATATTGAGATTCAGGAATCAGAGGTTGAGGGTGTTGAAACACTACTCTCCTTACACCAGGAGGATGAAACACAAGAATCAGTTGCCATTCCTGTAGCTACTCCACAAACATCAGCTCATGAGACTATGACTGCCACACAAGAACCAGTCACCTCTAAATTCAAACAAACAATGGCCAATGTCTTGGAAGAAAACAACTTTTTGAAGTCTCAATTGGAAGCATACCAGCAAGAATTAGTCAGGGCAAGGGAGACATATGAAAAATAACTAAGTCTGTACACCTTAGCCCGAACAACAAACTTGACAGAAGAGACCACAGAGAGCGTATGCAAAGAATACATGTGTTGCCAATGTGGCGATATTTACCATCAGGCAGGCTATAAGGTGATTCAAGTCCCAGTGCCAGGGGAAGCCCCTATTCCTTCACCTTTTGTAACCAAGGAAGAACCTGTTGCAACACAAGAACCAGCAGGTCCTACCAAGTTTAAAACTGAACCTGCTGCAACACAAGAACCAACAGGCCCTAGCAAGATCAAGACCGAACCTGCTGCAACACAAGAACCAACAGGACCTTCTAGTGTGTTAGACATTGTGCTGAAAATTAGATAGGGTACAGGTTTTATTTTCCCATTCTCTGGTTGCCAATAGAAAGATATCAAATCAATTATAAGATGCCTAAGAAGGCAGAAACATCATCATGGAAAATATTGCAGGAAGTGCAAGGGTTCAGAACGCTGACAGACAGTACCTCCCAGAGTTACAGCTTGAGTAGCTTACATGATCAGAGTAGGTATCCAGACTCTGATTCAGAGTGAGTTTCCTGAGGACATGCAACACCTTGAGTTGGGGGGGATGTTAGGACCACACAATGTACCTTTTTGCCTATACTTTTTGCCACCATTATACTCTTGATCACCTACATTTAGACCCATACTATCACTTTATCTGATCATCTCAAAGGTATACAATGTCCCTTCTCATTACTATACGTTAAATCTGTTGTGCATGTGTTGGATTTCGGAAGTCACTCCTGGATTTCTAGAAGGAGCAGAGCCCGAAGCCCATCAGTTTAATGTCACGATTTGTTTAAAGGGTGATCAAATGGAGGAAAACTCAAAACAGCATCGCATCAACTCAGAAACCAGACCAGGCATGCATGGACGAGTGAGGTCTGGATAAACTCCAAACAGTGAGTCGTAGTAAAGGGTGAGTAGGTGGAAGACTTATGCGAGAAGGGTGCAAGGTCTATCATAGACATCCAGTTCGGGACAGACTGAAGAAGAATGCATTCGAATGCAAAATCCTTTTACATTCAAACACGAATACCAGAGGGAACGACAACGTCACAACAAATCCTTTATTGTAACGAGCTGTTCTACTGTGAATCCTCAAGCAAAAGATGAAACAAAGATGGAAAAGAAAGGAAACTGTTTGTTATAAACCAAGAAGTCTCAAACACAGAGGCATAACCAGGAAACTAGAGTATCGCTGAAACTTTATAGTCAGGAGCTTAGCTCTACCATCGATAGATACAAAAATGGAAAAAATGCCTACATATACTCAAAATAACATAGTAGCGGAATCAAGAAACTGCATTGAAGGCTTTGCGTCTGCATGGCTCCTGACACTCTGCAGCCGCAATCTTTGAATAATCATGCAACTTGTGGCAGACGCGATAGATCTTCTGACAGTTACATCGGCGAATCAACGTGCCTTTAATTCATTGCAGGACGTCCCCATTATGGCGGAGACGATGTCTAACCTCCCTCAACCGCCTCAATAACTGCTTCTTGGGATTGATAACGGCCCAGCCAACTCAGCACTTCGGGATCTGGATGACTTCTCGCACTGCCACCTGGAGTAACTGAATATCTTGAGGAACAGATATGGAGGCCAGTGTGGAGGAATGGTGTATGGTAGGAGTGATGGCATCGGGGAGCGCATGGCAGAAGTGGCGAGAAGTGAGAGTGATGACAGAGGGGAGTGACAGAGGATGATCCATGGCGGAAGACACTCAGGTAGATGGGGAGAAGACAGGATGAAGGAACTCACCTTTAGGTGGGAAACCGATGTGGAAAGGGATGGGACGCATGGCAGGAAATGAGCGGATGGTGGGAAGAAAGGAGATCCACGCGGACCAAAGAGGAGAGGTGAATGGATGACACATGGTGGTAAGGGAAAGGCGGACAGAAAGATGACATGGCGGGAGGCGGGCCCATGCGGATTAAAGACAGGGAAGCTGAGAAGGTCGGGGCGGTGCCCGCGCCGTTGAACTGGGCTCCTCGATCGTGGTCGTCTGAAACTGCATCTATGATTTCGGACCCCCCCCCTCCGCTTAAAGGTAGAAAGGCGGGGGGGTCTGAAATGGTCTTCATAGCCGTTGATCTGGGTGCGCTCATCTGGACCATTGAAGAGATGCACCCCCGATCTCGGACCCCCCACCCCTTGCTTAAAGATCGAAAGGCAGGGGGGTCCAGAATTTGCTGTACGCCGTCGATCTGGGAGTGCAAATCTGGACCACCCGGTCTTGCTTGCTGCTTATCACGGGCGCAATATTGCCCGAAACTTTGGACAAGTGGGTTTTTACCCCTTCTTTTTTGTTATATCCCCCCTATACAAGAAATATCACTAACATTTGGCTCCATGGGGGATAGAGTCGTCCCTGTGATGCTCTAAGAACTCTTTTGCAGACTTAGTGCCTTTGTTGTTGGGCTATGGAGTCATTTATTAGTCCGAAAAACAAAACAAAAAAAAAAAAATATTTACAAAACAAAAAATGGAACGAGCCGACTGCGGCTCACAGAAAGCACTTTTTCAAGAAATTCCCATTAACTGGGCCACTAAAGACTTCATTGCCTTCCAGGTCCTGTAACCTGTAAGTGTTGTTAGAGAATGCTTCAAGGATCTTGAAAGGCCCGAACCAGAGGGCATCGAATTTACTGTGTTTGCCCTTTTCCTGTATGGGTGCATCCCACTTGAGCACCAGGTTGCCCTGCTCAAACTCTTTCTTCCTGCTTTTCCTGTCAAAAGCCTGTTTGATCTTCTGCTGACGATTGTAAGCTCTGTCCAGGACCTATTCTCTGATCTGCTGCACCTCCACCATCTGATGAATTCTTCTGAGCACATGGTTAGGTTCCCCCTCAAAGTCTTGGAGGAGATTTTCCACAGGCAAGGCAAGTTGAGTGGGGAAGACGGCCTCAATCCCATAAACAAGCTGGAAGGGTGAGATACCCAGGGACTTCTTCGTTGTCACTCGATCGGCCCAAAGTGCGAATTTGAGCTTTGAGTCCCAGGCCCGTTTATTATCCTCTAATAGCTTTTTGATAAGCTTGATTAAGCTTTTATTAGAGGACTCTGCCAGTTCGTTTCCCTGAGGATAGTAGGGAGTGGAGTGAATCAGTGAAATCCCAAATTGGTCACAAAATTTGATCAGAGGCTTCGAACGAAATGGGGAAGCATTTTCAGTGACAATTTTTGCTAGGACAGTCGAACCTAGCTATGATGTCTTCCAGGAAACTGATGATGAATTTGTGAGAAGTGCTTCTAGTAGGGACAGCTTCTATCCATTTAGTGAAGTAGTCAGTTGCTGTCAAAATCCATCGGTGCTGACCACTTGAGGGGGGATGAATTTCCCCGATGAAGTCCAATCCCCACTACTGAAAGGGTGCTGATACCACCACAGGTTTCAATGGCAGGGATTTGAGCTGCTGCTTCCCTGAGAATTTGTGACATTTGATTCAAGCTCTAATTTCCCTGCAGACATCAGGAAATAAGGTGGGCCAGTAGTACCCAGCTCAGAGGATCTTGTGAGCTGTGGTCTTCCAAAAATAATGGCCCCCACAAAGACCACTATGAAAATCATTCATAACCTTCTGGGCCTGCTGTGGGTCTAGACACATGAGTAATATCCCCTGAGGGTCTTTCCAATACAAAGTTTGGCCAATCAGACAATACATGACAGCTTTGAGCTTTAAAGCTCTGGTTTTGATTTTTTCCATTCCATCAGGGGGTCTCAGTTCCTGCAGGAAGTACAAGATGTCTTTGTACCAGGGGCATGTTAATAGTGGCACATTGCTTTGGGAACCCCTGTCGGATGATCCAGCCTGCTCATTGACAAAATTGATTTCCAATGCTTTATAATTTGATTCGGCCAGGAGCTTGGCCAAACCCTGCCCCTTTATTAGCTTGGTGGGCTTGATCTCCAGGTCGAATTCTAGGATCTTGGCGATCCATTTACTTCTTCTCCTGTCTATGTCAGGTTGTATAAGGATGTCCTTCACAGAGGTTGAAGGGACATATGCAATGATTCTTGAATGTAAGACATAGACTCTGAAAGATTTAAGAGCTTTCACCAGGGCATAGGCCTGCTTCTCCATGATTTTGTAGCGGAGCTCTGCATCTCTCAACGCCTTACTAAAGAAGGCAATAGGTTATTCTTTCCCTTGATCGTTTTTCTGCAACAGAACCGTTGCTACTATGTCAAAGGAAGAAAAAGAAAATATCATAAAATCTTTAGAATAATCTGAACTGACTAGTACAGGAGCCTCGGTCAATGCTTTCTTTATTAGGTCAAAATACTTCCTGGGTTCATCAGTCCATTTTATTTCATGGCCCTTCCTGAGCATGGCTGTGATATGTTTTACTAATTCAGCAAAATTTGAGACGAACCTCCTCAGGAAATTAATTCTTCCCAAAAACGCTTGGACCTCCTTTTTAGATCTGGGAAGTGACAGGGCCTGGATTGCTTCCACCCTATCATGATCAATCCTTACTCCTTCTGCTGAGACTATATGGCCTAACATCTTGCCTTCTTGCATAACAAATAATGATTTCTTGGGATTCAGGGAAAGGCCAAACCTGCGACACTTCAGGAAAAACTTCCTCAAGTGGTAGTGGTGCTCTGTGTCATTCTTGGAGAAGACTGTTATGTCATCTAGGTATATCACCACAAACTCATCTTTCTCCCCGATGAAGGCTATGTCCATGGCTCACTGAAACGTTGCCCCTGCATTCATCAACCCGAATGGCATCTTGGCATACATGAACGTCCCCCAAGGAGTGGTGAAGGCTGTCTTTTCTCGGTCTTCAGGCATGACTGATATCTAGTTATAGCCAGAAAAGCCATCAATCATAGATATCCTAGATGCACCAGTGACCCTCTGCAATATATGTTCCATGTTGGGCAGGGGGTAATTGTCCTTCCTTGAACTCCTGTTTAGATTCCTGAAATCGACACAGAGTCTGATTTCTCCGCTCTTCTTTCTTACTGGGACCAGATTGGCTACCCAACTCGAGTATCTCAAGGGGACTATGATTTGGGCATCGAGCAGTTTTTTCGCTTCCCTCTCCATGAAAGGTAGCAGCGTTGGATTTATTTGCCTCAGCTTCTGCTTAAACGGTCTAGCCTCCTCTTTAAGTGGGATTTTGTGCTCAATGACTAACGTGTCGTATGTCTTGAGGTCTTCATAGGTCCACGCGAACACGTCAGCAAACTCCCTCAGCAACTTAGTATATCCGATCCTCTGCTCCTCGGTCAAACTCCTCGACAGCTTGACAAACTTGGGCTCTTCTGGTGTGCCTATGTTGCACTCAGTCGTATCAGCATCATCACCTGAAATCCTGCCCTTCATCGCCACATCATTCCCATCGAACAATCTTTCTAATGGGATCAGACCTCCTGGTATATGATTTCTCGGCAGTTGAATAATCTGATGGTCAGTGACTTTACTCAACAACTCCCCAGGGTGGCGGTCAGGTTCCTCGTCAGGGTCCTCGTCTATGTGCGATGTAAAGAAATCATCGATGGATTGGAGGAATTTCTCAATTTCTTGATCGTCTTCAAATACCTTCCAATGTTTGACATTGTCAGGTACAGAGGGCCTGTATCTTACTTCCACCTCTGATTTGTCAGCGGGCAGCGCAGGAGCTTCGAACAAACTAGCTGAGAAGGCTTGAAAATCAGTCGAAGCATTTTCTTCCCTTGGAATGAAAGATATGTTAAAAGCCAGGAAGAAACTGTCGACAAGGTCCCATACCCCGTTCCTGTAATTCTTGAGACGAGGGTGCTTGGTCTGATAGACGTTTTTGACCCGCTGGACTATTAATTCTACATCCCCGAACACAGCCACCTCCCTGATTCCCATTTCTTTTGCATCCCTTAATCCCAGAACCAGAGCTTCATATTCTTCCACATTGTTGGTAACTTCAAATTCCAGCTTGTATGACAGTGATATGGTCACCTGAGAAGGAGATTTGAATACTACCCCGACACCTGCACCTATACTGGAAGAGGCTCCATCAAAGAACATCTTCCAAATAGAGGTGGTTGGAGGAGGCATCCCCTGATTAAGACTGAGCTGCTTCCTGCTATGTAAAGGGGTCTCAGGTTCATCAGTGACCTGCAATAAGCTAGATCCTAAGTCAGTTTCTAAGGCATAGATGGGATGATTAGCGGGGTTTGCTTCATCACTGACTATGTAGGCTAGCTGGGCTTCTCTGTATAGTCTTCTATGTTCTCCCCCAAAGACTGGAATGGTGGCATACGTGAGATCCATCTGTAAGGTTCCCCCCAGCCTCTTAATCCAAGATCTTGACAACATCATGCCAAACTTGGGGGGAACATCAGCCACCACTATATCCATGACCATACTTTTCATGGGTAGCTGAAACAGGGAAACTACCAGGTCCTTGATGACTCCCAAACACTGTGCCCTCCTGGAGTCAAAAGAATAGAGGTCATGATAGGCTCTGGTGACTTCTAATCCTAGCTCCTCCATGACGGCTTTAGGCATGAGTTTGTGGGAAGCCCCTGAATCCATTAAGCAATTATGCAGCACTTTGTCATGTATGTTCAGGGAGGTGTAGAAGGGAGGGGATGAATCATCTCTGTCTTCTACCATGGGACCTAGGACTACTGCAGGCCTTTCATCTTGGAGGCTTATGAAGTCTGTGGAAGGGCTGGAGGCTTCGGATTTCAATAGGTCGGAGAAGCGTTTTTTGAATTCCCCATGTTTGATTAACTCAGTGAGGGGCACAGGAATTCTGATCTTTTGAATTTCATGCTCAAAATTAAAGGAAGATGTGAGCTTTGGAATTTCTCTAATTTCAGGAGCATGATTTTGAATAATAGGGGAGAGAGGATGGTCCTTCTTACCTCTGTGGTTGTCTTCTACCTCTTTAGCAGGCTTCTCTGCTCTGGTGGATGACTCAGGAACATCAGGTGTTGCTGCCCTCTTGTCTGATCTCAGGTTATACCTACCTCGGCCACCGCCAACTTTGTCTCCCTTTCTTAGCTCATTTAGCTGACTGTTCATGAGGGATTCCTCATATGCTGATTTAGGCAGGTGGGGGAAAGGAGGAGTGACTTCTACAGAGTGGATTTTAGGCTCAGGCTCATCTGTTTCTATTTCCTCTTCATCAGCTACAAAATTGTTCTGGAAGGGAGCCTGAATCCTTTGTTCATCTCTATCTCTTTCCTTTACTTTGTGCATAGTTGGAGGAGCAAAATTGTTTGGCCTCCTGAAACCCCCTCTGTTCTCGGTGTTCTGGGGGCCTTTATTCATTTGTTTCCTTTCCATCTTTATTCTCTCCATCTCTTCTTTCAGAACGTTCACCAGCTGGGTCAGCTCGTTTACTTGAGGATGGGACAATGATGGGCCAAGGATGGTGGA
>ML780501.1:526082-553583 GCA_009831015.1 Picea engelmannii | reverse complement strand
GTTAGATTAGATTGTTTTCTGTTTTGTTTTTCTGCTTTCTATTAACACTCTTGCTGCTATAGATGTTCTGCCTTGGTGAACCATGCAAGGCATGCAGAGCGGTCTCTATTTTGCTCATCTGCTGACAGATTGACCGAGAACAGTTTCCACCTTATTTTGTTGGCAAACCAAACATTCTGCCACAAACCTTTGAACATCAGTTTTAAGGCCATCCCCAAAAAAATCCTTCTTGACCCTATGGTAGGTTTTTAAAAATCCTGAGTGCCCTCCTACTAGAGAGGTGTGCAATTCCAATAATACCTTTTCTATGAGTTGGGAGCTCTTACATAAATATAACTGATCTTTGTACCATAGTGAATCATTTTTCCATGTAAATGTATCTGATGTACTGGAATCCTGCTGCAACCTTTGAATGATAGTCCACACTTTTTCGTCATTCTTCCATTCATCCCTTGCTTCTATTATCCAATCAGGTTGTATGATCAAGATAGCACAGAGAAAGGCCTCAACATCTTCATCCTTCCTTGAGAGTGCATCTGCTACAACATTTTTCTTCCCTTTTTTATAGACGATTTCAAAATCATAACCCAATATCTTGGTTACCCATTTTTGTTGTTCTTCTGAAGATATTCTTTGTTCCAAGAAGTATTTAAGACTATCATGAACTATTTTTACCTTGAAGTGCCTACCTATTAGGTAAGGACGCCATTTCTTCAATGCATGTAGTACTACCATCATTTCCTTCTCATAAATGGGTTTGTGTAAGTCCTTTCCCTTGAGTGGTTGACTTTCAAAAGCTAGGGGCCTTCCTTATTGCATTAGGACAACACCAATTCCATTTCCTGAGGCATCACATTCCACAATAAAGGTTTTTGTGAAGTCTAGAGTGGTCAAGATAGGAGCTTTTCACATCACCTCTTTAAGTTGTTCAAAAGATTTAGTTTCCTCTGGAGTCCATGAAAATGCATCCTTATTAGTTAGTTCTGTTAAAGGTGTTGCTATTCTTCCATAGTATCGAACAAACTTGCAATAGTAACCTGTCAAACTCAAAAAACCTCTAAGATTCTTCAATGTTTTGGGAATCATCCAGTCCATCATAGCCTTAATCTTGTTAGGGTCTACCTTGACACCTTCATGAGATAAAATATGACCCAAACACTCTACCTCCTTCACTCCAAAGAAACATTTGGATGGTTTGGCATATAGTTGTTTCTCCTTTAGTATTTGTAGCACCTTGTCAACATGTCGCAAGGATTTTTTGGAGGCTTATTTGGTGTAGAAGTTCCCTTTTTTGGTGGCATGTTCGCTAAGTATCACTTTAAACCTTGATTTTGAGGTGGTTATGGTAGACAATATTCCTTTTATTGTATCTCCAAAATTTCGGCCCTTCCGAGTATGCAATTTTCTTTTTTTTTAGGTGTCTAATATTTCTTCTCTACAATGCCACAGGTCTGATCAAAATTGGATGTGCCAAGTGGAATTTATGGTAACTTCCCCACAACTTGCTGATTTTTTTCATTTCTAGGAGATCTAACTTGTATAACGTTCCCCGCACAAGATAATTGATATAAATTATGAAACTCTTACCAGAAATACTACGATCTATCCACTATCTAATGCAACTAGTCTCACTCAATTTGGATACTCTAGGAAGAAGTTATGATTGTTTTACCTGGAACACCTGCTTGAGACTAGTCAATAGGACTAGTCAAATACCCTATCTTCCACAGGGTGTATCTACAAATGTAAGATGACCCAAAAGTTGAAATTGTTACCACTGATACCTTACTAATTTCTGTCAATATCCTCCAGAGTTCAGAGTCTGAAATGTTACATAAAGATTTTTATAGAAAAAAATTCGCAATGACTCAATTCAAAATGATTCCAGAACCCTATCTTAGAAAGGTTGTATCTCTGAAAGTATAAGGCCTCAAGAGATGAAATTTTGACCCAACGTACCTTGATGTGTCTAATAAATATCCTCCAAGTTGTTCCTTCTGAATCATTGTAGAAACAAAGTTATAGCGAAAATGCCAAGGTGTCTCGGAAGTATCAGCAAAACCCCAAGACCTTGAGCTCTGATACCATATGTTAGGAACCAAATAGCAATATAACATAGAAAAACCTCAGAATAAGTACTCAACGCCTTGAAAAAGAGAGAAATTCAAATAATAAGCCTCTTCGAGGGGGAAACCTCCTTATGCCCACATAAATGTTCAATTGCAAGATGATTCCAAATGAAAATGTCTCCTTGGTATATATAGGAGACTAGGATGTATAATTAAAACTAATGGACTAAAGATGACATAAATAAAATAGCACTACTAATGTAATATTCCCCAATTAAGGGGTAATGAGCCACTATTTAGGTCTTAACACATGCTTTTATAATAACTTCTTACCATTTTTCCTTCATGATTAAATGAATCAATATTGTTATTTATTGAGTTTAGTGATATTGAGAAATGCAGCGATATCTACCATTATGACCTTCACAAGTCCACAAAAACGTGAACAAATATATCATAAACAAAATAGAGAATTGTCACGAATGTGCAAAAATGGATTTTAAACAATTCACATTGTTATTCATGATTTAAAATTTTAAAATAGCTACTTTAAAATCCCGAGAAATCTTGGTGGTAATCCATAATTGTGGAGGATAGGAATTTAGTTTATCCATTGAAACCACTATAAAAATATGCAATTTCTTGCTCAACTTTATATTGTTGTACAATAGAAACATAAACATCACACATGAGAATGAGTGTACAACTAAGAATAAAATACCAATGGAAAACATACAAAGATTACACAACGATTTACGTGGTAAAACCCTTATCAGGGAAACATCCACGAGACAATGGCAATCAATATTCTTATTATTCAACAAGGAGATTTACAATACAATATAGGAGAAGGTTTACAACCTTGACTCAATATATTCCTCTAAGGGCTACATATTTAAACCATTTCTTCCAATATTATGTAAACTTCTTGCATTAATTACAAAATTGTTGAATCCTATCTTTGCTAAATAATCTCAACAATATATTTTTGGAGAAACCACCATGAACCAACTAGACTAATTTAGTTCAATTAGTTGTCACATTCCAACAATCTACATCTTGACAACAATTTACTTGATACCATGTCCTGGTTCGTTCATCACCTTATTTTCAATCTAGGAGAAGTCTAACACCACCACAACTTCTCTAACAATACTAGTTTCATGAACATGTCTTCACAATTTGATTGAGTATGGACCACTCCACCTCCATCAGTAACCTATCTTACAAAATGATGTTTTTTCAAATTTTGATATGTTGGACTGTTAGTTAAATGCACAATACTTTGACTATCACATAACACCTTATCATGCACTTGTCCAAACTTACCCAATATATCCTTGCATTCATGCAATAAATAACATGAGGTAGATCTCCTCTTGTCCAAATCTCCTGCAAGATCTGAATCAACATAACCACAGACTAAACCACGACAACCATTATGGGTGACACTCATTCCTCTAAAATATAGAAGCACCCATTTCACTGCTTTACTTGGATTTTCCATGTATCCACTAACAACACCAACTACATGTGAAATATATGACCATTTCATCACATACATCAAAATTCCTACTAGAATACAATACATGAGACATATAACCCTTTTCTTCTTTGTTACGAGGACATAAACCTAAAGAAAGGTTACAATGGAAAGCCAAAGGGATATTTATTGGTTTCAAAATATTCATACCAAATTTCCTTAGTATATTCTCTACATACCTATGTTATGATAACCAAATCTTACCATCTTTCTCGTCTCTGTGTGTTTCTATGTCCAAGATTTATTTTAGTTGCTCCTAGTTCCTTCATATCAAATGTCTTGTCCAACTAATCCAACCTGATGATATCAACCATGCTTATGCATGCTACAAGCATAACATATAACACCAAGATAATGAATATTCCATAAACACAAAATTTATAATCACTTCTTGTAAAATTTGGCTCACCATAAAGGAATCAAACATCTTGTACCATTTCCTTCTCAAGCTTCAATCCATACAATGACTTCCTAATTTTTCAAATAAATATTTTTTTGTGATCATGAACCAACATTTCTGGATATTCCATATACATATGCTTATCCAAAGCTCCATGTAAAGTTGTTTTAACATCTAGCTTCTCTAACTCAACATCAAGTAACACAAATAGTGCTAACAAAACATGAATAGAAACAATATTAACAACTGGTGAAAAATTTTCATGGAAACTAACACCTTCCAAATACCCTTCCACTACCAGTGATGGTTTGTACCTTTCATCCTTTACTATATCTGATTTTAAGAGAGGAGATTTATCAAACACTTCATCTATGATGATTCCATGGGAAGTAGGATCCCATAATATGTATCCCTTAACACCATCACCATAACCAACAATTATCTACCTATTTGATTTGGGTCCTACTTAGAATGTTTATAAGAGCATAAGCATAACAATAGAAAATTTCACATTTGAGTAATCAAAGATGACTTGTTTATACCTCTTCGACAATATTCAAGTCTTTTGCAACTAATGGTGACCGATTTAATAGATAGAATGATCGCTTCTGCCAACAAATCTTGTTGCAACTTGGAATTATTAAGAATGACCCTTCGATCCCATCTTCCTTGCAATAATTTCCAAATTCCAAGGATTTGAACCTGCCTCCATCATCTATTCTAAAAAACTTGATTGACCTGTCAATACTCTTTTCACCACAAAGCTCTAAACACATCAATTTTTCTATAAAGAAATATGGACCCACCTTTCTAACTTGGACACCTTCAGTTCTCCACCTTGAACTTTTCATTCAAAACCTTGACCAAGCTGTCCAAGTGAGCTTGATACCCACTCACCTCCAAGCCCATTTACAACAGAGTTTTAGTGCTCCACCATCACTACTATTTCTCATTGTACAAACAATCCTTCACTTCTTCCTCATGCCATCACTTGACTATCTACACATGCATATTGATCACCTCCCATGGCTAGAAACCCTCTTTATGCCTCCATCTCTAGTGATGAGGACCATGGTTCCTCTTTCATGTGATATCACAATATCATGATACTTCTCAGATATGACCCAAGATACTTCTAATGGCTGTGGTGATTTGATTCTTCACTGAATAAACTTCACAACAAGAACAAGATAGAATACCAGAGAATAATAAATTCTCCTAGGTTCAATCTTGATGTTGGCCTCAACATCGAGGATAGTTGTGATATCCATGATGACATGGCATTGTTCTTGCACATGTCGAGAATGACCACTCAACCAAAGGGGGTTTCCTTGACTCAAATCAACCTGACAGCCTCCACGTTGCACATTAAGGACACATATGATATCTCCTCATCCAACACCACAGTCATTACCCTATTACACCTCCACATCCATGGCCTCATCATGGGTCTTCTCTTGTCTCTAATATCTGGAGCCTCAATCATCCTCCCTACGATGAGTATATTTTGTGTATTGATATTCTGGACCGATATGAAAACCCATGGAGCCATGTGGTACATGATAGTTCCCATGATCCACCAAATTTTGTGAGAGCAGCACACCACAAAACTCGAGGATCAGTACCCAGAGCTTCGCTTCATTCGTAGATGCAACATTTTTGGCATTACATGCAGTTTGTAAGACCATAGGTTTGATTTATCTATGAACAACAAAAACCGTTAGACACTGGCCCTTTCGACATCACCCGCTTGCACAGATGAAGTCTCACCTAAGGTATCTATTGGAACCATGAGAATCGGGGTTCTGAAATATGGGGGAAATGGGAGGTGATCATTTTGTTCATTCTTCCTTATTATGTATGGGCGTGTAACTCAGTCCTTGTTATTTATTAACTACTTATAGATTCAAATTCATATTATCAATATATTATATATTACTGCATAAACTAGTTACAATAACAATCATGATCATTGTGCAAAGATTCAACATAAGATAAAACTAATCTACCAAGCATCTAGATATAATTTCATCAGTAATCACATAAAAGGCATGCTCACACAACATTTAACGTGGTTCACCCAACTCTGGGATACGTCCAGAATGGATGGCTTCTTTATTATTCATTCGCTAAGTGTTTCAGGCTTGTGTATTGCACTTACACATATCTATTATGTACATCTTTATCTCCTCCTTGCCTATCCGCTCTGTAGTGCAAGCCTCTCTCCCTCTACATCATCCCTTACATTCAGACACTGATAACAGGAACCCAAAAAACTCTCATAGACATGAAAATAAAAGAATAGAACCAAACATAGCATAACATGACAGAACCCAAAACATATCATGGAATAGAACCCCTAATCTCCCAACCCGTTACATATTTATACATCAAATATAGGGCTTAAAACCCTACTTGGTTCATCCCAAAAAACCATTACATTGAATGACTAATACAATTAACTGGTTGTTCGACTTTTTTCTTCTTCTTTTCCATCTTCATGTTTCTTTTTCATGTCCTTCCATCTTTAGAATGTTGAGTTGTCATCTTTCCTTTTCATTCACTTTCTTCTCCTACTTTCTTCTTCTTTATTCTTCTCTTTGAATTATTCCCTATTTTATTCTACTTACTGTGCGTTGTCCTTCTCGATGCATCTCAACTACGCAATCCCTCATATTTCTTCTTATCCTTTGCGCACCTCTTCTACACACTTCTTTTGTACTTAGGATTTTTCCCAAAACTGTATTCCAAAACTTCCTGTCCAACAGACCCCCAACACTCACCTGTGGCTCATCCTGAGCCACTCAAGCCTATTTCTTGCTACTCCATGCCACAAAAAAAAAAATTTAGATTGCCTTTGCGATCTCCACTGCTTTGATTATATCTGCCTTTTTTTATGTGATCTCCTCATCCCCTTGTGCCGTCAAACTTGTGATTTTTTCCTTTGCTTCATATGTTTCCTATTTGACCTTTCCCTACACAATGGCTATCTCCCATATTATCCTCATTTCTTCTTCCTGTAGTGGTCCCAATAGTTTTTGAAGGACATGTTGTTGATCCCTTATTTTATCCACTTCTACATATTCCTACATCTAAGACAAAAAGGTTGTCATTTGATTTTCTTCTCTTTTCTACTTTTTATTTGTTTTTCTATGTTTTTCCTTCCTACTATAGTACATCTACTATGATACATGCATTCTGGCACAACCCATATTACTATGCAGAGTGTCAGTCATCTCTACATAGTTTCAACTGACTTCCATTCACCATTCCTCCAAGGACTTCTCCATTCATGGTTTCCAATTGCGTAACAGTTGTTTCTGTCACCTACTTAAACACATAGGGTCCTAACCAATGCATTCTAAACTTTCCTGGGTGCTGCATGAACTTACTATCATAAAGTAATACCAAATATCCTACTTGAATTTTTTCTATTTAATTTGTCGATAATGCCAATCCTTTTCTCTTGCTTTCTAAACCTGTTGATGGAAACCTATGACAAACTGATATTTTTCAAGTTGTACCAACTGTGATAGTCTCTCCTCTACTACTCCAGAGTTTGATAGATCAATGATTGCTGCAATGCACAAGCTAGGTAGAATAAAATCCATAGACATTACTTCTTCTTTCCCATAGACCAACCTGAAGGTTGTTTTCCCTGTCATCTTCTTACTTGTAGTCCTGTAAGCCCATAACATTGTAGGAACTCTCAAGTCCCAGTCGTCTCTCCCTACATTGAAAATATTTTTTAAAACACTATCTAAGATCTTATTAAAATATTCCACTGTTCCATTGGCCTGCCGATGATATGGGGCACTCTTTTGATGATGGATTTGGAACTCCTCAGTCAATGTTGCAATTGTCTTGTTCACAAATTTTGTTCCCCGGTTACTAAGTAATATGCGCAGACATCCAAACCTTGTGACTATGTTCTTGAACATAAATCTCACAGTAGTATCTGTTGTGAAATATGTAACTGGTGCTACTTTTGATCACCTTTTCAAATACTATGTCACAATGATTATGTACCTTCCCCCTAGTCTTCTTTCTTGTGGGTTTATTGGCCCCACAAAATCTATGGCCCATTTCTCAAATTCTTGCAGTGTAACCTATGGATTCAAATAAATTTCATCCATCCTATATGGTTTTCCCACTCATTGGCATACATCACATGATTGATAGTACTCCTTTGCATATTTATGAAGTGTATTCCACCAAAGCCATGCACACAAAATATTTTATGCAATTTCTCTCCTTGCATAATGTCCTCCTGCAATCCCATCATGCACTTATTCAAGTATCATCGATCTCTCATGTTCCAAAACACAACGCTTCAATATTCCATCTATCCCCAACTTGTATAAATTCCTTACAATCAATTGATAATCTGTTTCTTTCACTACCAATTTTTTCTTCTGTGCAACCGTCATATATGATGGAGCCCTACATATACTTAGAAATTGCATGAGTCCGAGAAGTAATCATCCACCATTTTCACTGCAAATAGTTGTGCATATGGGAAGATGCCATCTAAATTTCCTGCAACTTCACCTGATAATATGTGATATAGTTGATCTCATCCTGCATATTCTCCCCCCAACACTCGCTTGTTGACTAAGTATTTTAATGTAGAATGGTCTGTACACATCTTAAATTGATATCCCAATAAATAATTCCTAAATTTTTGTAGTGCGTAGACCATTTCCAATCCTTCTCATTCCATGGTAGTATAATTTTTCTCTTCTATGGACAATTTCCTACTTGCAAAAGAAATTGGGTGATCTAAGTCTCACTCCCCTGGTTGGGATAGTACTGCACCCAACGCTATGGATGATGAATATACATGTACATCGAACTCCTTGTTCCATTCTGGAAAAATTAAAATCGGTGTTGTCACAAGTTTTTTCTTTAAGGTGTCCAACCCCTTCTGATAATCCTTGTTCCATTGAAACTTTGCTTCTTTCTTCAGTAACTTTTCCATCTTTTTTGTTATCTGTGCATATCCTTTGATAAATTTCTTGTAATAACCTGTATGACCCATATTTTCCCTCAATTGTTTGAATGATGTAGGTGGATCTAAGTCCATAATTACTATAATCTTAGCTGGATCTACTAATAATCCTTGTTTTCACACTACATGTCCCGAGATAATTCCAAATGACATGCAAAAAATACACTTCTTCAAGTTCAAAAAAATTTGTCATTGTCTACACCTATACAACATGAGCCTAAGGAATTCTATATGATCCTTCAGTAGATTGAACATAGTCCAATCATCCAAATATACTTCAATGAACTTATGGATGAAATCCTTGAACGCTGCAACCACTACTCTAGAAAACACCGCAGGGAAATTCTTCAATCCAAAGTGAATTTTTATATATTGATAACTTCGCCACTCTGTCACAAAAGTGGTCTTGTGTCGATCCTCTTGCACAATTTTTGTCTGATGGCACCCCAAGAATCCATCTATGAAAGAATAAGTTTCTTGGCCTCCTACATTCTCTAGTATCTCATTTGTGAATGGTGTTGGGAATGGGTCATGTAAACATGCATCATTCAACTTCCTCAAATCCATATTCCTCGTGTCTTCTTGTCTTGCACTACCATTGGACTAATCCATTCAAACTCTTCTACCAGTTCAATTATTCCTTCTTCCATCATCTTTTCTGTTTCATCCTTCACCTTTTCTTTGTACCTATGATAGGCCTCTGTCGCACTATCTTAGTTCCTAGTTTCAATGGAATATTAATCTCACCTAAGTCCCCTAGTATTCACTTCATATATGAAAATGTCATGGGGAATAGGTCTTGATATTCTCATAGTAAGTATGCAATCTTCTCAACTGTCTCATCACTCCAATAATCTCCTATCTGCACAAACTTGGGATTCTCTTTCATTCCAATGTTTACCTTCCGCATCTTTGTAGGCTGTGTATATGCAGCTGATTCAAGATCTGCCCCTTCTATTTCTCATTCTCCTTTTATCTCAGGTACTTGTACATTTATGGGATCCTCTTCATCATGTTCTTCCTTAGCTACATTGTAGCATTCCAATAGCTCATGGACAATCATCTTCACTTTGTGTGCAATGCATACTGGTACCACCTCCATTGATCCTTCTTCTGTAAATATCTTCATTCGAATATCTCGTGACTTAGAACCTCTGGACCAAATCTTCCCATCTTTCTTTCTCCATGCGCATTTCCAATTCCAAATACTAGTTTTTCAGAATTGTGTCCAACGTGTGTATAAATCTATGCTTCCATTATGTTTCTGGTGCTGAATTCCATAACACCCTACACTGCTCGAAATGGCGTGTTGGATTTCTCTCTCATGTATACTTCTGCATAATAATTTATTTCTCAGTGCCAAACCTTACTTGCATTAGTTTACTGCACTGTGACCAATCTTTTATTCCCTCTTTGTGTGCAACCCACCATGTGGCTGGAGTTGCTTTCATGACAACATCTAGTGCTAACAACCTTTGTTATTCAGGTACATGCAACTCAAATTCCTTTACAAACATGTTTATATCAGTTAATCCATCATACCTAGGTCGATCACATAGCTCTGTTCCAATCCAACCTAAGGATCGAGTTATATGTGCACATTGTCTAGTGGAGACTTCATGCATTCTCTGTTGGCAATGCTATAGAAATGATTTAGAGTCTGATGTACACGAACTCATACTTCACCAACTTAGTGCACCATCTGTTGTAGGGTTGAAATAATCATCCATTCACATCCTCATGTTGTATAAGTTGTCAATATCATTTCCTCTGGTCGACTCTATGTATCTCTTTCCTTCTGATGGGCCCAAGGGTGCAATAACTTTCAAATCTCCAACTTCAAATATTGTCTCCCTCATTTTCAAGTTGATGATCACCCAATTATCAAAATCCCATTCCAATTCCATCAATGTTTGATATGGTTGAATTTCATCCACGATCTCAATCTCTTCAAAGTCTTCCATGTTGTGCACCCCATATATGTTCATGGTTACTCGTTTCAAACAACCAAATGAGAATATTTTGTGTTGATTCACGATCCTCAGATGAATAGGAGACCATACTAGCTTGGTTTGGCCCATCATCTCCCATGTATGCTTAGGTATAATGTTCATGTTGGACCCTAAATCCAGGATGATATTATCCACATCATAATCTCCAATTTGCGCACTGAATCTGAATTCTCTGTTGGTCCTCTTCCTGTGAAGTACTTTGTTTACCACTCTTTGTGCCATGGGATTTTCCCTCTCTCGTGTAAAGTGATCAATAATAATATACAATTTACTCAACGTAGTTTCATCCTTTATTATCTCAAATCGGTTTCTCTAGCATAATGTGATCTTCTACCTGAGGCGCATTCAATGTTGGTGCTCCCCAATCCAATTCAATTACTTATTTTATTGCTCTCTGATATGTATCCTTTTCTTGTTGAGGATCTAAGGCTAGCATAGGACCTACTGAATTTCTTACCCATTGTTTAGTTTTCTTTCCTTTATTCATCATATCATCCTTTGTTCTATCCCTTCCGCGTGTAACTAATATTCGTGTTCCTTCGTTGCGTCTTTCAAATGATATTTTCCACCCATTTTGGTTTGGATTATGGTTCTTCTTTCCTCTAGCTTTCCATTTCACAACAAGTTGTGGAAAATCATCTGTCACATGATCTAGTGCTCTGTAGTAAGTGCACGTTGTACATAGATTTGGATAGTCACCAGCCAAGTGTCTGGTTTGATTACAATTGTAAGAATAATCATTCCTTGTCCTCCTCTACCAAAATTTCATCTACCTTGGCCTCTGCCAAATTTTCCTATGTTCCCCAAATTGAAGCCTCTTTCAGTATTATATTGTAGACCACCCCCTTCTACTGCACCATTCTCTTCATGAATCCTATACATATCCGATGTGCATTCCCTCATTAAGTCGAACATGTGACAATCCTTCTCGTCATGTCCCACCGACTTGCAAAAATTGCATAAAAAGTTCCTTGGGGTACTCTAATACTCTTGTAGTAATGAACATTCAGTTGGGTGATGGCCCCATTTCTTACATATCTCACAATATCCCCCTCCCAGTCATGGATTTGGTGCTCCCGTCACCAAATACTACACAAATGTTGGGCATTCGTCCTTGTGATGGTCTTTATTCCTACATTTGGTACACCATACTTGATCATGTTTCTCCTTTCCCTTTGTTAGTTCTTCCATTTGAATCGTCAATGTAGTCAGCTACATATGAAATTGCGCCATCCCTCCATTATCTCCTATCGGAGATGATTCCAATTTCATTGCAATTTCCAGTGCCTCGGACTATGATGTAACCTTCTTTTGAATAAATGGACTGTGAATGTGTGGTAGAAGCCCTACAATGAACCATTCTTGATGTTGTTGATTTGGGATCTAGAAATTCAGTCTACCCATCATATCCTTGAACCTTTTATTGAAGTCCCATTCCAACTTTGTTTGTACCTGTTTAATCTCCTTCAGTTCTGTGATGTACTGCAACTCTGACTTTGGATTCTTGAACTCCTTCAACAACTCTTTCCTTATTTATGCTAAATTCCTGGCATGCTCTGTAGGTGTGGTACTCCGTAGCTTCATGTACCATACCAACACATAGCCTCTAAATGTTGTTTCCAATTGCGCAATCTTCATAGCCTAAGCTTGAACATTCTTTGCATCCCAAATTATCTTATAGACAAACAAATGTTGGTCTAGGTCCTGTGACCCAACTCCCTAGAACTCAAGAAGTCTAAGGTTGTTATCTTACCCTATCATGTTGCTTTTTGTACTCCCTCCACTTGGTGATGCTAGTTGACTCTGATTATGATTCTGACTTTGTGCACTACTTCCATTATTATGATTGCTACTACTTTGTCGTCCCTGGCTAACTACAATTGATTTTGACAAGTTTTCAACTATTATTTCTGATTGTGGTGATGCACATGGAGTCGTGGATTCGACACAAGACCCTATTTGAGTGGGACTTACCGATTCTTCTATTACTGGACTAGAATGAAACTCTCCTCCTCCTCCTCCTATGTATGGTATCTCCACGATTTGGATGATTGTGCAAGGATTTCTCCCCTCTAGCTCACTGCACATTTCTCCTTTATCAACCCTAGTCTTTTTCCTATTGTACCTCCTTCCTCTATGCAACTCTCCAAACTCGTATTCTTTCTCTGGTATACCCTCTTCTTGCATCCTTAGTCCCTCCCTTCCTTTTTCATTGCTTCCTTCGTTGTCTGTTGGGTCTCCTTTTTGATACCTCGAATTGCCTTATCTTGTCCTATATTGTGACCAACTTTTCCTAAGACATATGCATTATTTTCCTCAAAAGACATGTATTTTAGCCATTCTTGTGTATATATGAGGTAACTTATGTTGAATCATGATTTGTGATATTTATTAATGATTGGAATTGAATAATTGATGTTAAATTCTCTCTAATTACTTTGAGTGATTTAAGCAGACCTTATGACACAAATCCTCTTCAACCGGTACCTCTTTCGGCGTTCAATTCTTCTAGTACCTATTTCTGCACTAGTCTGGTACCTATCTCTGAGCTTGTCTGGAACCAATGTTGTCTTCATCTAGTACCTATTTCTATGCTCATCCAGTACCTATTCCTGTGTTAGTCTGGTACCGATATAGTTGATTATGTGCATCTGATACCAGTCTTCTTGTTCCAGTTGTGCATGTTTGGCACCAGTTCCGCATTTGCAAGCTTGGGTGTTTGAAAAATTTTTCTCTCGATGGGTCCAAGGATTTTGTTGGCTCAAACATCCTTTATTCGTTGAAGACCACGATACGCATTCATCCTCATGCACTTCATGTCATGAGGATGAAATCATTTCCTTGAAAAATGATACATCAACAAATTGTAATATTTGTGCAGTCATTTCATGTTATATCCAGACTTTGATTGTAACGACTGTTTCTCTTTAAAAGAGAGAGCCTTGTAGATGATAGAGAGAGAGAGAGATAGTTAAGCACTGTTATGTTGTATAATTGATTCTTGAAGACTGTTGATTGTACCCTTGTTTTTAATGTAATGATATAAATTGCAATTCATGGAATCAATGTGTGTGATCAAATCTTATCTTCTATAAGTTTCTTTTAAAAGATGCCTTGTTGGTATGGAAAGGGCCCACCAACCCAACCAAGGTAAGATTCCTTGTATTTATTTGTGAATATAATTATGGTTTTCTGTGTGTGGATAGAATAATTATGTGTTTGATCATAGAATCTAACTTTATTCATATTATGGTTCAGTGATACACTTGATAGTATGCAATATACATGTGTCATAATTCTGAGTGAGTTAGAGTTATGAGTGCAACGCATATTTTTGAGTAAATACTTGTTATCCTTGTGTGTGTGTGCAGGTAGACAATCATTTTTTAGACTGAATGTTGTAGTGTTTGTTTTTATTTTGCAAATATAGGGACAATTAAGATCTCCATCTCTCACCCTACATGAGACTATAATGGAGTATCTCACCACACCTAGAATTTCTTCCAAAATTGATTAGGCTACATCTTGCAAACACAGGCATAATCAAGACCTTTATCTCTCACTCAACATGCACCTATAATGGAGTGTCTTACTTCACCTGGTATTTCTTCTAGGATTGATTGATCTTTGTTTTAAGAATGTGCAGAGTGTTAATTGTTGTTGGTTTAGTTGCTACATGAAACATAGTCAAAGTTCGTATTTCCCTTTCATGAGCCTGTAAATGAACAGATTCATCACCTAAGCAAGAGTTTTAGATCACATGCCTGTTTATGATTTTTTCTTTCTGATTTTTAAATTGTGTGAAGAGTGTTACATGAAAAGTGTGAAAACAAAGTATTGGTTTTAGAGTGTTTTCTTATGTAGGCTATACTCATCATGCATAGGAATTTATCTTTTATCAACACATATAATGCATCAACTCTATTGATTACGAAATCGGGTTGACATATTAAATGATTGCAATATATTAAACATATAATTGCACCAACATTTTGGCATCGTTTCCAGGAAGCTGTAAATAATAATAGATAGTATTTGAATTAGAATGATTTTATGGTTTTGGATTGGTTTTAAGGACGACCTAAGGGCGGAGAGAAGACGGTAAGACATGAGGGAAGAGCCCACACATCCACTTTAGTGGGGTTGATCCAAATTCAAGTTGTCCTCTTACCTTCAGTAGTTAAAGTTTGCGTTGTGTTAGTATTAGATCTTGTTTTTATGAGTATATGTAGGGATATTAAAGGTAGATTTATTGCATTCAAAATTGCATAAAATTCAAGAAAACCCCCCAAAGTTATAGAAAAATCAAGAAACCCCCCCCATACTAATTCAACTAATTTCTTTGTAGGAGAAAATATCAAAGGAGAGAGTTCAAATGAAGTAATTGAAACTACAACCAAAGGTCCTGAATCTAAAGCTACTGTGCAGATTGAGAAGATATCACAACAAGCAATAAGGGAAGCACTAGCGACCAAATCAAAAGGAGGAGCTGGGAAAAAGATAGAGGTAGTGGTAGAAGAGGCTGAATATTCCATTGAAGCAACACACAAAGTATTGGAATAGTTGAATATTCCAACTAGTCCAACAGTTGAGCCATCACTTAGTGGAGAAACATCACCTGCAACCTATAACGTGCTATTTGAAGATATGGCAGATGAGGAAGGGAATGGAAATAATGAAACTGAGACATTTGTATTCCCAATATTAGACATTGCCAGAGATGTTTCTATGAAAAATATCCCACTATCATCATTAACTCACTTCCATGGTATGTCAACAGAAGATCCTGATTCATTTTTGTTTGAATTTGATACACTATGTA
This sequence comes from Picea engelmannii, assembly GCA_009831015.1. NCBI lineage: Eukaryota > Viridiplantae > Streptophyta > Pinopsida > Pinales > Pinaceae > Picea > Picea engelmannii. The sequence goes on along the minus strand of ML780501.1, from coordinate 537,726 downwards.
GAAGTTATAATTATATTGATAGTGCACAAAAATTAAAACTCTTTCCAGCCACACTTAAAGACTCAACATTAAGGTGGTTTATGAGTCTATGATAACATATTATCTTATCTTGGGATGGTATGAAAGAAACTTTCCTCCAAAAATATCAGGATTATTGCAGACATAGAGATGCTATGAATGATATATTTTAAATGCAACAGTCTGAGGAGGAGAGTCTGGAAGATTACCTAGAAAGGTTCCTATATAATTATCAAATGACAAAACAATTCACCTTAGACACAACCAAACTTAGGAACATCTTCCTAAAGGGTATAAACATAGTTACCAACTTAACGAGAACTCTACAAAGTTCTCGTTTTGGGGGGGGTCCAGTTTTTTACCATGTTTTTAAAAATTGTGCTATCAGTAGCACCCCCTCCCTTTTTAGATGATTTTTCTATATTTTAATTTTTTTTTATCCACAATGTTTCCACATTATTTTTTTAAATGCTTATTTTTCATGTATTTTCAAATTTTTCATTTTTTTTTTTATTTCTATTTTTTATTCAACTATGTTTTTAGTCATTTTTCCATACTCCTTTCAATCTTATAAATAGTTTTTTCCATTTACTTTTTTGAAATTAGGATTTTTCATGTAATTGTGTCTCCTTAATTAATTTATTTTTCCATACTTTTAAAATGTAGTAAAAAATATCATTTTTAATACATCGTTCATTGTTACTTCAATACATAGAGAATAATTGTACTTAAATAACACTATTTTTGAATATTTAGAAAACAAATATAATTAAAATTTCTTTTCATAAATTAAAAACATAAAAAACTAAGAAAAAAAACAATTAAAATTAATAAAAAAAAATCAAAAGCAAAAGCAAATTTATATAAAAAATAAAATAATGAAAAACTTTAAAAAACAAATAGAAAAAAAAAATTAAAACTATTTATAAAAAATAAAAGAAAATGAAGAAAAAATAAAAAAAAAAGGTAAAAATTTAAATTTATGGCGAAAAATACTTTTAAAAAAAATAAAAAACAAAAATATATATAAAAACCTAAATTAAAAATCTTAAAATATTTTTTTTAATAAAAAAAAACAAAATTAAAAAAACCCAAAATTATAATAAAAAACAAAAAAATTACATTAAAAACCTTTAAAAACTAATTTAAATATTAAATTTATATAAAAAAATTAAAATAGTTTATATATATATATATAAACATGTATATAGAAGTGAGAGCCACGGGGCTTTCACTTCTATATATATGTTTATATATATTATATAAAGTATATATAGTTTATATATATTATATAAATGGTTTGTTCTTTTTTGTGTACTTCCAAGGTAAGTAGGACTCTTTCATCCCTTCACACGGGGCATGTTGTTATTCAAATATCTTAATATTCATATTCCCTAAAGTGTTTTCTGCACTTTGAAATTAAAATTTAATAAATATTAACTTTTTGGTAAACACCTTTGGTGAGTGGACTTTGAAATTAAAATTTCCAATTTAGTTAAAATTCATTTTGAAAATAAAATATGTTAAGCATGATAATGATTAATTTTTAAAATGCAGTTTTGGTGAAATGATTTTTTGATAAAAATTTACATTTATTTATGTATAAATTTATTTTAATAATCAGTTTTCTATAAATCTTACATTAAAAATTGTATATTGATAAACATTTATATGTGAGTTAATTGGTTTTGACTTTAATTTATTTTAATATTAAAATTTGTTAACCATTTTAGTATTTGCTAAATATTTTTCTATATATTTTGTAATATTAAAATTTGTTAATCATTTTAATATTTGTTAAATATTTTTCTATATATTTTGTACTCAATTTTTTATTTATGTTTATTTTAAAATTATAATTTATTAAACATTGATTTTTTTTTTGTTTTTTTGTTTTAGAATTTTTTAATATTTGTTTAAATTTTCTTCTTCTTTTTTAAGTGTTTTTAGTGCTTTCTAAATTTTTATTTCTTTTATTTCATTTTTTTTAGGTTGTGTTTTTTACATTATTATTTTTTTACAATATATACCATTTTTTCTAGATCACTCTTTTTTTTGAGAAATTTTAAATTTTGTTCTTTTCATTTTTAGTTTTTTTTTCACCTTTTTTTTTATTATTTTTATTTTTTGTTTAATTTGGGTTTTGAATTTTTTTTAAATGTGGTTTTTTGCTTCATTAAAAAAAAATTTGAAATTTTTTTTTATTTTTTTATTTTTTTATTTTTCAATGTCAATTTAAGAAAAAAAAAAGTTAATAAATAAATTTTAAAGTGACCATTTTGTATCCAATTTTGGGTTTGTTTTGACATAGAGATCTATTGTCAAAACCACGGTTTCAATTAGGTCGTAATTAGCCATAATTTTAACGTTTAGACTTTTTAGTTTTTTTTAGTTAGTGTCACTTTTTTATTTAGGTGTTAATTTTAAGGTTTTTCTGAGCTACTGTATGAGTTTTGAAGGTCATGCTTGAAAAATGTTGTAATTTTGACCCTGTTTGAAAAAGTAGTGATGCCGGTAGCACCACTTTTTGATTTGGGGGTTGATTTTCATGTTTTTTGTGCAAAAGTATGGGTTTTTTGGGCCAGAGTTCTCGTTTTGAGGTCACAGTTCTCTTTAAGTTGGTAACTATGTTTATAAGGGATGATTGTATCGAGATACTGAACCTCATGAGTTATGGGGATGTATATCAGAAGCCATTTGCAGACATTGTAGAGTATTGTAAAAGGTACTCTCGCAGTCAAGTCAAAACAGGGAAAAGTGTAAGGGATCCTATAAGAAGAACTACTAAACCTACTCCATGAAGCGTTACAAGGATATAATTAGGGATTCTACTAGAAAAATTCAAAACAAACATCCTAAACACAATCAACACCCATTTAGACACCACGACGATCAAAAGGAAACAAGAAGAAGAAAATGCTACTTTAGGAATTTTATGTCCTCGATGTAGGAAAAGGCATCCTAAAAAGGAATGTCCTATTAAAGTCATTGACATTTGTGAGCTCTGTACAGAAAACCAACCTACCAATGAGTTCCCATCCTTACTTGGACTAAAATCCATTTTTAAGGGAGAAGGAAAACCTCAAGAAACACCATATCCCCCTAAGAGAGCACAGAGACAACAAAATCCTAATATATTTTTTGATCCTACAACACAATATCCACAACAACAATCGATTCCTCTAATGCCTTACTCTCAATGGAAACATCAAAAACCACAAGTCCAACCTTGGAAACAAAGATGGAGGGGGCCTGCATATGGGAATTTTCTTTATCAACCACCAACTTTTCCTACTTACCCACAATATCCTTCCAATATCTCTCATTTGTTACCTAGATTTAATCCACCTTCTCTACCTCCACCTTTCCATCTACATCAACAACTCACATTGCCTTTGAACCCAAATCAACATCAACAAATCCAAGCTGCACCTAATCCAAACCCCCCTCGACCTACCCCTATTCCTACACAACCCATCCCTAATCAGAACAATAGACTTACACAACCTGTACAAAATATTGAAGTACATACTTTCCCAACTTATGTGATAACTCCTACTTCACTAAATGAAATTCAATTAAGATCTTGGAAGGTCTTGAATAAACCAAATTATACAGTGGTTATTCAAGAAGAAGAACAAATAGATAACCAGCCAAATGAAGAAGAAGACATCCATTTACAAGGAGAAATTCCTCCTCACACTCCTCAACCATCAAAGATACCTCAGGAAACTAATCCTCCACCTTATCTAGAAAGGTTACTTGTGAAGAAACCTAAGGTACCTCTAGGACACGATTTAGAAGTTGAACTAAGGAATATATGTGTAAACATTCCCCTACATCAAGACCTCAAATATATTCCTATCTATGCCAAAATTATAAGGGACATTTCATTAAAAATCATGGAAGGAAGATGAAGGAACCTCATGTTATACAAGTGGTTGGACAACTATCAAAATTTATATCATAAATGCGATATAAATATAATGATCCAGGAAATCCAGTGGTGACTATAAAAATTAATGGTATTTCTTTTTCAAATACACTAATTGATCTAGGATAAGCAATAAATGTTGCGATTGTTGACACCATGTGAATGCTGCAACTAAATCACTTAAGGCCAACACAAACCTTGTTGGAATTGGCAGACAAATCAGTCATTAGCCCAACATGAAGTCTATATGATGTAACAATCACCTTAGCCTCCTGGGAGTATCATGTGGACTTCTTGGTAATTCATTCAAAATCGTCCAAACCTGGACATCCAATTTTTCTGGGTCAACCTTGATTGGCCACTTCTAACGCATTTATTAGTTGTCAGTCTGGGGAGATGACAATTTCTAATGGGACCCACAGTCAGAAACATATTCTCTTTCCTCCTGCCCAACCAACCACTGAAGTTCCTTTATGGCTGGAGAATCCCTATGGGGAGGAGAACTGTGCTCAACTCATGTTAACACTTGATCAAGCAAAGGGAGTTCAAGAACAAACAGAAGAACATATTTTAAGCCTAGTTTTAGCCAATACAGAATGTATTGAGTATCCTTAATCTTTCCCAGAATTTACACATATTTCCAACCCTGAATTTCAGGAGGTCTGGCATCCATCCACTTCTACATTGTTCACTATATCAATAATAAATGAAGAAGATGATTCAGTTGTTCAAACTATTGAAATCAGTCCTAGAAAATATCTAAATATCAATTCTAGCTTGGAATCAGATCAACAACAAAAATTGATCCAAATGATTCAAGGACAGTTCAGTTCTTTTGCATGGGATTACTATGACATGAAAGGAATTCACCCGAATACCTGTACACACCATATTTACACCAATGATCAAATTAGACCTATTAGGAATCCCCAGAGAAGAATGAATTCATCCTGAAAAGATATAGTGAAAGAAGAGCTCCAAAAACTCGTTCATGTCAATTTTATTTACCCTATTTCAGATAGCAAGTGGGTATCCCCATTAGTTATTGTCCCTAAGAAGAATGGAAAATGGAGGATTTGTGTAGAATTTAGAGAGCTAAACAAGGATACCTATAGAGATTATTTTCCTTTTCCTTTCATATACCAGGTCTTGGACACCTTGTCTGGGAAGATGTGTTTTTCTTTCTTAGATGGGTTTAGTGGGTACAACCAGATCCAAATTTCCCCTTAAGATAAAGAGAAAACCACATTTACTTTCCCATGGGGTACTTATCCTTATAGGGTTCTTCTCTTTGGTTTGTCTAATGCCCCTGCCACCTTTCAGAGGGTTGTCCTAGCCATTTTTTTTGATTTAGCCCATGATTGTTTAGAAGTCTATATGGACGACTTCACAGTATATGGGGAAGATTTCCAACAAGCATTGGACAATTTGGAGAAAGTATTGATCATGTGTAGAGAGATTAAACTTTCCCTTAGTCATGAAAAATCCAGAATGATGCTCACTAAAGGGATTTTCTTGGGCCATCATATTTCCGGTACTGGAATAAGGGTAGACCCTGCCAAAATTGACATTATTTCTCAAATAAGAATCCTTATCTCATAGAAATAAGTTAGAATCTTCTTAGGGCATGTTGGATATTATAGGAGATTCATTCAAAATTTTACAAACTTAGCTGCCCCAATGTTCAAATTTTTAGCAAAAGAGGCTGAATTCCATTGGGATGAACAATTTCAGATTTCTTTTGAAGTTTTAAAGAAAAAGATTTCAAGTGCCCCTGTTTTAAGAGGACCAAAATGGCCTCTCCCTTTTCATATCTGCACTGATGCTTTAGTTACAACTTTGGGAGTTGTTCTAGGACAAACAGAAAACCATCTTCCTTATGTTATCTACTTTTTTAGCAAAAATCTCTCTCCTACTAAAGTAAATTATACTGCCACTGAAAAATAATTCTCATCAGTAGTCCATTCCATTAACAAATTCAAACACTACATAATAGGGTATGATGTTTTTGTACACACAGATCACTCAACCATTAGGTTTTTAATGAATAAACCTGTGACAAATTCTAGAGTTACTAGATGGTTGTTACTATTACAAGAATTCAATATTAGTATCATTGACATACGTGGAACAGATAATCTCATTGATGATTTCCTATTCAGACTTATTCATATAGGTGATAATGCACTAGTAGATGACAATTTTCCATATGAAAATCTATTTTCTATATCTACTTACATTCCTTGGTATGCAGATGTGGCTAACTATCTTGTAACATGAAAATTATCTCAGAATCTATCCCCTAGATAAAAACAAAGGATTATTCAGCTGAGTGCAAATTATATGTGGCATGATGACTATCTATACCATACAGGGCCTGATTTGGTGATTAAAATATGTGTATGGGAGGATGAGATATATGAAATCATCAAATCCTGCCATGATGGCCCATGTGGAGGCCATTTTGTTGATAAGAGGACATCATACAAAATACTACAGTGACACTACTATTGGTCAATTATTTTTAAGGATGCAAAAAAGTACGTGGCCAACTATGATGATTGTCAGAGGATGGGGAAACCAACTTCAAGTGATGAGATTCCTCTCCAAGCTCAGGTAGTAATTGAACCTTTTGAGAAATGGGATTTGGACTTTGTAGGACCTATCAACCCCATGCCTCGAAGAAGGAGGTACATACTGGTCTGTACAGATTATGTGACCAAATGGGTAGAGGCTAAAGTTTTGTATTCTGTAAATGAACAATATGTTGTTGATTTTCTATTTGAATATATCTTTACTCGTTTTGGTGTGCCTCGAGAAATAGTGACGGACCAAGGAACTCAATTTACCTCTAATTTGGTCAAAGCCATTACTGAACAATACCATATTAAACATAGAAAATCTTCACCTTATCACCCCCAAGAAAACAGAAAAGTGGAATCAACTAACAAGGTGATAGAGGCTATACTTACCAAGACATTTCAGTTACACCATAAAGATAGGGTTCATCAGTTTCTTGAGGCCTTGTGGGCCTACAGAACAACTTGGAGAAACACAACAGGCCATACACCTTATGAATTGGTGTATGGGAAGTAGGTGTTGCTTCCCATAGAATTTCAAGCAAAAACCCTAAGGATTGTTATGCAATTGGGGATGGATTTAGATGAAGCTAAAAAACAGAGGATATTGCAGCTAAATGAGCTTGATGAAATTAGACATGATGCTCTTTAGAGGACTAAACTCATTCAAGAACAAAGGAATAAATGGCATGATAAGTACATCAAGAAGAAATATTTCCAACCAAGTGATTGGGCCCTGTTGTATGATAGTAGGTTCAAGAATTTCAAGGGTAAATTGTCCACTCGATGGTTGGGACCCTATGAAGTAGACACAGTTTATGACAATGGTTCAGTGAAGATAAAAAACATTGATGAACATCAGACCTCCTTTGTTGTAAATGGGAATTGATTGAAATTTTATAATAAGCCTTTGCCTAAAAAGGATTTTATCAAACAGGTTCTTCAAAATTATGAAATGCAATTGGTAAGAAAGAGGATTTCTCCGCCTACTAATCCACCACTGTAATTTTTGTTGTGTGATTTAATTCAAATTTGTACATATATGCATATAGGTGTGTTGTTAGATAGTGATTTTGGTGTTACTGACAAAACCAAAAGATAAATTGTATTCTCATGTAAATAAGAAATAAGAAGGAAATTTTGTAGGTGTAAGTTTATTCCTTTATCCATCCCTGGTAGTTTACTCATGGAAAAGGAGCCTAATGGATTTTTCTTTAAGTTTTTCAGACTCCTTAAAATTGAAAACACCAAAGAGCATTAATAGATCTGGGCTTGAGAAAAATCCACAGGATAGTAGATGGATTTTTATTTAAGTTTTTTAGACTCCTTAAAATTCAAAACACCAACGAGCATTAATTGATATGGGTTCAAGAAAAATACACAAGATTGTATATGGAGTTTTCTTTAAGTTTTTCAGAATCCTAAAAATTGAAAACATCGGCGAGAATTAATGGACTTGGGCTCGAGAAAAATCCACAGGACAATAGTAGTTAGGATTTCCTTTCCAATAAAATGGAAGTGGAGAAATAAATAATCGTTAGTATGGTTCCAAAAAGAGGAGGTTTATGCATCTCTACAGGAGGTTGTCTAGCTACAATTTCCTTCTTGTTACAGATCTTGGACCCCAATCATATGATTCTTTTGCCTCATTTTATGACACTTTCGCTGCAATTTCAACATTCATGTACTAGTGTGTTGTTTGTAGTTTTCCAACATGACCCTTCACCATAACAAATTTACATTAGTAAGTGTCAACATTTGCTCCATCTTGACCCTTAGACCATGTTTAGACACGACGAGAAGCCTATAAGATTCCAGGTAACTTGTCAAAGCTTCATTTGGTACTGAAGAAAAAAAAAAACCTCTATGTTGGTCCCGTACTAAAATAGTCTCTGTGTTGGTCCCATACTAAAACAATACCTTGTGTTGGTCCTGTACTAAAACAATTCTCTGTGTTGATCCAGTACTAATGGTGGAATTTTGGTGACATTTTTCTATACTTGATATTTCCCTTATTTGACAAAGTACACTTCAGGTAATGGAGGTATGAGATCATTGTTTATTCCTTTTATTAAGAACCACATTAATTTTGTGTTAAACATATGGTTATTCTCATATCCCTTTGTTACCTTAATTTATTAAACCTCCCTATCATTATCTTCCGAATTCTTTATGTTTTCCCCTGTTTTGAAAATCATTTATTATGTACAAAATTCTCTTCATGAAGTGATCATCCAGTTTGAAAATCTCTTGCCAAACTTTTTTGTTCATGTGATGTCGAAATTATGATTCTTCCACCTTTTGTAACATCACATTGTTTCAAACCTATGACATAGATTGTTTTCTAATGGTGAATTTCGGTCACATCACCCACATTCTTTGTAATCATTATGAAAACCAGTAAGAAGGGGATGTGACATTACTTCTGGGTATGATTGTCACCTTATCCATGAATACAATCCATTGGCATAATTTATGACTCTTTCCTTTCCTTGCCATCATTGCAAAGATTTGAAAGTTGTCTTCTCATTTTAAATTATAAATTCTCTTTTGGATGGCTTCGCCATCCAAATGAGGGTTATTTACCCGCTTCATACTATACACCTCCACTCTATTCACTGTTATTATCTCATTACTCTGCCTCCATCACCCTCTTCTTGTAATTTTGCTTCTAGTACAAAAACCTCGCATGAGTTCTATTTCCTACACTTAATTTGAGACCCATTTTTAAGCCAACATGGGGGTTGACACAAACGAACCTATGTTCCATCTGTATAGAGATATGAAGGTGTATCAAGCATGCAAAGAGAAAATTTAAAGGACCGACTGGGTTCCTTTTTTAGAAAAATTTAGAGGACATCATGAGGGGGTGTCCCGTGGCTTCACACAAAGTTATGATGGAGAGAGCATCCAATTGGGGGAACTAAAACTAACGATCATTGAAGCCACCATAGAGGAAGCAACAAAGTTACCTTCTATTGGAGAGAATTATTTCAAAGGCATCATCATTGATAGGAGCCTTTGTCATAAATTTTTGAAGGCCAATCATATTGACCCAGATTAGACAAAAGGTATTTTGTGGGGATGGATCAAGGAGGAATATTGGACAATTCTTGTTTGATTGCAGAATTTTTTAACCTATGAAGGGAGGTATGCAGTAACTTTCCTTTATCATTTAAGGCTCTTGTTTAATTTTGAGGGAGGACCACAAATAGACTTCCCCCATTTTCTTTGGATGAGTCTGAATAAAATGGTGAGAGGGGTTAAGTATGCATCTAAGAAGCCTAAAACTAGTCTCTATTACCATGGGTTGATGAAACTACTTGTTGTCCACGAGTTGAGAAAACGAGATAGCAGTTGGAAGAAACTCCTCACAGAAAAAATTGCTCAAGAAGTTTCTAAGTCTATAGAAGGAAATGTAACATGGGAATATAGTAAGGAGTCAGGCAGGAAGAAGGGAGACAGTAGAAGGAAACAAAATAAATCCAATAATGAAGTAGATCCTGTTGGCCCTAGTTCACCAAAATATGTAAGAAAATTGGACATAGGAAAGACAATAGTGTTAGAAGAACAACCTGCACCTATGGTGGAATGATCATCCAAAACCAAGAAAATCCACCCAGACCTATAAACTAAAAGAAAAACACAAATTAGTAAGAAAAGGAGGAAGAAACAAAGCTCTAGTAGTGATGTTGGAAAGATTGTAGGTAGTGTTCTAGAAGTACTCGTTGAATTACCTCAAGAGAAGGTTGGAGAAATTGCAGATAGTGTTCCAAAAATGATTGATGAAATACCTCAAGAGAAGGTTGGAGAATTAGAAAAGAACCTTGAATTGAGAGTCAAAGTCAAGAATAAACTTAGGGTCAATGAAGGGAATGCTATGGCACAATCCTCTAACAGAAAGACAAGTAGTACACATAAAGAACAAGTTCCATCCCCTACATCTGCATTCCCTAGGAGAAAAATAAGGAAGGCATAGGAAAAACACAGTCCAATGCCTATCTTTGATCCTAAAAGAAGAAAATGAGATTGTTTGAGGATGAAATTTCTATTCCTGTTAGCAAACCCGAGGAAGCATCACGTCCAACACACAGAACCATTCAGAGCATGGCTAAGCATGTGAAAATTCTTGATGTTCCTTCTTTTCCAGAGGATCTAGTCAATGTTCCAACCTCACCAGAGAAGGAAGATATGTATGTAACAACTATTACTAAAAATGAGGAATTAGTGACATCGACACTAAAGGATTTAAGGAGGGAATTGGAAGCTAGGGAGGAGATAACAGAACAAGCAACACTTGAGCCTATTAGTTTATTGACCAAACATCAATTGGTAGTGAAAGTTGAAAGGATTACAAAACAGAATGAAGAATTGAAGCAAGAAGTGGAGGAGTATAAAGTTTTGGACAAACGCATCAAGAAAGAAAATGCATAGTTGAAGGAGGATAACCGAAGGTTATAGGATGAGCATGATGAGGTCTCTATCAAGATAAATAAATTTATGCACCTAATACAATACACACAAGTAATTAATAGGGAGCTTAAGGATGAGGATTCAGGTTTTGATATCTTAAAACCAGACAATTAATGTTCAAACAAGGTGGAGGACAACACTAGTTTTGCAATTTTTGAGGACCCTTTCAACAATTTTTGCATGAGGACATGAAATGACTTGGGAACGGGGAAAATGTTGGGTCTCCTTTTTGATACCTCCAATTTCCTTATATTGTCCTATATCTTGACCAACTTTGCCTCAGACATATACACTATTTGCCTATTTTCCTCAAAAGACATGGTTTTTATCCATTCTTGTGTATATATGAGGTAACTTATATTGGAAGATTGGTTGTTGTCATTGATGTCAACCCTAGTCATGGGTTTTGGACCAAAAGATTGATGAAGTTATTTGGACATGAAGGAAAATGAACATGAAGATACAACACCCATGGATGGACAGTATACATCATGTTTTTTCCGGTGGTATGTGGCACATCATGTGGATCCTCATGGTTGAGGAGAAATGAATTTTTGAAGATGACAAAGTGAATTGTACATGTAGGCCCTGAAGATAATTAAAGAAAAGAATTACAAAATAAGAAAGTGTCAGGTCGGCC
>ML780501.1:513318-523386 GCA_009831015.1 Picea engelmannii | reverse complement strand
CAAGTCGAATTTCAGAGGGAAGAAGAAGAAAAAGAAGGCCGGATTTCAAGGGAGGATGAAGTCTTTTGGTGATGTGTTCTAAGGTATGTCATTTTCAGGTCATCTTACCATTTTTTCTATAACTTTTTTTCTAGAACGATTCATATGTTGAAATCACTATGGTATTGAGAAGACATATCAAGGTACCTCTGGTAAAAATTTCAGCTCTTGATTCGCTATAATTATGGAGATACCCTCTGTGGAATATAGGGTTTGTGACCAGTCCTGAAACTAGTCAAAAAACAGGTGTTTTGGGTAAAACAGTAATAAGTTTTTCATACAGACTCCAACTGTAGTGGGACCACTTCAATTGGAAATAGTACGGACTGTAGTTTCTTGTGTGTGATTTTCAGAATCAGATGTTAAATATTGAGCACTGGGCAGGCTGTACAAGTTGGGTCTTCTGAACAGACCAGAATTGAATAAAGTTTTATTATCTCTCATATATTCTTGGGTGGAAGGAAGGGGAAAGGATAGAGAGTTCAAATCTCTCTTGATATTGGAGGATTGTATCTTCCTCTTGGAGGTTTATCCCTCCCTTTACATTTGGAATCTATAGCTACCTTTGGAAGTCATTACTTCCCTTGAACAAAACTATTGATTATTTCTCATATATTGTGCATGGTGTATTGTGGTGTATTGGTGTAACTCTTATACTATTGCTCATTTCTCATTGGATATAATTGAATGGTTTAAGTATAAGTTAAAAAAGGTTTTTAAATTGTACTTGATACTGATTCACCCCCCTCTCAGTATCAACAACTTATGTTTAATCATGATTTGTGGGATTTCTTAATGATTGGAATTGAATAATTGATGTTAAATGCTCTCTAATTACTTTGAGTGATATAAGAATACCTTATGAAACAACTCCTCTTCATCCAGTACCTGCTTCAGCGTTCAATTCGTCTAGTACCTAATTCAACGCTCTTCTGGTACCTATCTCTGTGCTCATCTGATACCAATGTTGTGTTCATGTGGTACCTATTTTTGCGCTCATCTGGTACCTATTCCTGTGTTAGTCTGGTACTGATATAGTTGATTGTGTGCATCCGGTACCAGTCTTCTTGTTCCAACTGTGCACGTCGAGTACCAGTTCCGCATTTGCAGGCTTAGTTGTCTGAAAGCATTTGCTCTCGATGGGTCCAATGAGTTTTTTGGATCAAACTTCCTTTGTTCATTGAATACCACAATACACATTCATCCTCATTCACTTTGTGTCATGAGGATGAAATAATTTCCTTGAAAAAGGATACATCACCCAATTGTAATATTTGTGCAATCATTTGATGTTATCTCCAGAATTTGATTGTAACGGTTGTTTCTCTTTAAAAGAGAGAGCCTTATAGATGATGGAGAGACAAAGACATAGTTAAGCATTGTTATACTGTAGATTTGATTTTTGAAGACTATTGATTGCACCCATGTTTTTAACGTAATGATATAAATTGCAATTCGTGGAATCTATGTGTGTGATCAAATATTCTCTTATGTAAGTTTCTTTTAAAATATGCCTCGTTGGTACGACAAGGGCCCACCGACCCAGCCAAGGTAAGATTACTTGTATTTATTTGTGAATATAATTATGGTTTTTTGTGTGTGGATAGAATAATTTTGTGTTTGATCATAGCATCTAACTTTATTCTTGTTATGTTTCAGTGATACACTTGATAGCATGCAATATAGATGTGTGGTAATTCTGAGTGAGTGAGAGTTCTAAGCTTTCTGAGTGCAACGTATATTTCTAAGTAAATACTTGTTATTCTTGTGTGTGTGCGGGTAGACAAGCATTTGTTAGACTGAATGCTGTAGTGTTTGTTTTATTTTGAAAATCTAGGGACAATTAAGATCTCCATCTCTCACCCTACATGATCCTATAATGGAGTATCTCACCACACCTAGAGTTTATTTCATAATTGATTAGGCTACATCTTGCAAACATGGGCACAATCAAGACCTCCATCTCTCACCCTACATGTAGCTATAATGGAGTGTCTTACTTCACCTGACATTTCTTCTAGGATTGATTGAGCTTTCTTTTAAGAATGTGTAGTGTTAACTGTTGTTGATTTAGTTGTTACATGAAACATAGTCAAAAATCATATTTCCCTTTCATGAGCCTATAAATGAATAGATTCATCACCTGAGCAAGAGTTTTAGATCACATGCTTGTTTATGATTTTTTCTTTCTTATTTTTGAATTGTGTGGAGAGTGTTACTTGAAAAGTGTGAAAACAGAGTATTGGTTTTAGAGTGTTTTCTGATGTAGTCTATACTCATCAAGCATAGGAATTTATTTTTTATTGGCACATATAGTGCATCAAATATATTGATTATGAAATTGGATTGACATATTAAATGATTGCAATATATTAAACATATAATTGCACCAACATTGTCTCAGACTATCCTCTTGTCATCCCCTGAATCCCCTATGTGCACGAAGCCCCTTAGCAGTTAGATTCCATTATCATCACGTGCTTGTCACACAATAACATATTTATCCACATACCTATTTATTTCAGGAACCTCCCACATGGACCTTTGAAAAAATCCCTTTCTGCAACATTGTAGGATAGGATACAATCTACTCCAAACTCTGTAATATATCCTCCTAGTATGCTATCCAACAAAAAATCAATTGAATAAGTAGTTGGGTTACTTACAAAATTCAAATTTCTTACCAATTAAGGAGTCCAATTCCTTGGCGTTGTAGCTCTGTACCTTCCAGTCTTTTCCACTAATCTTTCTAGCCACTCAATCAAAATAATTGGAAATTTGCCAAAGAAAATTTCATGCATATCTGTGTACACACACCTTTGCATCCATTATTTGTCAATCATCCAAGGGTTTATGTTCTCTGATCACAGAAAATCTCACTCCTTCATTTCCAACCATTATGAAACTCCTTCTTAGTTGGCCTCCAAAACATCCCCTTAATCACAGATTTTGGGTCCCCACAACGGAAATATTTTTTGGTGTTGCATGTAGTTTGTAAGACCCTAGGTTCGATTTATCTATGACCCACAAAACCCATAAGACACTGCCCCTTTCAGTATCACCCACTTGCGCAGATGAAGTCTCACCCGAGGTATCTATTGGGACTGCGAGAACTAGGTTTTTGCAGTATGGGGGAAATGGGAGGTGATAATTCTATTCATTCTTCCTTATTATGTATGTGCATGTAACTCGGTCTTTGTTTAGTATTAAATACTTATAAATTTAGATTCATATTATCAATATATTCCAGATTACTCTACTGCAACAGTCATGATCATTGTGCAAAGATTCAACATAAGAGAAAACTAATCTACCATGCATCTAGATAGAATTTCATTAGCAATCACATAAAATACATGTTCACACAACATTTAATGTGGTTCACCTAACTATGGGCTACATCCATAATGGTTGGCCTATTTATTATGCTTTTTTTAAGTGATTCAGGCTTACACACTACGCTTACACAGATGTATTATGGACATCTTTCTCTCCTCCTAGCCTAGTCACTCTATAGTTCAAGCCTCTATTCCTCTGAAGCATCCCTTACATTCAAACACTGATAACAAGAACAAAAAAACATTTCATAGACAGGAACGAAACAGAACAGAACCCAATAGAACATAAAACGACAGAACCCAAAAACATATCATGGACTGGAACCCCTAATATCCCAATGCATTACATATTTATACATAAAATCTAGGGCTTAAAACCCTACTTGGTTCATCCAAAAAACCCATTACATTGCATGGATAATTTAGTTAACTGGTTGTTCAATTACTTTCTTCTACTTTTCCATCTGCATGCTACTTTTGCACATCCTTCTATCTTTAGAATGTTGAGCTGTCATCTTTCCTTTTCATCTGCTTTCTTCTCATGTTTTATTCTTCTTTATTATTATCTTTTCTTTATTCCCTATTTTATTTTGCTTACTACGTGTTGTCCTTCTCAATGCATCTCAGTTGCACACTTCCTCGTCTTTCTTCTTCTCTTATCCACACTTCTTCTGTACTTAGGATTTTCCTCAAAACTGTATTCCAAAACTACCTATCCAGCAAGTACATCGCTAGCTCTGATCATTCTCAATGCCTAGAGAACACCTTTGATGTATTGGTTCTAAAGGTATATTCCATGACAGAGGCTTCTCAACAGATGACCTCCAATCCATTACCCCACCATGGTCGACACAAAATAGGCTCTGTCAACAAGGTAATCGACATAGAACTCACCATTCTCAATGAGGACCAGTGGCAGGGGTGCACATGGGAGGTCTACATTCGTGGCATCAATGTAACCAAGTGATCCTAGAACAGTCCCAAGGCCAACGATGGGATATGTCTCAACCCACACATCTCATCCTCTCATAGATATCCTCTTATAAACAATGGATTGATTGGGGAAATCAACACATAAGAAATGCATGAATCTTGATCTTCGATGGCTCTATCTCCCATGCTATGTCTTATCAATGTCAACAAAGGTCCTCTCTTTCTCTTTGTGGCTCTGCATATATCCGCATGGATTGTTCTCACGCTCAAAAAATTTATCCCATGACCCTCCACGCATGGGCCTCTTTTCCACCAGATCTCTCGGATACTCTTCCTTCAACTCTACGCTCTAATACCACTTGTTGTGTAGCGGAAGTATAAACATCACATAGGAGAATGAATCTACAATTGAGAACAAAAGACCAATAGAAAACATACAAATATTACACAATGATTTACGTAGTAAAACCCTTAGTATGAAATTATCCATGAGACAAAGAAATCAATATTCTTATTGTTCAACCAAAGATATTTAAAATACATCCAAGGAGTAGGTCTACAATGTTGACTTAGTATCTACCTCTATGGGATACATATTTAAACCATTTCTTTGACACTTATGAAAACTAATTGAATTAATTACAAAACTGTTAAATCCTATCTTTTCTAAATAGTCTCAATAATATGTTGTTGAAAAACCCACCGTGAACCATAGACTAATTTACGTTAATTAGTTGTTACATTCCAACATATACAAGCCTAGTGATTAATCCTTTGGTGAAAGAAAAGAAACATGCATGGCCATTCAAAGGTTGAAAATGGATTCTTCCTTTTTTGTCATTATGCATATCTCTTTAATGTGTATCAACATTATAAAAGTACTTTCACAAGCCACTAATAACATAACAGGTGATACTTTTGCTTGACCCTATAGAGTTACATGGAAACCTGAGGTCCAATAAATATTTTTGGAAATGTTTAAATTGCATGATTAATTTTTTAATTCATTATCATTCTAAGTACAATGTAAGAATCTCTTGTAGTGTTGTTAAGTAAGCTTCCTTTTGGACATGGTTAATGCATAACAAGTGAGAACAGACTATGAAATAATGTCACAATAATATTAAAATTAAGTATTATAAGGAGGTAATCAACCCTAATCTAGAAGATCAAATTTATCTCTCTGTTTTGACAAGTGTAAAAAAAAAAAACAAGCATTGCTAAACTAAGAACAAATTCTAATGAGCTCCATAGTAAAATTGGGCATCAGTCAATTCCCAAAACACCATGAGACAAAAGAGTGTGTCATCTTTGTGACACTAATATGGTTGAAGATGAAAAATACTTTGTCTTAGATTTCCCATCCTATACCCAGATTAGATCTCAATTTCAAAATATTTGTCACACTACCAACTTTCCTAACCTTTTAACTGAACAAAACTATGGTGATCTTGAAAAACTTCTCTTAATGTTTTTCGAGCACAGAAACAAAATTCTAAAGAATTGTAAGTAATCCCTTACCTTCTTAAGGTATGATAGACTAATTCAGTGTCGTGGACGTTAATCATCATCATCATCATTGCCAAATAAAGTTGCCATTATATTATTTCCAATGATTTTTTATTAAATAAATAAACATTACTTCTACTCAAAATGTTGGGAGAAAATTGGTTTCAAATTGATTTCTTACTTTCATATTTAGACACAATAATTGAAATTTTTTTTTCTTTGTATATTTGTACAAGTTTGACATTTAAAAAAATATTAATAAAAAATATATATAGGCTTGAATCGTTATCATTGTCATTATCATTTATCCATAAAACAATTGAAAGTAAAAAAAATCTTTTGGTTAAAGCATTTTCATTCGATATGTTGCTCATGTTGGATTACTGAGAGGGGGGGTGAATCAGTAATAGCGTAATTATAATCCTTTTTCTTCAAATGTTATATCAATGTAGAATTATTATCCAATAATGAGCAGTAAGAAATAAAAAATCACACACATACATAGTACACTAGTGTTTTACATGGAAACCCAAATCGAGAAGGAAACCACATAATGTTTTTTCTTATATGTCTTGAAGAATTACATTCATTGGAAGCACCAACTTCCTTTGTTTTCTAACTGCAACTGGAAGGAGGCTCCAACCCCCTAGTTTCTCAGGCTACAACCTGAGGGAAGCTCCAACTTCCCAATTCTCTAGCTACAACCAAAAGGAGGCTACAACCCCCTATGTTCTTCATCTACAACCAGAAGGTGGCTACAACCACCTGTCCTTGCCCCGTCCTGCCACCCTAAAGTAGAAGTAGAATGATGAAACTATTGTCACACTATCACTGTGAGATATACCACCATAAACTTGTGCCAATAAATATGAACCATGCATAAAACATGCATCAACCTATACCTCAACCTGTAATCAACCTGTACCATAAACAAGTGCATCAACCATGCACCAACCTGTACCAAACAACATGTAATCAACCTGTACCATACATGTACCTTAACCAAAGGCCCTCATCATCATCGAAATATGATTTGTAAATCTGTAATAGACCTGGTGTATACGATCACATGCCTGCAAACCTTCCTTAACTTTGACAACAAGAGACTAGCATCTTCATCAAACTTCTCACATGACTAGTTTTTGGATTAGTCAACAACCCTAACTTGAAATGATGATAACTTTGTACTTGTAATGAATAAATATATGAAAATGATACACAATGTTCTTCAGTGTGTTTTATGAAATTCCTCCAGGTGTCACTAGTTGTAACCTCTCAGAAAAGGAGTTATAGCAAAAATGGCATACCTTGCTAAAATCTGGCTTATTCTAGAGAGCGGACTTGTAGAGCATGCCCTGCAAAAAATGTTTGTTGAATCGATATGAAAATATTACACAACATACTACATATGGTACTATAACCAACACATTTTGTTTCACTGAATTTGGAT
This sequence comes from Picea engelmannii, assembly GCA_009831015.1. Classification (NCBI taxonomy): domain Eukaryota; kingdom Viridiplantae; phylum Streptophyta; class Pinopsida; order Pinales; family Pinaceae; genus Picea; species Picea engelmannii. The sequence continues at coordinate 516,117 of ML780501.1, read as the reverse complement.
ATGTTATGAAGAAGTTATGACGTTTTTACCCGAAACACCTGTTTTTGACTAGTTTCAGGACTAGCCACAAATCCTATTTTCCACGAAGTGTAACTCCAAAAATAAAATGACCCACAAGATGAATTTTTTACCACAGATAATTGGATATGTTTCCTCAATTGCATAGAAATTTCAAGGTCTGAATCATTATAAAAAAAAAATTATGGCAAAAATGGTGAGATGACCTAAAAACAAACATACCTTAGAAAGCACCATCAAAATAATTTATCCTTCCGTGCATTTTGGCCTTATTTTCTTCACCTTCACTCAGAAATTAGACTTATATATACTTGGTTACCTCAGACACCTATAGATATTCAATATTCTCAAGTGTGATTAAAATGAGAGAGCCTAGCCTCTTATTTATACTCTCCAAGTAGTTTCCTTAAAAACATCTTCTAGGTCACTTGGCCCTACTTTCCTTATTTTAGAGTTAACCCACTTCTAATTTATCCATTAAATTTATTATTGAAATAATTTATTTTGTATTCACTTTGAATTATAATTCACTCATTACTTCACTTTATTATTTACCTTTTAAAATCTCTTAAACCACTTTGACTACTTTGACCTTTTGGGGCTTTGAGATGACATATGAGGGTCCTCCAACTTCGTAAGGCCATAAATCTCAAACTGTGAGGAGTTATGTGACGTTACACATACCACCATAAATGGCATGACATGTAATATCCATATATAATACTATTATTTGAAAATATATCATAACGCATACCGTTACCCATCAAACAAACTTGGGTCCGTTACCCAAACCTGGGGTCTCCAACTTCTCATGGCCATAACTCTCTAACCATGAGGAGTTATGTGACGTTCCACATACCACTGGAAATGGCATGACAAGACCTATACATCTAGGATAGTTTCCCTGAAAAAATCACTGTCCTTCATCTCATTATTCCATAATTAAGCATGGGTTCTCTTACTCCGCAAAGCATCTTCCTGTGAGGGCTTTAACCATAAGGGGACCACTTTGGAGTTCATCCATATTTACTTCTTATCAACCATGACAAAAAAATAATGAGTCATATTTACATCAAAAAATATTGGGTCCATTACCCAAACCTTTATGCTACAAGGCTTTCTTCAAGGGTTGACATCAATGAAAATCAACCTTAATCAACAACTCATTATGAATGAGATATGGTATTCATCTTGTACTCAACATGGAGTTGAAAAGTGACATACATACATACATATATGAATGAAGAAAAAATCCAATATTTGTTCGAGATTGTCCATTTACCTGCCACTTATGAAACTCTTATGGAACATGAGCACTATTTTAGAATGTTTTTTGTTTTTGGTCTTGGCATGGAATGCATGCATTTTTTATGAAAAATAGTATTATTCTTTTAAATTTTCTCAATAAGCTTTGGCTCTCCTATATGTTAACAAATATTCTCAAGGAAATAAAAAGTCATTTCCTATCTATTTATAATCTGTTGGCTGTGGAGCCTGATTATCTTCCTGATTCAGAGGTCTTTTGTTTTCAGTCATGTTTATACCCCATGAAGACTTTACACCCTAGAAGTATGTACACTCTTCCATGCAGGGGAGTGCAGAAGGGGGTTACCGTTCATTATAAGGTCACAGATCTAACGATAGAAATTATGTTAGGGTTTTTTTCCCTAGAAGGCAACCCTCTGTTATGAGGGAAATGTATTGCAGCTATGCATTATGGCGAATATTGTATTCTGAGATAGGAGACTGTGAGAGACATAAGAGGAAGTTACAACGGGTATGTTGTAGGTTCTATCCCTTCATTTGTTGGATAATAATAAAGGAAGGACTTGGCAATTTCTCTGGTGGACGTATCCCACACTGGGTGAACCACGTATATCTGTGTCTCTATTGTATTGTGTATCTTTTGTGTTTTATTTCCGCATTTGTTTTATTTTAATGCTCCATGGTCCTATTTTTCTAACACAATTCTTCTCAAGGCAATAAAAATTCTTGTGACATAGGAGAGTGTGTAATCAAAACAAATTTATCTTGGGGATACTTTGATGGGGCATGATAAAAAGTCTCGTCACATAGGAGAGTTTGTAATCAACAAAAGTTACCTCAGGGATACTTTCATGGGGCATGTGAGGGGTCAAACAACAAATGTGGTTTAGGATTTTGTTTATATTTCTTGGATGAACAATACCTCCCAAGGAAACAAATGTGGTTTAGGATTTTGTTTATACTTTTTAGATGAACAATACCTCACTAGCAAAGAAAACCTTAGATGAGGCACACACAACCTAGGTGAGTTCAAATCCCTTTATGCTCTTATGAAGTGTGTAGTTGACAAGAACTTGGTTGAGCTACAAGTTTTTGGCTACTCGATGATGGTCATATCTTGGATGAATAATGAGTTGTAAGTAGATAATTTGGGATTGCAACAATTGGCCCTTAAAGAATATATCTACTCTTTTTAGAGAGATCAAGTTCAATCATGTTTTCAAGGAGTTGAACACACTTGCAAACTCTCAAAAGATGCTCTACTCTTAGTTGAAAACCAAAAGGTTTTAGAAGAAATTTTTGATGGAGAATTTCTCTCCAAAATAGAATGTTGTGATATGTAAGCATATATTTATATACAGGTTTATTGTCTATTTTCCTTGCAAGCTATTAGTCTTTTTGTGATGACGTAGGTCTATGTAGGCTATGGTTTAGTCTTACTTGCATTTTATTTCATTGAAATATAAAGTATTTTTTGGGTATATATATATATATATATATATATATATATATATA
>ML780501.1:467672-502760 GCA_009831015.1 Picea engelmannii | reverse complement strand
AATATATATATATATATATATATATATATATATATATATATATATATATATATATAAATTAATCAATTAAAATAAAATTATAATAAAATAAAATAAAAAGGTGTAATCTAAGTGTTATAAGTTTTTAGTTTTTCTTACCACTATCAAATGTAATTGTTGGTAACATAATGACTTTATATTATTTAAATTTCATTTTTGAATGCATAAATCCATTCAACCCTCTCAAGCTCAATTCAAGGCATTCAGAATATGTAATGTCCATAAATCCATTCAACCCTCTCAAACTCAATTCAAGGCATTCAGAATATGTAATGTCAATCACTGAAACATGCAATTCCACTTATCCCTCTAAATTTCTAACCACTAATTTTTGAACAAAACTATCCCTAAAAAGTTTAAACTATGCAATGAAATAAGGTGTTCTCTAAACATTAGACCTTTTGAAAATTTTCACCAAAATTTAGTGAACCAAATATTGGTGAAATTGCCATTTTTTGTTCTTTAAATTGCATTTTTGAATGCATAAATGAATTGAACACCTTGAAAACCCCTAAAAGCACTAGAATTATAAAGTTCCAACAATTTTTGGGACAAAGATGATTGAAAAATATTTAATCACTTAAATCTGAACTTAGATCTGAAGTTCCAACAATTTTTGGTTAGACTCACTAGAATTATAGAGTTCCAACAATTTTTGAGATAAAGATGATTAGAAAATATTTAATCACTCAAATCTGGAATTTCAGCGTTTAAACTAAACCATAAAATAATAATAAAACAAAATATAATTTAATATTTTTAAATAACATATTTAAAAATTAAAAAAAAAATCATTTTAACCACTAAAAAGAGAAATCGTACTCCACGATATCGAAGTGACAACGCCTTAAAGGAAACCAATATGCACAGCTGTCAAATTATTTAGACATTGCTTTCACTATAAAAGCCTTATATAATAGCCAGACCGTAAACATGGATACGGTGTTGCATGATACGAGAGGCAGTGCTAGAATGCGCTGCTTAATGAATACGTTCAACCCTCAAATTATTTGAAATCACGTTTGGTATAAAAAGACAATTGTCTTTGTTATAAAAGCTCCACTGTAAATTTGGGTGATGTAGACAGGTCGATACAATTCCGTAAGCTTATCTCAATTGCAGATACACTTCCGTGACCTTATCTCAATTGCAGACTCGGATAACTGTTGATAAAATGGGAGAGTAGAGTGATGTGAATAAATATTTTATTATTTACAATATCAATACATTGAACTTTATGATATAGAGTGTATAGGTTGTTATCAAATTTACTTTATTCTAAAGATAATTGGAGAGGTTGAGAGAATATCTCAACCACACATCATACTAGGATCTTACCAATCCAACTCTCTAATGTTAGAATTAATGATTAATTTAGAGATTGGTTTGGAGTTGGTTTTAGTTTGTTGGAGTTGTTGAGATATTCTCTCAACCTCCATATCTATGTTGAGAATAAGTTGGATCTGACTCCAACTATTTATATGTATTGTAATTAAGATTCAATGAGCAATACAATCTATTATTTGTGTGTATTTTGTGTATCTCTATGTTCTCCATTTTCTTAATTTGGTATCAGAGCTGAGTGTTCTGGGTAACTCCCTCACGGGAGACCTAGGTATGCGTGAGAGTGGATTTTTATTCTTATTTTTATTTGCTTCAGTGTGAATATTTCTGTGTCAAGGAGACTCTCGCCTTATGAATAAAAAATCTGCTGCGTAAAGAGACTATAGCTGGAGTGAGATCCGCTACACAAGGTAAACGCTGCCAGAATGAAGGAGGACCTGCTGAGATAAATAGTTTTGAATTGATCATTGACTATGGAGGAGACGACATCACCTGCACTGCCACCGATGAGAGAACGATTTTTTGAAATTTCCAATATAAATTCAGATCTTCCTGCCATCATGAATCGCCATGAAACCCTGCGATCTATTCAATTTTTTCTGTGTGCACATTGGTGTTAATGCCCACGTGCAATCAGGGAGGAAAGAATCACAGTTTATCTTATTGTCAACGAGGTATTGTTAATTAYTATTCTGATTTAGATATGGAGCRTATTCTAATTCTGATTTAGATATGGAGCAGTCTATTAAATGGTGTTCRTTGAAGWGCGTAAGAKCCACCTGTCACTGYTAAGAAGAGACRCATTGTCATAGCGAAGGATTTAGATACYAGATTGTTCCTAAATTGTATATTGGTYATTTAGTTAGCTACCTRTGTATTGCATGCRAAATTGAGAAAGGTCAATGCCGTAACYTGCAAGAGRGAAGTCACTATTTTGGCGTTGGTGCTATTTGGAGGAGATGTTGCAGTGAAGGAGGTACCAAATGTGGTGAAGTCGCTGCTAATTTGAAATGTTTGTTGTCCAGAAATTACTGGAGGAGCCGTGGATCACTGCTGCCACTGTAGAGGGAGGACGCAGGCTACATAGATAAGTCAACACATTCACATCCACTGCTGTGAGGTTAATTTGTTGCAGATTATGATAAGTCGTTGAAGGGTTACCCATGGTGAACGAAAAACACAAGACTTTGATGAGTTGGAAGCCACCGTAGAGTGTGTCGTTTGAATAGTTGTGAGTTGTGTGTTTGTATGTGTGGTGTGTGGTGAGTTTAAAGTTTTTTATATTTACGTGTTTATGTAAAAGAAAGTAGGAACTCTTGTATCTTGATATAAGCTGGCAGCCCCGATTTCAAGAACAATTGTTCTTATTGGAAGTCACCTTGTATAATTGAATGTTGAGGACATTCCGTATCCAAATTGCTCTTCTAGACACTGAAGGATAGCCGAAAGAAAAAATCCGACAGATGGAGGCATGTTCATAGAATGCATCAATAATTGACATCTTTTATCACGGAAGCCTCGATGAGCCGAGTTGTCAAATTGTCCATTGTACAAGTTCATGAATGATGGTCTGAAGCATTTATTCTTTAAATGAGTTGAATGGTAAGCTCGAAGAAGAGGAAGAGAAATAGCGCAGTCCAGAGGCATCAGAGTGGGTGTAGGAGCTGATGAAGACCATATCAGACGGAGATCTATGTTGTGATTTGAGAATTGTAATATGTGGTTTATTTGTAATGTAATCATTAAGGGAGGGTGTTAGAATTAAAGATTAATTTAGAGATTGGTTTGGAGTTGGTTTTGGTTTGTTGGAGTTGTTGAGATATTCTCTCAACCTCCATATCTATGTTGAGAATAAGTTGAATCTGACTCCAACTATCCAACTATTTATATGTATTGTAATTAAGATTCAATGAGCAATACAATCTATTATTTGTGTGTATTTTGTGTATCTCTATGTTCTCCATTTTCTTAATTTCTAACAACCTCTTAAGAATAGGATCACACAACTCATGTAAAGATTAACTTTACCTCTCAATACATTAGCAAGAACATTAGATAAGTAGGAATTATATATTCCAGCACTCTCCCTTAATGACTACTTATCTAAATATCTATGTGGTCATATGTTCATGTGCTTCCTCTTGTACCCGCATATTATTGATGCCCACATAAAAAGAAATCCATCTACCAGATTACATGGGTCATCAGCGGTTGTATCACATCATCATCAACTTGGGTTTTATTTCGGCTTACCCATAACCATGCTCTTAGTTTTCTTGGATTACCCTCAATCATGCACCAGATTTTCTCAAATTCTTGTAACCATGTTCTGGGTTTTCTCAAATTACCTTCAACCATGCACCAGATTTTCTTGAACATACATATATTATATAGACATGCTTGTAATTAATGCAGACTGTATCGTTGTAGTTTTTTCTGTCAACTCACAAGGTAGCTATATCATGTCAGAGCAGTGCTAACTTTAACTTGATGGAGAAACTTCAGCTCTAAATACTTTGGGGCAGCGGTGATTGTGTTAGGTTAGTGCCAGTTTTTTTTGGCATTATGTGAATTAATCTTTAGTAAAAGTCTTTGATATTAAGACTTGACTTTAAAAGGCTACTGACTGCGTCGAAAACTCCATTTCTTTGGCATCATGTGAATTAATGTGTAACATAACTCTTTGATATTAAATCTTGTCTCTCAAGTTTGTAAATGGCAGCTGTGTGCGTGGAAAACTCCAAACTCTTTGATATTAAATCTTGCCTTTCAAGTTTTTAAATGGCAGCTGGATGCGTGGAAAACTACATTTCTTTGGCATTATCTGAATTCATATGTAGTATAAGCCTTTTATATTGAAACTTGACTTTCCAAGAGGGTGACAAACGTAAAGGAATTCAAAAGTGAAAATAATGAACTTTCATCCATCGAGAGAAGGGATTAGCGTTAGTGCTCTCCATAACATTTGGACGAACTCTGACCACGAGTAAATTACCTCGAAATTTGTTAATTAGCATTTATTTTATATTTCCGTTCTATGTTTTGGTTTTATTCAAAGGATATTATAGATTTAATTTGGGAAGAAATCTAGTTAAAAGTTTTTACAATCGGTTGAGTTCATTTATATGCATTCATAAATGTAATTTAAATAACAAAAAGTTTAAACAAGCTTTCTTAAAATTATATTTTAAGAAAGTTAGGAATAGAAATTTCCCCATCAAATACATGGAAAATTATCAAATTTGATAAAATCTTCTCTTTTAAAATTCATATCTTAAAGAAAGTTAATTACGTCCTTGGAAATGACACATTTAATTGGTTTTTAATTTTTAATGTGTTTATTGTGGACATGATTAAATATTGATAGAATATTCTTGGTAGTCTTAAAGAAAGTTAATTACGTCCTTGGAAATGACACATTTAATTGGTTTTTAATTTTTAATGTGTTTATTATGGACATGATTAAATATTGATAGAATATTTTTGGTAGTCACACTAAATGAAGGATTGTGATTTCAACCAATAACTTCTTAGCTTTTATAAAAACACTCTTTTATGTGTTTATTTTTTCACAGTGATTTAATCATATTAATAAATCACTCTGCTTTCTAGTTTTCTAGTTGATTACCACTTTAAGTAATTAACAAAAATTCAATTTGATTACGATTTAACTTAATCATATTAATAAATCACTCTGCTTGCTAGTTGATTGCCACTTTTAAGTAATTAACAAAGATTCAATTTGATTGTGACTTAACTTACTAGTAAACTATGTTGACGTGAAACGCGACAAGCCAGCGTTTCAGATTTCACTTCATCTCTTGAAGATGAGTAAAAACAATCTTTCCACTACTTTTTGTGCTTTCTCAAATCCTTAGATACCTTCAAAATCGGGTTCAAACATTATGGAATTTTGGAAACTTTAAATGATCCGATGTGTTCGCATGCAATTTCTGCTTCTTAAATCTCCACTAAACTCCTATCCATAAATGTGAAAAATAACATAATTGTTTTATTCAATGAATTTTAATTTCAAAATAACACTACCACTAGCACAGCCGTGAGTACTCACGGCTGGTGAACGCCGAAAGGCTTACGGCTGGCTTGTTTATCGAAGGAATGACTGCTGGTTTAACGGAACAGACGGTAGCATTTCACATTCACGCCCACACAAATGAAACGGTAGCAGTTAACATCCACGGGGCCATACGCATCTGTCCAGCTTCTTAATCGGGTCATACGCATCCGTCCAGCTTCTTAATTAGTGTTATTATTTTTTAATCACTGAAAGTGGCAATTTGGTGATGAGCAAGTAATTTTTTAATTTTATTTAGTAAATGTGAAAAAGTAATCACATAAATGCAAGCCTTTATAAATGAGCGGAAGTTAATTTATCAAAATCTCATCCATTGATTAGAGAGGACCACGAAGAATATGCCAGCATCTTCAATTGCCAACCCTAAGATTGAAATTTATGATTAAAAAGTGATTAATTGTGCCCTTTCGACTTAAATATGTTTCACTTGCTTTGTTGAATTCTAATATATATTTAATTATGTTTCACTTGTTTTGTTGAGACTTGCTTTGTTGAATTCTAATATATATTTAATTATGTTTCACTTGTTTTGTTGAATTCTAATATATATTTAATTTATGAGATTTTTTTAAAGATATTAATGTTATTTGTTAAAAACAATTCTTTTAATTATATTTATTAATATTTTTATTTATTTATTAATCTAGTTATATAAAATAAATTTGCATTCTCTTCATAAATATCTTAGTATTTTTTTTTATTAATTGTGTAATTTTTTTAACATTTATAATCTTTAACAGATTTGTTTTCAATTCCCACACTTATACTTTCATCCCCTTAAAGGTTTTAACACCTCTGAGCTTTATATGGTGGTATCCGAAAAGGTGTTCCTTTGAGCTTTCTTATGGTGGTAACCTAAAAGGTATTAACATCTCTGTGCTTCCCTATGGTGCTCACCTATGGTTAATTTTGAAAGCTCGGTAAAAGCATTGTTTTTTCATAATATTTTGTTTTAATTAAGATACAAGTTTTAAAGAATTTATGTCTAAAATTTATTAAAGTTTAATCATAATTATTCTATACATAATTGTAATCATAATTATTTGTATACATAATTTTAATAATATTTAAATTAATTCATTTTGTTTTTAAAAAAATATTCAAATTTAATAAAACAAAATTTAATTTAATGTATAATATTTAATTTACATTATATAATTTTATTAACATGTTAAATTGATTATTATAAATATTTTATGAATGATTATTATTGATTTTACATTAAATCTATTATTATATTTTTAGTTTTACATATTATATGGTGATGTCAAAAGATTGGACATATCTTATAAACATTTTAATATTTTTAATATTGAATTGTAAAATACACATCATGTAATAATGTTATCATTCAATGTTGAATGTTACTTTTTGTATTTTAATTGAGGTTTAAAAATGTTACATTTAGTAATTTTGAGTGGAATTTGTTCATCAACATTTATTAATAATCCAATACAATTTTCATAGTAATTTTGGACCATAAATATTTCTTGTATTCAAGGTGAAGTGGATTTGGTGGTCCACTTCATGACAACATCATGAATACATAACATAATTCCATATATCCATAATAAATAACATTTTATGTGTACTATCCATTTTACATATTTTCTTGACATTATATGAAATACAATACGTATATATAAATACAAGTGAGGAATGATAAGTCATTATATTTCCAAAAGGTCTTGACTTGTCATTTACATTATAATGTCTATTTACATAATAACAAACCAATAACATATTATTAAATAAGAAATAGTAACATACTAGGTATATTACACAAGGATATCAAATGCATTGGAGGTTGTGTTGGGTTTGACCCTTCCAAATTGAACCCAAATGAAGCTTTTGAGTTGTTTTACAAAATAAACATGTCTTTGTTCGAGTCAAACAACTATATATTTATATTGTTTTCTCTTTTCAATATGGTTGTAATGAGTCAAACAACTATATGTTTGTATTCTTTTCTTTTTTCTGATATGGTTGTTATTTTAATGATGTTATATAGACTTTCTTGGTTTCTAAATGATCAATATAATTAGTTTCCTCATATCATAATAGATTTTTCTATCTTTAGCCTCTTTAGCCTTTTGTATATGTGGAAGATAAATTTGCATCTAAAACAAATTGATTTATAATTGAAGTTCAGAATAAATTCAAATAGTTAAAGGTGTAATATTTCACACAAAAAGTGTCTTGTGGTGTAGAATAAAAAAGGAAGCATCATACTGATTGACCACCGTAGAATCCCTACCCTCATAAATATAATGAATGTCTAATTGACTTTTGTGTTGGCTTTTGTGTTGGAGAAAGTTAAGTGTTAAGTTTTTGGCTTTATTTTGGTTGAATGGAATAATACAATCAACATCTATTTTGGTGGAATGTGTAAATAGGAATCAAGAGTAGAAAATTTTATGAGAGCATGTTGTCAAAGGTGAGGGAACAATGTGGTGTCAAATTGTTACAATTTGTGTTGGGTTTTGTTTTTCCTTAATAATAATCTTCCACCACCGAATGGTGAGCAAGAACTCTTGGAATGTTGATATGAAAACTCTCTAAGCAAGTCCTAATGAATTGCATAATAGATATATGAATCATAAATATGAATGAATTCTACTTATAACATATTGATTTTTTTATGCAAGTTTTTTGGTTAAATCTTGAACTCTAACAAATTATGTTATGCATTGAGAAAAGTTCCTAAATTGTTTTTTTTGATATGTATTGGTTATTGAAACATTGAAGTGAATCTTAGTAACCAACCCATGTTCTATTCCACTATGTGATTTTAATTATTAATATTAGAAGTAGCCATTGCATTCAACATGTTAGATGGTGACAATACATATGGGCAGTTACAATTCGGTTCCTAACTCAGACTTGGTTGTGGTTGTTGGCACTTCATATCCCTAAACAATATTGTTGTTGTTTGTTTAAATGAGAGGCCTATGAGGTGTTGCGGAGTATTGCATTTTAAACCTGGTTTTCTTCACTATTTTTTACTAAGAGAAATAAATATATTTCCCCCCCATTTATTTGTTGTCTGTTATCTATTGATTGTTCTTTTATCGATTTCTCTGTTTAATATAACGCTGCTAGAATTCCAATATAACTATATTACCAAGCCCGATAATTTTCTATTTGCAGGAAAAGATTCAACAAATGGTATCAAAGCACCAAGGAGGGTCGTACCCATGTGCATAGAGCTGAGGAGGGTTGTACTGTTAGGGACCTAACCTCCCTAACCCCTCACGTAGGTAGAATAATATATTTCCATGTAAAAAGGCCAATATTAATAAGGCCTAGCAATAAAGAAGAATAAGTCAATTGTAAAAAGACTTAATAGAAGCTTTGGCTTCTAGAAGGATCTTCCTCTAGATTGTTCTTTTGGATAGATAGATTTAGTATGAATAGGAGTAGCGGGTATGAAAAGTTTTTTCTTGGATATTATTGTAATAGAGCTTTTCTCTACTGGAGGTTTCCCCCTCTAAGAGGCAAGTGAACATTGCTATCAGTAATAAAGGTGTTATTTCTGGTGTTATTCTCGTATTATTATGATATTGATATGGTTCCATTATTGTTGTTCTTCCATTGCTTGCTAAATATTTTTGTTCTGCATACTATATTATATCTGTAATATGACAAGTGGTATCAGAGCACTTTCCTCGGTAGAAAATTGTGGGTTTTTTTTCCAGGGTAGAGACATATTCTGACGTCTTAAAGCTACAAAGATATGTCGTTACACACATAAACCTATGGTTGGGGAGTAATACACGTGGGAAATACAAGTGGTACTTAAGCACATATTTGTTGGCCACCCTTGTAACCCTTGTTTGTACCCCTTCGAGTGGTAGCGCATTAAACAACAGATGTATATGGATCGGCCTAGATCTCATGAATCCCTCCATAGATAAACAGACGGGTCACCTAACTGCTATAGTTCCATTGAGAACATCACTCGGGAATATACTCTTTAGTACCTAGGTATTCGAGTAGTACGACTAAGGGCACGATCTAGCCTCCTTAGTTGGTGCCCTGAGATATTGGGTTGAGTACTACTGTTAGACCCCACATGTATATCAGAGAGCTATAACACATTAAAAACCCTTGTCCGTAGACACCCTACATACCCTAACCCTTGGGACATAAACAAAAATAGAACAAACAAGATCTATTGTTGCGCAACTATGCCTCTTGCATTCTAGTTGCGAAATTACTACACATTTCTTCCTGTTAAGAATTTGGGCATTTCACTATTGCAGTATTCTTCAGATCGGAGTATGGATCCTGTTGGCACCATTATTTGAGCCCTACCCCATTGGATTCCTCTCTTCACCCTCATCACATTCAAACCTATCATTTTTTAGCAAATTTTGTTTTCCCGTGGACCCAGGCCCCTTCCGACAACCTTATTTGGGCCTTACCCCATTGGATCCCCCTTGTCTTCTTGATCATCGTGATACCCTTCACCCATAACCCATTTTTTGTGTGGTCCCACCCATCCCTTTTCATTTTCCCTCTTCATCATGTCCCACACCCATAGCCAAGACTTGGAAGCCCGCTTCAATTCCTTTTACTCTACTTTCACAGAGACCAAGTAGAAAGTGAGGCAGTCTAGTGCCAATATTGCCACCATCAAGAAAAACATGCATTCCTCCATAGACGCAAAAATGGAAACCATCAAACAGGACCTCGCTACCCAACTTGCATCCTTCACTAAAACGATCTGTGCTAAGATGAATATCCCTGCACACCTGACCTCCTCTAACCCACCTTTGCACTATGAAGGTGAAACTTCCTTCAATTCTTAGACTTTGCAGCCCCATCACTTTGCATGATGTATGCCTTTCGCATGTGGATGTGAACAAATTTGATGGCTCGGATCCCACTGGCTAGGTAACTCAAATGGAACATTATTTATTTTTGTATGGAATTACAGATGAGTTGGCCAAACTCTGGTATGGTGTTCTCCATCTAGATCAAGAATATTGGCAATGGTGGTAATGGAGAAAAAAATGTCTGCCAAGGGTATGTGGCTTGGAAACAATTTGTGGCAAATCTTTATGAATGCTTTGACACTGACACCAACCATTTAGGTCTTTTCACAAAGTTGAAACAATATGGCACAATGGAAGACTTTATAGTTTCTTTTGAGCGATTGGATTTCCGCATAGTGGGCATGTCTGATGCTTTTTTCTGAGAATGTTTTATCAGTGGCCTCAAGGATGAGATCCATGCCCATGTCCTCATGGCTCAGCCTCGGAGTTGGGTGGAAGCTACTAAACGAGCTAAGGAAGTACAATAGGTTGTCTCTTCTCAAACTAGAAAACCCTCCTTTATTCTTCTCCCTAAACTAGTCACTCCCACTCCTCCTTCCACTTCACTAAAGATCTAGAAATTGACCAAGGAAGAAATGGTTGAACGCCATTTCAAGGGCCTTTGTTATAATTGTGATGGAAAATATTTTCCTGGGCACAAGTGTAAGGAAAAACATATTTTTATGGCCATCTCCAAGGATGTTTATGAAGACGATGTTGAGGCCCCCCTTATGGTTGAGTCACCTGAACCCATTAACATGACCCCACCCTCCGACCCTCCCAAAGTTGAACTGGTCATTTCCTTGAATGCTCTCACTGTATTCTCTGCTTCCCAAACCCTTAAGCTAATTGGTTGCATCAAGAATCGGAAGGTCATCATCCTTGTTGATAGTGGAAGCACCCATAATTTTATCCACCACCGCATTTCCCAAGAAAATAATTGTTATATCCGTGCAGTCAATAATTTTCAAATCATGATTGTCAATGGAGGGTCCATGAAATGTGGGGGGCGTTGTGAAAATGTGTGTCTCCAAATTGGTTAGTACTACATGAAATCTCATATGTTTTCTATCAACTTGGGTGGTTGTGACATTGTGTTGGGTATTGAATCGCTAAGGACTATGGGTCCCATTCTCATGGATTTTAAGGAATTAACCATGTAATTCAATGAGGAGGGCCAACAATATAAGTTCCAAGGCATCATTCCAGGTTCCCATGAGATCATCAGTTCCCATAGCATGGAAAATCCACTCAAAAAATTTCATTACGACATTATTTAACAACTCCATTCCATTCACGCCACTGATACACCCTCTATGTCATAGGACCTCCAATCCATCCTCTCCAAACATCAAGTTATTTTTTCCATTCCCCAGGGGCTTTCTCCTTCCCATGGTTTTCATGATCATTATAATCCCCTGGTCCTTGACAACCTTCCTCCCAATGTCTGTCCCTATCGTCATCCCTTTTCCCAGAAAAGTTAAATTGAGAAAAATGTTCAAGAATTTCTCACCACAAGCATTATTCGTCCTAGTACGAGCTCCTATTCTTCTTCTATGGTCATGGTCCTTAATAAAGAAGGATATTGGCGCATGTGTCCTCACTTCTGCACCCTCAACAAAACCACCATCAAAGACAAATTTCCCATTCTTGTCATTGATGATATCTTGGATGAATTGAGTGGTGCCTAGTTCTTTACTAAACTTGATCTTCGTTCTGGCTAACACCGGATACATATGAAAGAGGCATACATATCTAAAATTTCATTTTGAACTCATGAGGGCCACTATTATTTTTTGTTCATGCCCTTTGGCTTGTGTAATGCTCCCTCCACTTTCTAAAGCCTCACGAATCATGTCTTCCACCCTTTTCTCTATCATTTTGTCTTAGTTTTCTTTGATGATATCCTCATCTATAGTAAAACCTAGACATCCCATCTTGCTCATGTGGATTGAGTTCTACATCTTCTCTCTCAGCACCAACTTCCCCTCAAACAATCTAAATGTTCTTTTGGAGCCTCAGAATTCAAGTACTTCGATCATATTGTTGGTAAGGAAGGTGTCAGGGTGGATTCTAAGAAGATTGAAGCTATGCAGGATTGGCCTTACCCAAAGACTCTCAAAATCTTACGTGGTTTTCTAGTTTTAGCAAGATCTAATCAAAAGATTCTTAAGAATTATGGAAATATTGTGGGGCCTCTCACTGCTCTCCTTAAAAAGAATTCTTTCACTTGGACTCATACAACTGATCATGCCTTTCAAGACTTGAAGGTGGAATGTGCACCACTCTAGTCCTGATCCTTCCTGATTTCACAAAGACCTTTGTCCTGGAATGTGATGCTTATGGGAGAGGAATTGGAGTAGTCCTTATGCAATATGGACGACCTTTGGAATTTACCAACAAACAACTGTTAGAGCAACATTTGGGCCAATCAATCTATGAAAATGAAATGTTGGTTATTTTGCATACAATGGATCTCTGACACCCTTATCTATTGGGGCAACGCTTCCAAATTAAGACAGATCATCAAAGACTTAGGTGTTTTCTAGAGAAACAACCTTCCTCCCAGGAGAAACAAAAATGGGTGACTAAGCTCTTTGGATATGATTATGACATCATTTACAAGAAATGCAAATAAAATGTGGTTGTTGATGCTCTTTCAATAAAATATGAATATGAAGGGTCCCTTTTTTTCCTTTCCTTCATTGTACCAGATTGGATCCAAGATGTTCTCTAGGAATGGCTACAAGATCCAAAAATTTCACATTTGATCCAACAATTGCAAGCCAATTCTCCAGTTTCCCCAGGGTACTCTTGGCATAATGATGAGCTTTTCTACAAAGTCCATTTTTATTTAAGTATGCAGTCACAACTTAAATCCAGGGTGCTTTATGAGCTTCATGCTATGCCCACAACTGGGTACTCAGGGATTACCAAAACCTATGATTGGGTCAAATGTTCTTTTTTTCTGGGATGGTATGAAACATGACATTCACATTTTTGTGGTAGACTATGATGTTTGTAAATGAAATAAGGGATAAACAGTCAAAGCTCCTGGCACACTACAACCGCTTCTTATTCCACCTTCTATTTAGAGGGATATCTCTATGGATTTTATTGTGGGCTTACCTAAATCGGGCAATAAGTAAGTCATCATGGTGGTCGTTGATCGTCTTCCAGTGTATGCTCATTTATGTGCTCTTCAACACCCATTTACGGCCTCCATTGTGGCACAAATTTTCATGGATCATGTTTTCAAGCTTCATGACATACTTCATCTTATTGTTTCTAATCGAGATCCCACTTTCACCAACAATTTTTGGAAAAAAATGTTCAGGTTATAGGGCACCCAATTGCATCTCAACACAAATTATCATCCCCAGACTGATGGTCAGACTAAAGTTGTCAGAAAGTGTTTGGAAACATATTTAAGGTGTTTCACATCTGAAAGGAAAAATCAGTGGGTTCAATGGTTATGACTAGTTGAATGGTGGTGCAACACTTCTTACCATACAACTACTCACATAACTTATTTTGAAGCAGTAAATGGAAAAAATCCACCTTTAGTTCTCTCATACCTGCTAGGTGTCTCAAAAGTCCAAGAGGTTGACCAAACGATTGCAATTCGAGAGGATATTATTCATACCCTCAAATAGAATTTGGTCATGGCTTAGAATCACATGAAGCAACATGCAGATCAAGGTCATTTTGAACATCAATTTGTTGAAGGAGACCAGGTGTTTCTTCGACTGCAACCTTATAAGAAAACTTCACTCAAGGCCAACCATTGTCAGAAACCGACACCCAAATTTTATGGTCCTTATACCTTCTCAATCATGTGGGATATGTGTCCTATCAGTTAGCTTTTTCAAGTCATTCTTGTTGGGTATGTGTTATATTCTTTGCACGAGTAGTAGTGTCTGAGCATATGCGTTGGGCTCACAGGGGTAGCACACCCGATAAAAAAAAAATTTCCTCAGGAAAAATGTCATGTGCCTCATGAAACATGCCACATATTTAGGTGGTTTTTCGGCACATGGTTTTTGCTGATGGTTTTCTATTTCCGGTGAAGGAATTAGGGTTGTGGAATAATCCAGTTCATTGGGTTATGGTTTTGGATGTTGTTGGCTCCTATATGTATATTGTATTGTAAACAATGTAACACACATGAATGAATATATAATATGATGGTTTTCCTGGTTTGGGTTTCCAAGGGAAAAATATCGGTGTAATGTTTGTATTTGTCATTGTATCTTTTATGTTCTTTTACTGAATATTTGTTAGCAGTAGATATTGTACAAGGTTAAAATCTACATTTGGTATCAGAGCTTTGTTGGCACTCCTTTATGGTCAAGAGTTTGGATTGGGACTGTTATAAGCCTTATTACAGTGCGAGATCTGTGGTATTGATTTTTCAGGTGAAAAGAAATGGAAAGCAATTTGAAAATGGAGATTGAGAAGCTTAATGGGAAATTTTTTGAGCTGTGGAAGCTCAATATGGAAGATCTGTTGGTGGATAGAGATCAGTGGATCGTGGTAGATCCAAGTACTTCAGCAGATGACTAGAAAAAGTTGGATTGGAAGGAAAAAAGCACAATCCTATCGTGTCTCTCTGATTCAACATTACTGAATGTGTCAGAGGAAGCTACAACCAAGGATTTATGGGAAAAGTTGGGGAAGTTGTATCAGTATAAGTCCCTGGTAAATAAACTATTCCTGAGAAATAAGTTGTATAACCTGAGGATGAGAGATGGAGAATCGATGGCAGAGCATTTAAACGCCTTCAATATTGTGGTAAGTCAGTTAGTATTTGTTGAGATTAAGATTTCAGATGAAGATAAATGCATTAGTTTATTGTGGTCTGTTATCACTCCAAGAAACTCTTTGAGGTTGTAAGACAAATATGCTTGGTAACTTTAAGTAAACTTGTTTTTGTGTTTTTGTATGTGTGGATCAATGGGATAACTCAACTACAATATAGTATCCAGACGGTCAAAATGAATAATCAAATAAACCAATTCCCTCAAGGATCAATAATCAGATAATAGCTTTAAGTGGGTGAAGAAGACAGTTCTTATAAACTAGATACACAATAATGGATTTAATAAACAATGTAAGAAACTATTAATCAAGTTATGAACTAACTAATGAGATGACGATCATTTTGCAGTTAAAACAACTTCAATAAGAGTGCAGAAGAAGGGTGGAAATCTGACATTAATAGAGAGAGAAACTTGTGATCTGTATTATCATATGAAAAGTCTGTTACAAAGGTATAGTTTCTGTATCCAAAATCGACCCCCTTCTATTAAAATGATAGGCTTTTATAACCTTTTACAACAAGTCTCAGATCCTGAAAAACTAGATTAGGATTTCTAATTATAGAAAAACATAGTAACAACTGTGTACCATAAGCTAAAATAAATCTAGTTACTTATAGATCAAACTGTCTTCAAAGCTTGTCTTCAACATCTGGTCTTCATCCTTGCTATGTTTATGATGTGTCATGGAGGAAATCACACGTCTTCAGTAGTCGAAACACTTTCAACAGCTGTGAACGAAACTTTAGTTGATCAAATAAACATTCTCCTCCAAAACCTCCACGAATATTTGAACTGAATATTTTATGATTTGGTGATTCATCTTTTAGATGTCCTCTTGTCCTTTAAATTACCCAAAAACTGCTATGTTCGAGCTTAGATCTTCAAAATTCTTATTCTACAGTTTCACTAGCTATTTCGCCTTAGGTTTTGCTAGTTAGATGATGAAAGCTCTTCTTTTCAACAACTAATTGATTATAATTGCGCCTTTTATGTTGGTGAAAGATCTATTTCTTTCAAAAGGAAAACTTTTGTATTCAAAATTGTTGTTTCATCACAAGTCATTCTTTATTTAATTGATCTCCCTGCAAATTAACAACAACCTGTGCCAACACCCGTAAATCTGGATGATGACTTGTTCCTTTTCTAATAAAAAAGACTCCTACTTTGAATTTTCTTCTTTGAAAACAGAAAATGCCTTATTGGTAGTGCAATACACTGTGAAAGTGTGCCCAACACTGCCAACTTCCTGTAGCTTCACTTCTTTGACAGTTTTTCTAAAAACTCTTCAAATATAAGTATGAACATTGATCAATCTTTGCTCCAACTAATAGTAGATTCCTGTAGACTTGAAGAATTTATCCTTTATATCCGAATAATGCTACATCACCATGTTTAGTAAACCA
The DNA here is from genome assembly GCA_009831015.1 of Picea engelmannii. Lineage (NCBI taxonomy): Eukaryota > Viridiplantae > Streptophyta > Pinopsida > Pinales > Pinaceae > Picea > Picea engelmannii. Next base: position 486,235 of record ML780501.1, on the reverse strand, counting down.
TAGTAACTCTGCAATCTTCTATCTGCAAAATTTTGCAAAAACAGAGTCTCCCTGCCTGTATATTATTAATTGTTCTCTCTTCTTCCAGAAACAAATCCTCTAGCCTTTTCAAAGATACATTAGCATTCACAACCTGAGTTATCAAGTTCAAGAACATAAAGAGTAGAAATCTCAACATTGCAAACAAAGAAAGTGATGAAAAGGCTTTTGCAGGTGTCAATTCACCACCAAGCACAGTAAACAACAACTGGAATACTATTCAGAATGAAGGTGTTGCACGATCTCAAATGTTGGGGTAGATGTTGCACCAAATGTTGGAGCTGATTGACCAAAAGCAGTAGTGTTTTACAAAACCAAACGAAGGTGTACTTGAAGCTCCAATAGCTAGAGTATTTGAAACCCCAAATGGTGGAGTATAGAAGCACCAAAGGAAATTTCACTTGTTGCATTAATGCAGGTTTTCTAGTCACACTGAAAGCAAGTTGATTGGTAGCACCAAAAGGTCGATTTCCAAAAGTTGGTTGTGTCTAACCAAAATTACTTCCAAAAGAACTTTATTGAGTGGGACTTGGTGATTCAAACACTCCAAATGAAAATGCTCTCTGCAAGTAGTCTTGAAAGGATGAATACCCAACGTTGGTGTAAATGTAATGTGGAAAGTTTGCCATGCATTGCCTCTACATAGATAAAAACAATTGCCACTATAATCCAGTGACAGGTTTTCTATAGCAGAAGGCATACCACACTATGCTTTGGAGAATAAATATCTGAATAGAAAAAGAGTAAGAATTATCGGACTAGACGTGATAGTTCTAAAGACTGCACTCATGCAGATAGGACAAACCAACTATGGTTCTCTTAATAATTTTATCCTACATTCTCATGACAGAGGTGTAGCTGAATGGCCTGATCTACCATACAATACAATTGTCAGGCTTCAATTTGGAACAAAGTAACAGATCCACAACTTCTTCATTGGTTGCCCATAACAATATTTTGGAAACTAACTTGTTGGTTTTCCATTCCTTTATGCTCGTCCCCCGCAGGTATAGCAAGGTGGAAAACCCGAACTTGTAGCAGAGGGATGTCTCAAACCCAATGAGTTTCTAACAACGAGACTTTGTAGATGGTCCTTTTCTCTTTGCGTGACCTTTAACACCTAAAATCTTACAAACAAAACCATCTTGCCAAGGAAAACCCCCAAGGTGAGATGGTTAATCCTGAGAAGCAACAAAAATTTGGTATAAATATTCTAGTTTATGGCTCTCCTCTTGGCTTATACATGATGGCCCGATGCCCTCAACCTGTCAAAACACTATAAAAATAGAGCTATCCTCAACATAAACGAAATCAACCTTCTGTCATATGGAAAACCTAATGAAAACACTGTTGTTGATTTGATGAGTATTCAGTGGCATTTTTCAAATGTGAATTGATTCTCAACTTGACTCGTGACTTGACTTTGACATGTGTAGTGGCATTTGAACTTGGCACTTGTGTGTCGACTTGGGTGTCGAATTTTGACTTGGATTGTGACATGACTAATGACTTAGTGCACTAGGCTAAGGATAGATGATTATCGCTTGAATTATGGCTTGAAAGTTTGGCTTAGTTTATGACTTGGTTGATAGATTAGAGTACATGTAGTGTGATGACTTAGGATGATAATTGGGTATGTAATTCTGATGTGGCCTTGTATGGATATATGTTAGGACACGTGGACCAGAACTTTGGCTAAATGCGCTTGATATGTAGATTTTTGGCATTCTCACCATTTGTCATTTTATTTTAATAAAAATAACAATGCAAAATTAAGGTAGCATAAAACTAGGACTTAGGCAATACTAACAATGTTTTTGAAATGTAGGTCAGAAGACAATCTAAGGAGAAAACGATCAATGGGAGCTTTGATGAAAAACCTGAAGCTTAAGAAACTAGTCAAAAGACTTCAAAACTGACAAATCATATAGAAGGTTATGAAAACACTCCAAAACATATCATGTATTTTTTATCGCTAACATGTTCTTTACCAGACTCCTGGGATAGTCTGGCTGTGGACATAGGTAGTAATACAACTACCTTGAAGTTTGGTGAAGTGGTCTCATCCTTGTTGTCAGAGGAGATGAGATGGAAGAATATGGAAGGACAGAGCACAGACACATTATTTGCAAGAGGGCGTTCCCAGGAAAGGAATATATATTATTTCTCAAGTGGGAGATTTAAGTCTAAGGGTAGATCTAAATCTGCCAGAAAATTTGTAAGGGTATGTTGAAGACGTGGAAAATAAGGGCACTACAAGAAGTAATGTAGATCCAAGGTTGAGAAAAAGAAGAGATCCGAAGAATCTCATTCTACATAAGAAAAGACCTCCAAGGAAGAAGGAGGGGATGTGTACTTCAATTCTTGAAGCACACATGCCGATCATGAGGCATGGTTGGTTGACTCTAGGGCATCCTTTCATATGACTCCCCATAGGGAGTGGTTCTGCGAATATGAAAGGTATGATGGAGGTAATTTTTTCTTAGATGATGATTTGACAAACAAAATCATAGGATGAGGAAAATTCAAGTTGAGGATTATATATGGAAGGATTAGAACACTTCCTGGTGTTCTGCACATCCCAAGTTTGGCCAAAAATTTGATTTCTATAAGAAAAATGGACGATGTAGGGGTAAAAACAATATTTGAAAATGAAACATGTAGGATGGTTCGAGGAGAAATGGTGTTGTTGAAAGGAGTTTGGTTTGGAACTCTGTATAAGATGGAAGGAAGAACTATTAGTGATGGGTGTAATACTTCCATTTTTCCTGATATTGGAGTTGAAGAAGAAAGAAATCCTACAGTCTCTAGAGAAAAGGTTATGTTGTGGCATCAAAGACTAGGGATTATTGGAGAGAAGGGTCTTCGACTACTACACGGTAAAGGTATGGTTGAAGGTATGTCTAAATGTTATTTGGATTTTGATTTTTATGAACATTGTCTATATGGGAAGTAAAATCAGGTAAGATTCCCCTCTAGTGCAAAGAGGGAAGAAAGAATCTTACTGCTAGTTCACAGTGATGTTTTTGGACCTATGTCGGTCCCATAATTGGAAAAATATGTGTACTATGTCTCATTTATAGATGACTTCTCGAGGAATACTTGGATATATTTCCTCAGGAATAAATCCAAAGTCTTTGATAGGTTTAAAGAGTTTAAGGCCATTGTTGAGAATCAAACAGAGAAAAGAATTAAGGTGCTAAGGATAGATAATGGTGGAGAGTTCCACGAGAATGAAATTGAATAATTATGTAAGAAGTGTGGTATAGCAAGGTAGAAGACTACCCCATATTTACCTCACCAGAATGGAGTTGCAGAAAGGATGAACGTGATGCTAATGGAAAAAACAAGGTGCATGCTCAATGGTGTCAGGCTAGGGCACGAATTCTGGGCAAAGGCAGTGGGTATTGCATGTTACTTGGTCAACATATCACCCTCGTCAGTGTTGGATGAAAAGACTCCACAAGAGGTATGGACTGGTAAGGAACCTTCTTTCACACATCTCAAAGTATTTGGTTGTGATGCACATGTTCATGTTCCAAAGGAAAACATGAGTAAGCTAGATAAGAAGGCCGAAAAGTGTATCTTTATTGGATACAAAGATGGTCTCAAAGGTTATAATCTTTGGAACCTAGAAACTAAGAAGGTAGTGTATAGTCGAGATGTGTTATTTAGAGAAATGAAGGATGTTGTTAAACATGAAGTCCTACCAAGTAAGGAAGAGCCAAAGAAAATAGAGTTTGATTTAAAAGATGATGAATCTGACTCTATAGAAGAACAAGAATAAGAAGAAGAAGATCCTCACACTCCAGTATTGAGGAGATCGGTTCGATAAAGAAGGCTACAGGAAAGGTATACTCCATCTGATTTCCATTCAATTTTTGCTTTGTCTATTACTAATGATGATCCTAGAACTATCAGGGAGGAAGTGGATTCAGAGGATGCAAATCTTTGAAAAAGGGCCATGAATGAAGAAATGGCATCTTTGGATAAGAATGAGGCTTGGGATCTAGTGGAGTTTCCAATTGGAAGAAAGCCCATTCGAAACAAATGGGTATTTAAAAATAAGTTGAATGCAGAAGGAAAAGTGGAGAAATACAAAAATCGGTTAGTAGAAAAGGGTTATTCCCAGGTTGAGGGAATTGATTTTGGTGATATTTTTTCTCATGTTTCCAAGTTAACCTCCATAAGATTTATGTTATCTGTTGCTGCTGCATTTGATTTTGAAATAGAAAAAATGGATGTGAAGACAACATTCCTACATGGGGATCTGGAAGAAGAAATCTATATGAAGTAACTAGAAGGTTATGTTGTGAAGGGAAAGAAGGAGCTGGTATGCAAGATGAAAAAGTCCTTGTATGGTTTAAAACAATCACCAAGGATGTGGTATCAAAACTTTGATACTTATATGTTGGGACTTGGCTTCATAAGAAGTAAAGAGGATCACTGTGTGTATTTTAAATTAATTGGTGATCATTTGATTTTATTGGTCTTGTATGTGGATGACATGTTGTTGATAGGAAACAACAAGGAGATTATCCAGGATGTGAAAACTTAGTTGTCCTCTAAATTTGACATGAAGGATCTCGGTGCTTCAAATTTCATTTTGGGCATGGAAATTAAAAGAGATATGAAAAGGAGGAAACTCGGGTTAAATAAAATAAAATATGTCGAGACAATATTGCAGAGGTTTAATATGCAGAAATGTAAATCGGCCAAGGTTCCTATTCCTGTTGGTGTAAAGTTATCTGCGGATTAGTGTCCCAAGACACATGAGGAGGAGGAGGATATGTCTCATGTTCCATATGCGAGTGCAGTTGGCAGTTTGATGTATGCAATGGTCTATACTAGACTGGACATTGCACATGCAGTGGGAGTTTTGAGTAAGTATATGTCAAAACCAGGGAATGAGCATTGGACAACAGTAAAAAGGGTTTTCAAGTATTTGCGTGGAAGTGCTAGCTATGGACTGTTCTACGAAGGAAGATCGAGATTAGATAGAGTGATGGATATACATAACTTTGTGGATGCAAACTGGGATGGAGATCTGTATCATAGGAGATCTACAAGTCGGTATGTGTTTAACCTGTTTGGAGGAGCAATAAGTTGGATGAGAAAAAGATAGGATATAGTGGCACTTTCAACTACAGAAGCTGAATACATGGCAGCCACTCATGCAAGTAAGGAAGCATTATGGTTACAAAGATTGTGTTCAGGTATTGGGTTGTGTTGAGTGCTCAACACACCCTAAACGTTCTGTGATCACTTCCTTTTGGGTACCACCTTATCTTCTACCTTCGATTGTTTTCACTGTGGTTTGAGCTTGATAACCTTCTTATCTGATATGTCTCATATCTGAGTTTCTCTTGAGCATATTAAGAACCATCTTGAGAAACACCACGATTGGTCAAAGAACCAGAGACCCAGATTTCTCCCAGCTTACTTGAGAAGTTCGACATCGGTAAAAGATTAAGGTAGAAAAAATTGTATGGGAATTCAAAGCAGCCGAGTGCCAACATTCTTCGGCGTCGACCGATAAGAGTATCTCTTTTTACAAATATAGCCTCCGAAACGATTTCGCTGAAGGCCGATTCTTTCAGCTTCGGCAGAAAAGTGCGATTGTAAGCGCCGCACATAGATAAAAGAAACATTGTCGACCACCGAACTCTTGAAACAAGTTTGGTATCGGTGAGAGGGAGCTAATTAATCACTCCAATGACTCTCGGTATCAGCAGCTGTGATCTCTAATATTTTATCAAAAAACTCTCGGTACAAGTGAAATTCCAAGCATGACTTTATCCACTAGCCGAATATCCTTCCATGATTAATTTTTTTTTTAATAACCAAAATCGATAATCCCACAGAAGTAGTAATTATTATCAAAGTTTTACAAAGAAAAACATTAACAAACTCGCGACGTAATAACAATGATTCCAAAATATCTAATATTTTACGCAAAAGATTTAAAGAGGAATACACGTTTGATTCACAGCATGATACTTTTAAACTTTTTCTTTATATACAATCAAAAGCCTCCACCAAGCTTGGTTTACATACGAATAGACAACCCCGATGACTTGGCTAACCTGCTCGGTCACCGTGAGATTACAAAATTTTACAAAGAAGAAAGACAAAGAGGTGTTAAGCCACACTTCCAGGAACATAGGGTGAGAACCTGCTAACTACGTAACTCCTATGCTTTGGTCCTCTCTCAAGTTGTCTTTCACACTTTGTGGTGTCTTATGCTCCATTGTCACCGCCATCCGCTGCGCCTCGCATAACTCCATGATATTGTCTTGTGCTTCCCGAAGTTTTCTCTGTAGCTAAACGGTGCTCTTCGTGCGACCTTGCAGTGACGGTATCCTCTGGGTTTTTTCCGCCAACTGACGCCGCAATTCCCTATTCTCTTGGTAAATATCAGCTATTGCAAACTGAGCTTGCTCTAGTCACTGAGCGAAATTTTTGAAGGAAGCACCCGACTCTTCGACCCTCCCCTTTCTTTTTCTGCCTCCTTTGCCAGTGGTCCTGACCAACTCCGAATGATCGGTAGGCATTATAGACTCCTCGAGGGTTGGACATGCACTCAGTTTGGCCTTGGGGCGGTCCCCCTCTCCTTCTCAAGTTTTCTTCTTAGGCCTTCCTCTTCTCTACGATTTCCGTCCTGGAGAAGGTGTGGTCTCCAGCTTATTTCTCCCGGACATATCTGCGACCATCCCAAGCTCGTGTTTGGATTATGATGTTTCCTCCGGGAAAATAGTTGTACCTCTTGAAGCCCACGGGAAGGAGTCCCAGGTGCGCTGGGGCTGAGACCTCGCACTCTGGCTGCATCATGGACCTCGTCCCATGTTTGAAGGAGATCCCATAATCGCAAAGTGTAAGAGACTCAAGGCAACCGTAGATGGAAAAGGCTTACTCAACTAGACGTCACCAAGATGAACTTACCAAACCAGATCCCCAGGGAATATGAGCTTGGCATATAAGAAGGATTGCTCGCAAAGCTCCTGGATTTATAGGGAAATCAAAGAGTGACACTAGGCTCGCCAACATAATGCCCGCGCCTCGCAATGTGATGTTTGAAAAATTTCGGCATGCTGTAGCTAATCGACGGATGTGATCCAGAACATGAAAGTGTCGTCGATCAGGGTTGCAGGAAAGTGTGTAGTGCGATCCTTTTGATCCTTTTGAACGTATGAAACTTCATTATTTATAAATGGTGCTTGGCACACTTGGTGGTACGAGTTCCAAAGGCATTTAACGACCTTCTCTGTATGATATCCGACCTCTTGGGAGCACACACGTGCATAATTCGTCCTCGACACCCATTTTCCCAAAGGTAAAGTAATTACTGTGATAATTATACATTCATGTCTATAGTACTTGAGTATCCACACTAAAACATGTTGAGGTTTTCATTTATACCAAAGAGGAGCGGCGACTTCACAGGTCACTCGAAGGAAGCGTTTGGGATCACGTAAGTATTAAAAATGACTGAGACTAGCAAGTTGCACAGGTACGTGTTGATATTTTGTTTATTTATGTAAGATCATGGGTTGCTTGATCTCTAAACTACTTATGTTTAATTATAGAAAGAACCTTCTCGATCACCGACTAGAGTCTGTCTTGTGATCCCGCCGAAGAATTGAAAGAATCACCGAAGCGATGAAGATATGCACCGAACAAGATGCATCATGGGCTGAAGAATGTGCAAAGTTCACCGATCCAAAGCCCAAGCAAGTACAATAGTTCACAGGACATCCAATGAAAGCTAGAGCCATACTTCAGAAGTTGAACTTCAGCCTCGCAAAATATTGGGCACACGTAGTAGACATCAGGGAATCTATGCGGCTCCAATGGAACAACACATGTTTCCATGGGCCAACACCTATGAAGAACTCTTTATCATATGGTATGATTATGAAAGAGTCCACCCTTTTCAAGAAACAACTCAGGTGGATTGTTGAAAGAATGTTATATGATGACGCCACGTGGCGATTCTTGATTAGCTCAAATTGTATTTTACCGTTAATTACTGTTAAGAGTTTATATTATAAATAGGAACATCGACCAATGGTCAAAGGGTCGATGGTTGTTGTAAGAACTCTTTTCTTTTGGTTGTTGATAATTATTTTGAGACGCTACGAATTAAGAAGTCCTTCTGGACCAGAGACGAGCTATTTTCATCAAATGTATGTGATTGGAGTTGGAGAAGAATTAATTCCTTTTCTGTTCCATGAATGTTGCAGTAAATGAGTAAGAGGAATTAATTCTGTTGTCAAGTTATCTAGTGCAATGTTTTGATGTTCCTTGCTTTAAATGATGAAAGTAAATCATTGTGCTTCTATGTGATGAATTTCTTGGTAGATGAATTATTTTTCTTATCGTGACATTGATTACAGTTGCGTTTCTTTCTCTATGCTAAGTAGTTTACCTCAGCTATGTGATGAATGTCTCGGTAGATGAATTATTTTGCTTACCCTGATCTTGATTATATACATGTCTTCTTTCTGTTAAGTAGTTTTCTTAGACAATAGTTGGATGCTCTTTCAGTTAAAGTATTATTACTAAGCCCTTTGGCATAGGATCATTGTCTACATGTTCGAGCAGCAGGTTATCCCAAGCTCAACCCCTTCCCAATAGTTAAAATTATTTTCCTATCTTCGTCAAGTTGGTTTATATTGGCTTGCATCTCTTGTACCTACCCCACTTAAGAGAAAATATAGAAAAAATTGTCTTAATTGAAGGAAGAGCATTCACCAGAAAACACAAAAGCTCATCGATAATTCGGCCAGATTGTAAGATCTGGAGAACCATTCCACTCCAAATGTCGCAGAGTCAAATTGGGCCTCAGTGGAGGGTTTGGTTCTTGCTTTTGAATGAGGGGATTTAATCCCCATCAACAGAATTGGCGCTAGAAGGAGGGCCTAAGAATGAATAGTTGAATATGTAAGTTATATGATATTTCGTACAGCCTATAGATTCGTAAAAACCCACATGCATGGCTAGTCATCCAACATACAACCCACCTTTATCGAGTACTCCCGAAGAGGATAACTCACCCCACTCCGAGGAAGTTTATCTTCACCCTGAAATACCTTACACCCTCCCTCACGAGGAAGTTAATCAGTTTAGAAGGATTACCATAGCCTACGCCCGACAAATCGACGCACTTCCCTTAACCCCCATCCTCCCTCAAAGAAAAAAACAAAGTAGACTATTATTTAGCACTCCCGACAAATTTTTCATACACTACTTCGAAGACTTAATAGACTTTGCGATCGTCAAAATCCAATAACCTCTTGACCTCATACCCGAGACAACAGCCTGCGACATCTTCGAACCTAATGATCTTTCAGAAGAGGAAGAGACTGACTTTGACCCCGAAGATATGGAAGAGAACAACGGTCGAGAGGAGGAGAGGGAAGTTCCACTTCAAGACAACCAACCTTGGTTGGTCAGGGACATCGTGGCCATCCCTGGATGAGTACACAATCTCCCTCGGCACTCGAAAAAGTTTCTCCCCAAGTATGATCCTAAAACCTCAGGATTTCCCGAAGATCATATCAAGAAGTTAATACTCGCGATCAGGCTTATGAACGTTCAACATGAAGATGTTGTATGTAGACTTTTCCCCTACACGTTTAAGAAATTGGCTTCCACCTAGTATTTTAACTTGCCAGTAGGATCCATAACTAGCTGGACTAAGTTCCAAAAGGATTTCCTAGACAAATTTGCTGAAGAAACTACCTTGGGATCCCTTATGGTTGAATTATTCGTAGACACCATGACCCCAGAAGAAAGGGTCAAATATTTCAATCAAAGATTCACGACTATCCTAAACAAATTTCAGTCCACAGTGAAATAGGCTCAAGAGTTGCAAATCGAGAATGCCAACGTGCTTCTGGCCTCTATTTCCATTTTCGTTAAAAGAGCTACTAAGCAAACCATCGTGGAGAATGTCAAAGAGGCCAAGACAATAGAGTTCCATATGAAAGGGTGTAAATAAGGCCAGGCATCTCTAGCGAGAAAAGAAAGCCAGCCCTCTCCCAGGAGAGGACTCCTCTTGACTAGACCACCGGGGAAGCCGGCTGAACCAACTCTCGATAAGGGTAATGGAGATATAGAAGACCTGCAATGCATGGTCAAGAAACTATCAAATGATATTATAGATATGAAAAGAAATGCGAGTGAGGGAAACAAAGGCCAAAGAGCCTATAAGCCTTTCTTTAAAAGAAACCATCCTTTCAAAGCAATTGAACCTCCCCCAGCAAACCTAAAAATTAACTTAGGGAATGTCGCGTCTAATTCTTTCTGTACATACCACCAAGAGAACCACTCAGAAATGGAATGTCCTCAATGGGTCCACTCCATGAATTTAATGGCCAATCATTTTCTGGGCGAAGTCTCTCTGACCGAACCGTCCAACAGTTCGGCCTTTAACATTGCCAATCAAGAAGAGGTTGACCCACCACAAGACACGACCATGTTGATATGGGATCTTGATGTGATCACGTATTCAAATGATCTGTTTAAACCTCAGGCACCACCCGCAGAGATATCGGTGGTACAGACACGTAGTAAGGGTCAACCTGGCCCAAAAGATATCGATGCCACCCATGCCTCACAATGTAAATTAACTCCCAATCGTCTGAGAATGACTTTCTCTCCTGATAAAAATCCTATAAGTATCCATACTCATGATTCTCCTAAATTAGATTACAATGTAGTAGAAGATTTGAAGAAGTTGAAAGCTAATGTATCGGCTATGGACATATGTAGAATCCCTCAGCAGAAAGACCTTCTATTGAAAACTCTAAGTTCGGTAGAAAACTCGACCACCGACGATGGTTAGGAGAAGAATCTGCCCCCTACAGATTTGTCAAGCAAACTAGTGATAAACACCTACTCAAAAGGCAGGAAGGAGAGGCCTTTTGTACCACCTTTCCTTTTAACGTTCGAAGTCTTCAACATGAATCTCCACAACTGTCTGGTGGACTTCGGGGCATCTTCCAATGTCATGACCTTGGCCATTTGTAATAAATTAGGTGTTGTCCCTCTAAAATGTGATAAGCATGTCATACAACTAGAAAGGACATAGGTCAGATTCATGGGGGAACTCAAAGATGTGATGATCACGGTAGCCACTCATCCTAATTTCGTGCAGGTGATTGACATCATTGTGGTGGATATCCTTGAGGCATATGAGCTATTATTGAGCCAAGATTGGTTCGAAAAACTAAATGGATACTTCAGCACAGACTAGGCACACCTTTGGCTACCGCTAAAGGGATACAAGAACATGATCAAAATCTATAGGGAAAGATATCTGAAACATACAGTCACTGACCTGGAAACCCTGAACGAACCAACCTCCATCGATTTTCCCATACTAGGGAATTATTCTTGTGATTCTCACTTTGGAAATTTTTCTCCTCTCCTGTCCGAGGTTTCGCTTACCCAAATCTCCAAGATGATCTTTCAAGAATAATTCCCAATGCCAATGGAAGATTCTCCCTTTTTTCAAGACCTAGTGTTAGGTCTTTCGGAAGAAAATATCGAAGAGCGGAACACTGATTGGAATGGAAATCATCGCTCAAAAATTTGGATCCTTTATTTTGATGGATCCAAGTCACAAGAGGGTTCGGGAGCAGGATGCATCCTCATCGATCAAAAGGGTAAATGCCATTTCTTGTCTTGTAGACTAGAATTCAAGTGCACCAACAAAACTGTCGAGTATGAAGCCCTGGTACAAGGGTTAAAGAAAGCCATACATCTTAATGTCATGGAATTAAAGGTGTTCAGAGACTCGAAAATCATTATTAGACAAATAAGAAACACTATACACTACAACTCCGCTCATCTTAAGAACTACCAGCAGGAGGTGCAGAGGCTAATAGAATGCTTTGAAGCTCTTAATATCACTGTGATCCCTAGAGAAAAGAAAATCCTTGCTGACTCCTTAGCCACCACTGCTTCAAGACTCTCGCCTTTATAATATTAAGAAGCCTCCCAATTCACTGTAGAACTGCTCTGCAAGCCATTGGTACCTAATAATATCTCTAATTGGAAAGTCTTTGAAGGTGATGAACATATCATAAGATTCTTGACTAATCAAGACAACTTCAAAGACCTCGTTATTGACGATGAAGAGTTCCAAGAGAAACTAACAGAAACTAGTCCCCGATAGGGTAAACACACGGATAAACCAAAGGCTCACACAATTCCAAAAGGGATAGCAAATCGAGAGAATTTGTTTGATCTAAAGGAATGATTCAAAGGACCTAAAAACATAAAGACTGGTAGCTCCTGCCCCCTCCATGAAACTGTAAATCTTGGAACCCCAGACAACCCAAAGTATGTAAATCTCGGCAAAATGATATCTAAAGAGGAGAGGAAAGCCTACCTCAAATTATTCAAACAATACCAGGATGTGTTCGCCTGGTCCTATAAAGATTTGAAAATGTATGATACTTGCATCATTCAACACACCATCCTGTTGAAACCCAAAGTCAAACCTTTTCAACAGAAGCTACGAAAGTACCACCCATCCTTGGAACCCCTAATGTATCAAGAGTTAAGGAAGCTTTTAGATGTGAAGATAATTTTCCAAGTTAGACATTCTTCCTGGGTAGCGAACCTTGTTCCAGTAAGAAAAAAGTCAGGAGAAATCCGATTATGCGTAGACTTTCAGAATCTCAACAGAGTTTCAGAAAAGGACAATTATCCTGTCCCTCCGATGGAGAAACTCCTATAGACCATGTCGGGCTCGAAAATTTTCTCCCTTCTAGACAGTTTCTCAGGATACAACCAAGTGTTGGTTTCAGAGGAAGACCGATTAAAAACTACCTTCCAAACCAAATGGGGAACCTTCACTTATAAACGCATGCCTTTCGGCTTGATTAACACAAGAGCGACCTTTCAAAGGGCCATGAATGTGGAATTTCGGGGACTTATAGGTAAGTGCGTGGTAGTGTATTTAGATGACATAATGGTGTATTCTAAGAATAGAGAGGAACACATCCAACACTTAACTCAGATTTTTGAAAGATGTTGAAAATACGGTATATCACTCAATCCTACAAAAACTATCTTCGGTGTTGAAGAAGGTAAGTTTTTAGGTCATATTATATCTCAAGCGGGAATTCGCATAGACCCCAAAAGGATTAAAGCCATAGCTCAACTCCTGCTACCCCATAACAAGAAGGCTATGCGGTCTTTTTCGAACAAATTAATTTTCTAAGGAAATTCACCCCCGACTTCGCCGAAATCATCAAACCTTTACAAAAAATGATTCGCAAATATTTTGAGTTTAAGTGGGATGATGAATGAAAAGACGCTTTCAACAATATCAAAGATTCCATATCTCGGGCTCCGGTATTGCGAAGTCCTGATTTCAATAAAGACTTCAACCTTTATACTTTCGCCTCTGACCAATCGCTAGTTGCGGTCTTGACTCAGAAGGACGATGACAACAATGAAGCCCCGGTGTCATTCGTGAGAACCAACCTTCAAGGAGTTGAGCTCAATTACCCTGCCATAGACAAGCAGGCCTATGCGGTCTATAAAGCAGTAAAGCATTTTAGGTTGTACATCCTCAAGAATCACACTAAGGTGATTATGCCACACCCCATAGTCCAATCCTTGTTTACCCAACAAGAAATGGGAGAAAGAAGAGGGAACTATATGGCGGTAGTCCAGGAATTTGATCTAGATATAAAACCCGCCAAGTTAGTAAAAGGACAAGGTTTGTGCAAGCTCGCAGCTGAAGCTCAAGATCAAGCAAACCAAGATCCAGGGTGGGATAATGAAATAACATTGTGGTGTGGTGAAGAAGCATACATTTCGTCGGGACCAAACTCCTGGTACAAGGATTTGGCTCATCTATTACATCATGGGACTTGTCCTAAAAACCTCAACCCCAGAGAAAGGAGAGCCCTCCAATTAAAATCCGCAAAATATCGCCTCATAAATTTGGTACTCTTCTAGATCAACTATGACGAGGTATTACTAAGATGTCTTGAACGTGAAGGAAGTGATAAAGTGCTGAAAGAACTCCACAATGACCCCATTGGGGGACATTTTGCAGGGAACACCATGGCTCATAAGGTTCTGAGAGTCGGCTATTATTGGCCCACTTTGTTCAAAGACGCTCATGCTTACGCCAGGAATTGTAAGATTTGTCAAATAAGTGTTGGCAAGGAGAGAAGGGCAACAATCCCACTTTAGCCTATAATCGTCTCTAGACTATTTGTGCAGTGGGGGATGGATATCATAGGATAAATTACGCCCAATTCTTCGAAATTGCACAAGTATATTCTTACTTCCACTAACTATTTCACAAAGTGGGTAGAGGCCATCCCTCTGACCCATGTAAATGAGAAAATAGTCATCCAATTTATAGAAAAAAAACTAATTACAAGGTTTGGCATTCCTTCCATTCTAGTATTTGATAATGTAGTCTACTTCTCCTCTACCCTATTGACAGAGTTTGCTCTGGACAAAGGAATCATAATCAAGTACTCTGCAAATTATTACCCTCAGGGAAATGGTGTGGTGGAGTCAACCAATAAAAATCTGGTGATGATACTAAAGAAGACGGTTGTGGATAACCATATAAATTGGCATAACCAACTGCATAATGCCCTATGGGCTGATAGGGTCACACCCAAAGAGGCTATAGGTAATTATCCATACTCCTTGGTCTACGGGCAAGAAGCCATTCTCACGAATGGGATTTATCTTCCATCTCTCCAATTGGACCAAGATTCTAATGATGATAAACCCTCGACCATGCAACAAAGAATCAACACTCTTCTCATACTGGAGGAAGAGAGGGAAAGGGCTAAGTATAAATTTTTAGCCCATCAAAAAATAGTGAAAAGATGGGTTGATAAGAATAAGGCTAAAGAAAAGAATTTTGAAGTAGGAGACTTAGTTCTAAAGTGGGATAAGGTAAATGAACCCAAAGGGAAGAATTCCAAGTTTCAGAGCCTATGGATTGGGCCTTTTCAGATGGCTAAGAAGATCGGGGTAGGTACTTATCGTTTGCAAAATCTGAGTGGGGAACCTAACGCCCTCCTAGCAAATGACCAAGCCCTAAAGAAGTACTTCCAATAATAACAACACAATAAAAGTTATATATATATATATCTATATATCTATATATATATAATACATATATATTTCCAGTTGGCACGAATAAAAGAAGGACCAAAGATATTTGTTTTATGGGATAGAGATTTTGCGTTCACCGAATGAATCGCCATTTTTTGAGTGCTCAACACACCCTAAAAGTTTTGTGACCACTTCCTTTTGGGTACCACCTTGTCTTCTACCTTCGATTGTTTTCACCATGGTTTGAGCCTGATAACCTTCTTATCTGATATGTTTCATATCCGAGTTTCTCTTGAGCATATTAAGAACCATCTTGAGAAACACCACGACCGGTCAAGGAACCAGTGACCCAGATTTCTCCCTGATTACTTGAGAAGTTCGGAATCGATGAAAGATTAAGGTAGAAAAAATTGTATGGGAAGTCAAAGCAACCGAGTGCCGACATTCTTCAGCATTGGCCGTTAAGAGTATCTCTTTTTATGAATATAGCCTTCGAAAAGATTTGTCGAAGGCTGATTCTTTTGGCTTTGGCAAAAAAGTGTGATTGTAAGTGCCGCACATAGATAAAAGAAACATTGTTGACTTCCGAACTCCCGAAAGAAGTTCGGTATCAGCGAGAGGGAACTAATTAATCTCTCTAATGACTCTCAGTATCGGCAACTGTGACCTCTAGTCTTTTCTCAAAAAACTCTTGGTACAAGTGAAATTCCAAGCATGACTTTATCCACTAGCCGAATATCTTTCCATGATTAAATTTTTTTTTAATAACCAAAATCGATAATCCCGTGGAAGTAGGAATTGATATCAAAGTTTTACAAAGAAAAACATTAACAAAATCACGACATAATAACAATGATTCCAAAAGATCTAATATTTTACGCAAAATATTTAAAGAAGAATACACGTTTGATTCATAGCATGATACTTTTAAAAATTTTCTTTATATACAATCAAAAACCTTCGCCAGGATTGGTTTACATATGAATAAACAACCCTGACAACTCGGCTAACCTGCTCGGTCACCATGAGATTACAAAATTTTACAAAGAAGAAAGATAAAGAGGTGTTAAGCCACACTTCAAGGAACATAGGGCGAGAACCCGCTAACTACGTATCTCCTATGCTTTGGTCCTCTCTCAAATTGTCTTTTGTGCTTTGTGGTGTCTTATGCTCCATTGTCACTGTCATCCGCTACACCTCGTGTAACTCCATGATCGTGTCTTGTGCTTCCCGAAGTTGTCTCTGCAGCTAAACGGTGCTCTCCGCGCGACCTTGCAGCAATGATATCCTCTGGGTTTTTTCCGCCAACTGATGCCACAATTCCCTATTCTCTTGGTAAATATCGGCTATTGCAAACTGAGCCTGCTCTAGTCGCTAAGCGAAATTTTTGACGGAAGCACCCGGCTCTTCGACCCTCCCCTTTCTTCTTCTGCCTCCTTTTCCAGCAGTCCTGACCAACTCCGAACGATCTGTAGGCATTACAGACTCCTCGAGGGTTGGACGTGCACTCAGCTTGGGCTTCGGGCGGTCCCCCTCTCCTTCCCAAGTTTTCTTTTTAGGCCTTCCTCTTCTCCGCGATTTTGGTCCTGGAGAAGGCACAATCTCCAGATTATTTCTCCCAGACGTATCTGCGACCACCTCAAGCGTATTTTTGGATGCTGACGCTGCCTCTGGGCAGATAGTTGTACCTCTTGAAGCCCACAGGAAGGAGTCCCAGGTGCGTTGGGGCTGAGACCTCGCACTCCGACTGCCTTGTGGACCTCATCCTGTGTTTGAAGGAGATCCCATAATCGCAAAGCGTAAGAGACTCAATGCATCCGCAAATGGAAAAGGATTACTCAAATGGATGTCACCAAGATGAACTTACCAAACCAGATCCTTAGGGAATATGAGCTTGGCATATAAGAAGGATTGCTCGTAAAGATCCTAGATTTATAGGGAAATCAAAGAGCAACACTAGGCTCTCCAACATAATGCCCACACCTCACAACATGATGTTTGAAAAATTTCAGAATGCCCTAGCTAATTGACTGATGCAATCCAGAACATGAAAGAACCGTCAATTGGAGTTGTAGGAAAGTGTGCAGTGCGATCCTTTCGATCCTTTGGAACCTTCGAACCTCTATTATTTATAAATGGTGCTTGGCACGCTTGGTGGTACAAGTTCTAAAGGCATTTAAGGACCTTATTTGTATGATATTTGACCTCTCAAGAGAACACACATGCATAATTCGTCCTCAACGCCCTTTTTCCCAAAGGTCAAGTAATTACTGTGATAATTATACATTCATGTCTATCGTACTTGATTAGCCACACTAAAACATGTTGAGGTGTTCATTTATACCAAAGAGGAGCGACAGATTCACAAGTCACTTGAAGGAAGCGTTTGGGATCACGTAAGTATTAAAAACAATTGAGACTAGCAAGCTACACATGTACGTGTTGATATTTTGTCTATTTATGTCAGATCATGTGTTTCTTGATCGCTAAACTAATTCTATTTAATTGCAGGAAGAACCTTCCCGATCACTAAATAGAGTCTGTACTGTGATCCCACTAAAGAACTAAAAGAATCATCGAAGCGACGAAGTATGTCGAGCTCCCGATTTCGACATCTCGATATTAATCGACCTAAGAAGAATGATCAAGTTGTGCACCAAACAAGATGCGTCATGGGCCGAAGAATGTGCAAAGGTCACCGATGCAAAGCCCAAGTAAGTACAATAGTTCATAGGACATCCAATCAAAGCTAGAGCCATACTTTAGAAGTTGAACTTCAGCCTCGCAAAATATCGGGCGCACGCAGCAGACATCAGGGGAATATATGCGGCTCCAATGGAACATCACAGGTTTCCATGGGCCAACACCTATGAAAAACTCTTTATCAGATGGTCTGATTATGAAAGAGTCCACCCTTTTCAAGAAACAACTAGTGTGGATTGTTGAAAGACTGTTAGATGATGACTCCATGTGGTGATTCTTGATTAGCTCAAATTGTATTTTACTGTTAATTACTGTTAAGAATTTATATTATAAATAGGAACATCGACTGATGGTCAAAGGGTCGATGGTTGTTGTAATAACTCTTTTCTTTTGGTTGTTGATAATTATTTTGAGACTGCTACAAATTAAGAAGTCCTTCTGGACCAGAGACGAGCTATTTTCATCAGATGTATGTGATTGGAGTTGGAGAAGAATTACTTCCTTTTCTATTCCATGAATGTTGTAGTAAATGAGTAAGAGAAATTAATTTTGTTGTCAAGTTATCTAGTGCAATGTTTTGATGTTCCTTGCTTTAAATGATGAAAGTAAATCATTGTGCTTCTATGTGATGAATGTCTTGGTAGATGAATTATTTTTCTTACCGTGACATTGATTACAGTTGTGTTTCTTTCTCTATGCTAAGTAGTTTA
>ML780501.1:404645-452592 GCA_009831015.1 Picea engelmannii | reverse complement strand
AAAGTACTATGGCCCTTATAAGGTGTTGCAAAAGATTGGTACTATGGCATACAAATTGGAGTTGCCTGCATCTTCACGAGTACACCTAATTTTCCATGTTTCATGCTTAAAGAAGGTTATAGGCGACAAGATCCCAGTTCAAACTATATTTCCAGAACTTAACGAGGAAGGAAAAATCATATTGGAGCCTGAAGCCATCACTGACACAAGAATTCACCAGCTGGGGAATAGATCCATTTCAAAGTATCTCATTAAATGGAGGAAACTACCGGCTGAAGATTCCACTTGGGAAGATGAGTCTTTTATATAGAAGCATCTAGAGTTACTCAAGCATTGCAGACAACACTTGTCTCAAGGGGAGGGGCATGTTAAGCCCTAATATTGGCTCATTACCCCTTAATTGGGCATATTACATTAGTAATGTTATTTTATTTATGTCACCTTTATTCCATTAGTTGTAATTATAACTACTAGTCTCCTATATATACCAAGGAGACATTTTCATTTGGAATCATCTTGTACTTGAACATTTAAGTGGGGTAAAAGGAGGTTTCCCCCTCGAAGAGGCTTATTATCTAAAATTATCTTATTTTCAAGGCATTGAGTACTTTTTCTGAGGTTTTTCTATGCTATATTGATATTTGGTTCTTAACAACAATTACCTCATGATGCATATGCATTCATCTTTTCTCCTTGCTCCTTGCTCCTCCTTATATCTTCAACCACTCTAGGAAACTTGACTACAATTGATGTATATGGAGAAGCTCCTTTGAATTTTTGGAGCATAGATCTGTAAATGATTCTTCTTGATCATGCTCAAGATTTGAATTATTTATATAGATCCTTGGAAGAGGCCTGGGAGAGCTTCTATATCTTCTAGAGACCAATGGATACTCGAATTATATTATTTCCAAGGCTCATGATAAAAAGAACCAAATTATCCCTCACTTACCTCTTCAAAACTCCGCGAATATAGAAGGTTACAAAGGGTGGGGGGGGATTCACTATAGATGAACAATGACTAGCCTATTTTTTTCATATGTATGAAAAGAGAGACCCTTCAAAAGTGACATGAATCTTGAGCTAGATTTGTGTCTTGGATTTCACCTTCTGTTGGATTGTCTTCTAGCCCTGTAGGGTGGAAATTAAGGTTATAAAAGATTCCCCTAATGCCTGAGGTTGGGAAAGGAATGGATGGTAAAAAAATATTACAATAAAACAATATCCATGAGGCAACATGATGAGAGAGAAAAGAGGTCAGGAGGTCAAAGAGTTCATGCAATCAAACAACAAGGATAAAAACATATATAGACCATCCCCTAGGTAGACATACTCAGACTCTGAAGAGTATCAAAGCATGGTCGCAAAAACAATACATTGTGGATCCATGACATGAAATGCAAGACCATGGCCAAGAAATAATACATGGTGGATCCATGTCATAAAAAATATCATAGCCACGAGTCAATAAAATGTAGATCTATGTCATCAATATGACCATACCCATGAGCAAATAAAATGTGAATCTAAACATATATATGAAGAAGACAATGAGCACTGAGGAAATTGTTCCCGAAGTCTTCAAAGTACTCATATACAAGTGATATAATCCATCACAACTTGTGAGGGGATTTTTTAAATGAAGGATGTGGCCCCAATCCCAAGGTATTTGACCCAAAACCAGATGGTACAAATATACAACATGGGAATAGATGAGTTTATGTCGAGTATGGTAGAAACCATATGATTACCGGTCATTGATGTATATCATTAATAGATGAGAAGGGATCCACCGATGAGGAATATGAACCCCAAGGTACCTAGTACAATATAGCGAGTGTAAATAGAGGATCTGATGTTGAAAACTCATAGAATCAATTGATCAAGAGCCAATGGTGTAAACCCACTATCGATCACGAGAAGGCCTACCATTGAGGACTGCAAGATCCAAGGTACTTGTTGGATTATATATCCCTCTCCTTGATAATATGTTAAATTCTATAGGAAAGGATCCATCAAGGGAGGGCCTTAATGTATCCCCCATCAATGGACACGAAACATACACCGAGAGATGATATGAAGGGAGAATATCACCAAATACAACTGACACGTGGATGGTTGACTCAGAAAGTCAAAAAAATAACAGATGGCTGAATTAGGCTTAAACTTCCCTTGAACATTTAGAATGACACAATGATGACTTGGAAGTAAGACATAAGAGTTTAACGAATATAGTGCAACAGTGCAAGAGGCATTGAAACACTCTTCGTGATGAATGTAAGAGTAACCAACCGAAGGAGTATCTCTTACTCATATTACTAGGACAACTCCTAGTAAAGATAAAACCCAACAATATGACAAGGAATCAAATAGGTTCCATGTTCAAGGGTGACTCTCCCGACGCTGTCATTTTGAGAATAAACCAATGGAAAAAAATCCCCTCTTTTTATTTTGTTTATTTTGTTTTTTGGGTGTTCCCTTCATGGTTTAACGAGTGAAAAAGTGAGATAAAAGTGTGCTCAATAGTATATTTTTAGTTCATTTTTAATGAGTCCGAAAAAGAGTTAAAAGCATACTTGTAATGGTATCTTTTTCATGTCTTTTAAAGAGTTTGAAAAAAAGAAAAAAAATGTACTTGATATGTATCTTTTTCATGTCCTTTTATGAGTCTGAAAAAGAGATAAAAGTGTACTCATATGGAGAGAACAAGTGGCTTAACAACATGCTCCTATGTTCCAAGAACATGGAACCGACCTAAGAAAAATGAATGAAAATGGTACTAGAAAGTGATATCCACTCTTAGAATTTGTTCACTCCATGGGCAGATGGATGAAAAACAGAGGCCTACTAATACAAGAGGTGGATTGTTACATGCTACTGCAATAATGGTAAGAAGGATTTAAGAAAACAAAAATGAAATGTTAGGGTAAACGAAGTGAGAAAAAAATGCATAGGATACCATCAAGTAACATGAAAATTTTGGGAACCCCCTCGAGATATGTCCATAATATAGAGGAAGAGAGGAAAATGAATCTCATCGTTTCATGGTGGGACTATAGGAGGGTTCTTGGATGATCTAGATTTTATGAGAAGAACGAAATGACTACAGATTATTAATAGGTGCTTAACAAAAAATAACAGAGATACAGTAAAATTAGTTTTCTATTCAATAAGGAAATAAGATGAAACTGTAGAATACAATGGAAACAAGCTAGTTGGAATGGTGGCGGCTTATCTCTAAGAAAAGATATGACGATTGCACTCATTCACAAGAAGATGATTACAATGAGGCTCTAAAGTCCTTTTTACAATAAACAGGAATGCCAAAAACCATAGACATCCAAAATCCTAACCCTAGGAGATGAAGCACCAAAAGTCATGTGGGCCCCATTTGGGTAAGTTAGTACATCAACTTCTCGGGGTTGTAACTTTTGCATACGATCTCTGTTTTAGGTGTATGATAGCCCGTTCAAAAGGTATCATAGAGGAGATTCATTTTGGGGGCTCAATCATGCCTTTGACTATTATTGAGAATATCGATCCTGAAAAACCTTCATTTAGGCCCTCAAAATGGCCCCGGAAGTTAAAACTGCTAAAAATGGTAAATTGTCAAAATTGTCAGAAAACTATTTTGAGCTAGTTCAAAAAGATGGGTGGCCACTGATATCCACCTAGATCAATTCTCTATCATTACGAAGAAATGGTCTCCATTGTGTTGATTTCCCCCTTTAGATGAGGAAATTTCTACTCAATTTGGCCCTAGGTGAGCCACTTGCCTTGGTGCAGGAGCTGCCCTTCTTTGATGACTTGATAAAGATGGATCCTTTTGCTGTCAAGTGACCTTGATCTATGTGTCCAAAATCTGATCATTGGATGTTTGTTGTATGCATTCGGGGTTGATATCTGTTGGTGTCAGTTTCTCTGCTAAATCTGAGGTGTCCAATAATGGTGGGAAATAAGGGAGAAGGAGATCCATGTTGAACACTGGGTGCAAGGAAAGGAAAGGAGGAATGTTGAGCTCAAAATAATTATCCCCCACAACCTTGGTGATGATGTACCATCCATAATGGAGTGGGTGAAGCTTCCAATGGGGTCCTGCAAGGTGTTCTTTCTGCAAGTGCAACCAAACTTTTTCGCCCACCTGAAACTTATGTGGCACCCAATGTTAATCATGTCGCTTCTTGTACTTGTCATTGAACTTTTGTAGGATATCCTGAACCTGTTGGAGGATGTGCTGGATCTTCTCATTGAAATGGGTGGCTTTCTCAGCTTCAGTTGGAGCAGGAGATGATTTGGTCGAGGTGACCGCAAGGAGAAGTGAAACATCTATGGGACCCAATGGTTGGAATCCCAACCCCACTTGAAAGGGGTTGTGGTCGGTTGAGCTATGCAGGGCTCAGTTGTAGCTATGTTGGACATAGGGAAGGCTCTCATCCCATGTGAGAGGGTGCTTTGAATTATACATGCGAAGGATATGCACGATCATTCGATTGATGACCTCGGTTTGGCCATATGTCTAGGGGTGGAAGTCCATGGATTTGGTGAGCTTGGTGTCCAAAAGAGACCAGAGGCGCGACCAGAATGCACTGAGAAATCAACTGTCCTGATATGAGACAATGGTTTGTGGGATTCCAAAATGTACCCAGACTCGTTCAAAGAAGAGCTTGGTAGTGGCCTCTACTGTGATATTCTTCTTGTAGGTAACTAGAATCGCCATCTTAGAAAAGCGATCAACAACCACAAAAACATAGTCATTTCCCTACTTGGTGGATGGGAGGCCCAACATGTAGTCCATTTAGATGGATTCCCATGGCCTATCAGGAGTAGGAAGAGGGGTGTACAGGCCTTGTTTCTTAGTGGTCAGTTTGGTAATAGGGCAGGCAGTGTAGGACCTTATATACTTGCTGACCTCCTGTCAAAGTTTCGTCCAGTAGAAATGTTTATGTAGCATTGTCACTGCCTTTTCGACACAGAAGTGTCCTACCACCCGAATGTAGTGGACTTCCCAGATCATCTTCGCTTGCTCGCTTGATGGAACATAGATATGGCCCAGATGACACAAGAACCCATCTTGAAGATGGAAATTATTGACAACTATGTTTGCACCCAACATTTGGTAGGTGGTGGTGAAGTTTGGGTATGTCTCATAGAGTTGGGGTCATCCAGAGGTCTCATGGCCACAGGAGTCTAGCACTGTGGTGAGTGTCGTGACTGGTGGTTTGCTGAGGCAATCAACGATGCGATTGGTGCTTCATGTTTTATAGTTGATGTCGAGGTGGAATTGTTGCAAGTATGTGGACCACTTTTGATGGCGATCATTCTAGAATTTTCCTTGTGTTTGCATGAACTGCAATGGCTTATGATCAGTGTGGATGACTATCTTCTTCCTAATAATGTAATGTCTCCACTGGCGGCAGGCTTGCATAATGTAGTACATTTATTTGTTATAAGTAGGATGCTTATGGACAACATCTGATAGTGTCTCACTATGATAGGCCACGGGATGGCCAAGCTAAGTGAGAACAATGCCCACCACATAGTCTAAAGAATCTGTCTCAATCTCAAAGGGCTATTGCAAGTCTGGTAGTGAAAATACTGGGGTTGAGCACAAGCATTGCTTCAAATAATCGAACTCTTTTTGTTGGGACCGACCCCACGCAAATTTCACCTTACCACCACCCCTGGTTTTTTGGCTAAGGGCCCATGCAATATGGGATAATCCCAACACGAACCTGTGGTAGAAATTGGCAAAGCCCAAGAAGCTCTAAATCTCAGTGGGTGTGGTTGGGGCTGTCCATTCATGGATGACTTGGATCTTGGATGGATTCACATGTACTCCATGTTGATCAATTAAGTATCCCAGATAATGGACCCTATCCATGTTGAATGAGCATTTTTCCAAGTTGGTATATAGCTTGTGCTGCCGCAGAGTGTGCAGAACCTATTGAATATGTTGCAAGTGTTTGGCTCAAGTCTTTCTATAAATGAGAATGTCATCCAGATACACCACTACAAAATTATTGGTAAATGGTCGTAGGCTATCGTCCATCATCCTCATGAAATTGGCTGGAGCATTTTTCAAACCAAAGGGCATGATCAACCATTCAAAAAGGCCTTCCTTTGAATTGAAAGTGGCTTTCCATACATCTGTATGTTCTATTGGGACTTGGTGGTATCCAGAACTCAGATCAATCTTAGTGAAGTATTTGGCCACCGTGAGTTGATCAACGAGGTCGTCAATTCGGGGAATCGGGTACCGGTTTCTCACTGTGATTTTATTAAGAGCCCGATAATCAATGCGGAGTTGTCAGGTTCCATATTTATTTTGTACCAGCACGATTGGGCTCCCACAAGGTGATGAGTTGGGATGGATGTGCCCCTTGTGGAGCAGTTCTTGGATATTTAGCTTGATATCCTCATTTTCTAACATAGAGCGATGATATACTGGCCCATTGGGCAACGATGCACCAGGGGTCATATCGATGGGCTGCTTGACTTGGCAGTATAGAGGTAGATCGATAGGTGAGGAGAAGATATCTGAGTATTCTTCCATGACCTTATCTACTTGCTTCTACTATGTGGAGAGGTCGGTCATAGAGACTCTGGATGTGGTTGTGATCTTTCACTTATTTTGAGAGAGAATCATGAAGAAGACAAACTTCCCCATCTGAGATATGACCTTCCTGCATTTCTTAGCAAAGATCGAGGAAATAACACTAGGTGGGACTGCATCGGGTATCTTGCACAATTTCCTGTTCAAAGTAATAATAACACTATGAGGCCTAGACTCATATACAACATGACGTTTCCATAAATAAGGTTGGCCCAAAATAACATCACAAACTCCAAGAGGAGCAACATCACACAATACCTCATCTTTGAAGGGCTTGATGTCGTACGACAGTCGACACTGTTGGATGAATGTAATATACCAGATATAAAAAGTATGCAGAACATAAATAAAATGCTAGAAATGGCAGAATAACAGCAATATAACCAGAACAATCACCACAATAGCACTTAAATGATATAAGAATAACAATAGAAATAACACTTTGATTCTGAAAGTAATGTTCACAAGCCTCTTTGAGGGGGAAACATCCAGTTGAGTAGAGCTATTACAATAATATCCAAGCTAGGGTTCTCATACCCTAGACTCCTATTTATACTAAATATGTCTATCAAAAGAAGCATCTAGAGGAAGGTCCTTCTAGAAGCGGAAGCTTCTATTAGGGCTTCTTACATTCAATTTATTCTATTTTATTGCAAGGCCTTATTAATATTGACCTTTATTACATCTGAATATATTTTTCTACCTATGTGCATGTTAGGACCCTAACATTTCCTCCCCCTTGAAAACAACCTTGTCCTCAAGGCTTGAGATGTGGAAATTGCTGCAGAATGGTAGCTGGTTCCCAAGTGGCATCTGTTGCAGTTGTATCTTTCCACTGGATTAACACTTCCTTGATGGTTCTCTGACACAGGCCACACTCACGTTGGTCCAAAACTGCTTGTGGTTGTAGCCAAATGGATCCTTCTTCGGCTAACTAGGGATGGTTGGTTTGAATTTGGCACTTAGTTCCGATCACCTTCTTTAAGAAGGAAACACGAAAAATAGGATGTAGCTTCAAATGACTGGGAAA
The DNA here is from genome assembly GCA_009831015.1 of Picea engelmannii. Classification (NCBI taxonomy): domain Eukaryota; kingdom Viridiplantae; phylum Streptophyta; class Pinopsida; order Pinales; family Pinaceae; genus Picea; species Picea engelmannii. Next base: position 444,949 of record ML780501.1, on the reverse strand, counting down.
AGCTAAATAATAGGCCACCTGTCCCACACGCTTGAGAACTATATAAGGACCATAAAATTTGGGCGCTATCTTCTGACAATGCTCGGCCTTGAGGGAATTCTTCTTGTAAGGTTGTAGGCGAAGAAACACCTGATCCCCTTCTTCAAATTGATGTTCAAAGCGACCTTGATCTGCATGTTGCTTCATGCAATTCTGTGCCATGAACAAATTATCCTTGAGGGTACAGTGAATAGCCTCTCGAACTATAAGTGTTTGGTCAACTTCTTGGACCTTGGAGACACCAGGTAAGTATTAGAGAACTGAAGGTGGATTTTTTCCACATACCGCTTCAAAAGGAGTCATGCATGTAGTTGTATGGTAGGAAGTGTTGTACCATCATTCAGCGAGGGGTAGCTATTGATCCCACTGATTTTTATTTTTTGAGGCAAAACACCTCAAATATGTTTCCAAACACTTGTTGACAACTTCTGTTTGACCATTATTTTGGGGATGATAAGATGTACTGAGATGCAATTGGGTGCCTTGTAGCTTGAACAGTTCTTTCCAAAAATTTCTTGTGAAAGTTGGGTCACGATTAGAAACAATAGAGTGTGTCATGCCATGAAGCTTGAAGACCTAATCCAGGAAAATTTCAGCCACCATGGATGTTGTAAACCGATGTTGAAGAGCACAAAAATGAGCATACTTGGAAGTGCGATCAACAACCACCATGATGATTGATTTATTTCCCGATTTAGGTAAGCCTGTAATAAAATCCATAGAGATGTCCTTCCAAATAGCAGGTGGAATCGGGAGCGGTTGTAGTGTGCCTGGAGATTTGATTGTTTCTCCCTTGTTGCATTGACACACATCACATTCGGCGACAAAATTATGAATGTCCTATTTCATACCATCCCATAAAAAAGAATGTTTGACCCTGTCATAGGTTTTGGTCAACCCGGAGTGCCCCACTGTCGGTGTAGCATGAAGCTCAGAAAGTACCATGGATTTAAGCTTTGATTGTTTACTTAAATACAAACGGCCTTTGTATTGAATCTCATCATGGAGCCAAGAGTACCCGGGGGGAGCTGGAGCACTGGATTACAATTGTTGGATCAACTGCGAACTTTTGGGATCTTGTAGCCATTCCTGGTGAATGGCTTGGAGCCAATCTGGTACAATGAAGGAAAGAGAAAAAAAGGATCCTTCATCTTCATATTTGCAAGAAAGTTCATCTGCAACCACATTTTCTTTGCCTTTCTTGTAAATGATCGCATAATCATAGCCAAATGGCTTAATTACCCATTTTTGTTGCTCCGGGGAGGAAATGCGTTGTTCTAGAAAATACTTGAGGTTTTGATGGTCTGTCTTAATTTGGAAGCGTTGCCCCAATAGATAAGGGTGCCACAAATCAACGATATGCATAATAGCTAACATTTCATTTTCATAGATAGATTTGCCTAGATTTCTTTCAGATAGTTGCTTATTGGTAAAGGCCAAAGGTCGACCCTCTTGCATAAGGACATCACCAATTCCTTTCCCTGAAGCATCACATTCCAAGAAAAAGGTCTTTGTGAAATTAGGAAGGGTCAAGACTGGAGTGGTGCACATGGCCATCTTCAAGGTTTGAAAAGCTTGAGCAGCAGCTAGAGTCCTAGTGAAAGAGTTATTTTTTAGGAGAGCAGTGAGAGGTGCTGCAATCTTTCTGTAATTCTTAACAAACTTGCGATAATAACCTGTTAAGCCCAGAAATCCATGCAATATTTTGAGAGTCTTGGGTGAGGCTAATCTTGCATATCTTCAATCTTTTTAGGATCCAACCTGATGTCGTTCTTGCTAACCAGATGACCCAAGTACTCTACTTCTGAGGCACCAAAAGCACATTTAGACTGTTTCAGGAAAAGTTGGTGCTGAGAGAGTAGATGGAGAAATAAATACACATGAGCAAGATGTTATGTCCAGGTCTTGCTATAGATGAGGATATCATCAAAGAAAACTAAGACAAAATGACAGAGAAAAGGACGAAAGACATGATTCATGAGGCTTTGGAAGGTGGAGGGGGCATTACACAAGCCAAAGGGAATGACCAAAAACTCATAGTGGCCCTCATGAGTTCTAAAGGAAGTCTTGGGAATGTCTACCTCTTTCATACGTATCTAGTGGTATCCCGAACGAAGATCAAGTTTAGTAAAGAATTGGGTGCCACTCGGTTCATCATGGAGGTCATCAATGATAGGAATGGGAAATTTGTCTTTAATGGTAAGTTTGTTGAGGGCACGGAAGTCATGAAACATTCACCAAGAACCTTCTTTCTTTGGGACCGTGAGCACAGGAGAAGAGTAGGGGCTCTTACTAGAGCGGGTAATGCCTGCATTAAGGAGTTCCTGGACCATTTTCTCAATTTCATTTTTTGGGGAAAAGGGGTGACGATACAGACGGATATTGGGAGGAAGGCTTCAGGGTACAAGGGGAATGGAATGATCATGAACACCACATGAAGGAGGGAGTCTGTGGGGAGTGGAAAAGACCACTTGATGTTTAGAAAGGATGGCTTGGAGGTCTTGTGACACCGAGGGTGTTTTTGTTGCTTGTATGGCATGGAGTTAAGAAATAACACTATAATGACCCTTTTTGAGCAGCTTTTCCATGCGATGGGAACTAATAATCTTAGGTGAACCAGTGGTGATGCCTTGGAACTTATATTGGTGGCCCTCCTCATCAAATTGCATGGTTAATTCCTTAAAATCCATGAGAATGGGACCCAAAGTCCTTAGCCAGTCTGCACCCAACACAATGTCACAACCGTCCATGTCGATAGAAACCATATGAGATTTCAGGGGGTAGTCACCAATTTGGAGATGCACATTTTCATAACAACCTCCACATTTCATGGAGCCACCATTGGCAATCATGATTTGAAAATTATTGATGGCATGGATGTAGCAATGAGTTTCTTGGGCAATGCGGCAATGAATAAAATTATGGGTGATTCCACTATCAACCAGAATGATGACATTTTGATGCTTGATGTAACCGATTAGCTTGAGGGTTTGGGGAGTGGATAAGCCAGTGAGAGCATTGAGGGAAATGACCGGTTCTACTTCGGGAGGGTCTAAGGGAGGGGTTATGTCGGGGGTTTCAGGTGACTCAGACACAAGGGGAGTTTCAATATCCTCTTCCGAAATATCCTTGGAGATGGCCATAAATATATTTTGTTCCTTACACTTGTGGCCCGGGAAATATTTGTCATCACAATTATAAAAAATGCCTTTGAGTTGGCATTCAGCCATTTCATCCTTGGCCAATTTTTGGATCTTTAGTGGAGCGGAGGGAGTAGTGGGATTTACTGGTTTAGGGAGAGGGATAAAGGAGGGTTTTTGGTTTTGAGAAGATACAACCTATTGTGCTTCTTTAGCTCTTTTAGTAGCCTCCACCCAACTCTGAGGCTGAGCCATGAGGACATGAGCTTGAATCTCATCCTTGAGGCCACTAATAAAACATTCTCGGAAAAAGGCATCAGACATGCCCTCTGTTCGAAAATCCAGGTGCTCAAAGGCATCTATAAAGTCTTCCACTATTTCTGATCGTTTCAAATTTTTCAAATGGCCCAAATGGTTGGTGTCAGTGTCAAAGCATTCATAAAGCTCTGCCACAAAGTGTGTCCAAGCAATATACCCTTGACGAGAAGTTTTTCTCCATTACCACCATTGCCAACATTCTTGATCTAGATGGAGAACACCATACCGGAGTTTGGCCAAGTCATTTGTAATTTCGTATAAAGAGAAATAATGTTCCATTTGGGTTACCCAACCAGTGGGGTTCGAGCCATCAAATTTGGTCACATACACTCGTAGAAGGCATAGGTCATGTTGAAAGTGATGGTTCTGAAAGTTATGGGAATCAGAGGAATGTTCACCTTTAGTATGTGGAGGTGAGGAAGAGGAAGGTTTATCTGTAGGGATATGCAGTTTGGTGCAGAGTGCCGAAAAGATAGATTCTAGCTGGTTGGTGAGGTCTTGTTTGATTTCCTCCATTGAGGATTGGATGGTTGTATTGATGGTGGCAACATTGGCACTGAGTTGTTTCACTTCTTGTTGGGTCTGGATGAGACTAGATTGCAAGGTGTTGAAGCGAGCTTCCAAGTCTTGGCTATGGGTATGGGCCATGAGGATGGGGGAACTAAAAAGGGGCGGGTGGGGTCAAAATTTTTACCAAAAAATGATATGTATGAATGTGATAAGGGCGAAGAGATGAATCTAATGGAATAGGTCTCAAATAATGGTGAAAAAATTTCCAGACTTTTTTTTTGTTTTTTTAACACCTATAGAGTTATACTCCTATCTGAAGAATATTGTAGAGAGGAAATTCCCAAATGCTTAGCTAGAAATAAATGTGTATTTACTTGGCAACCCAAACATAGTTGTGCGGAAATAGATCTTGTCTGTTTTAATTTGTTTATTTTTTTGTCCCCAAGGGTTAGGTATTCAAGAGTTCTACAGACAAGGGTTTGCCCTGTGCTATTATCTCTCTGATATACTTGCGGGGTCTAACAGTAGTACCCGACTCAATATTTCAGGGAACTAACTAAGGAGGATAGACCATACCCTTAGTCGTACTACCTGACTACCCAAGTACTAGAGAGTATCTTCCCGAGTGTTGTTCTCAGTGCTACTATAGCAGTCAGGTGGTTGATTGGTTTATCTAAAGAGGGCTTCAAGAAATCTAGGTCGATCCGTACACAGGTGTTGTCTGATGTGCTACCACTCGAAGGGGTACCAACAAGGATTACAAGGGTGGCCAACAGATGTGCGCTTAAGAACCAGTTGTATTTCCTGTGTGTATGAATCCCTCAACCATGGGTTCATGCGCATAATGACAGATCTCTGTGGCTTAAAGACATCGGAATACGTCTCAACCCTGAAAAAATAAAATTACCCACAATTTCTAGCAAGGAAAGTGCTATGATACCACTTGTAATATACCAGATATAAAAACTATGCAGAACAGAAATAAAATGCTAGAAATGACAAAATAACAACAATATAACCAGAACAATCACCACAATAGCACTGAAATGATATAAGAATAACAACATAAATAACAGTTTGATTCTGAAAGAAATTTTCACGGGCCTCTTCAAGGGGGCAACCTCCAGTTGAGCAGATCTCTATTACAATAATGTCCAAGATAGGGTTCTCATACCCTTGACTCCTATTTATACTAAATATGTCTATCAAAAGAATCATCTAGAGGAAGATCCTTCTAGAAGCGGAAGCTTCTATTAGGTATTCTTACATTCGACTTATTCTATTTTATTGCAAGGCCTTATTAATATTGACCTTTATTACATCCAAATATATTGTTCTACCTATGTGTGGGTTAGGACCCTAACACTGACCCAAAGATCGCTTCCTTGGCAGAGCCATCCAATGGTGTAGGGTTGTGGTGCGGTGTTGTCAGCAGGGCCAACAGCTTGACGACCTCTATTGATATGAGGTTCTTCTAGCTACCGCTATCCACGATGAAGTGCAGTGGGGTGCCTTTTACCCACATCTGTGAATGGAAGAGGCGTTTTCCTTCTTCTGGCTCGTCTAGTTCATCAGGTTGGAGCTTGGTAGTAGCAACGGTGGCACTAGGTTCCGCGTCAATGATCTGTCTTCCCCTTTTTGGTTCTGGCTTAGAGTCTAAACCCACATCTGATTCAGAGGCTTTCACTTCAGTCACCAGCAACTTATTTGAGCGATAGTCAGCAGTGTTATGCCAAGGGCTCTTATGGAAGTCGCACCACTTCCCGATATATTTCTTTGTCTTTCCGGTGTCCTTCTTTGCTTATGGCTTGGACTGTTTGTCCTAATACTGTCCATATTTTCTCTATCCTTTGTTCTGTGGGTTGGGGCCGCCCTTTCTTGGATTTTGTTGTGCGAGGTTCCCAGGCCGAAATTGTCACGTCTTTTGTTTGAGCTTCTGCTCGATTTTGAAAACATATCTGTAGGCCGCACCCAAGGATGAGATGTCCAAAAATTCCATTTCGGTCTGGATGTATCTATGCAGAACGTCGCGATACTTGAGCACCACATGTCTCTTTGAATCTTTGATACCCAACTTGGTGCGCAAGGTATGAAAGATATTCATGAAATCTGGCACTACTTGATCTCTTTCTTTCTACAGTGTGGTCCATTTTGTATACAAGTCGTCATAAATTTTGACAGGGTAGTATTGTTCCTTAATAACATCCTTGAAGGAATCCCAGGTGGTCGTGACTGTAAATAATGAGGGTTCCTCTATTTCCTTTTTCTCACATAAAGTTTCCCACCAATCTTTGACATGGGGGATGGCTTTGAGGAGCGCAAAAGTAATCTTTTCTCTATTCGAAAAGTTATGGACAAAAAAATGCCCTTCTAGTTGATTCAACCACTTGTCTACAACATCTGCGTCTATCTGACCTTGAAATATAGGAATATTGAAGTTTATTTGTACCTAGAAGGGGGTGGCACCTTCGCTCGAAGAACATGTGTCGCCTGTTGGTAGCCTTCGAAGGATTTCGGCGAAACTATCCATCATCTCGTTCCTTTGTTGCATGAGGGCTTCCTCAATCAACAGTTTGAAAGGATATCCTGTCTCGTCATATTTCTTTTCTCCTTCCATGAGAGGTCGCTTGGGTGTGTGAGAGCTTTTGTCCTCAAGAGAAACAAGCTCGAGACCCAACTCTTTGTACTCCGACCTTGTTGGGGACATGCATTAAGACGACAAGGAGCAAATCACTCTGAAACCACTGATCCATATTTTATGAGCGTAATGAAATGACTACAGATTATTAATAGGTGCTTGACACAAAATAACAGAGATACGGTAAAACTGGTTTTCTATTCAATAAGGAAATAAGTTGAAACTGTAAAATGTAGTGGAAACAAGCTTGCTGGAATGGTGGTGGTTTATCTCTGAGAAGAGATGTGACGGTTGCGCTTATTCGCAAGAAGATAATTACAATGAGTCTCTGAAGGCCTTTTTACAATAAACAGGAATGCCAAAAACCCTAGACATAAAAAAAACTAGTCCTAGGAGATGAAGCACTAAAAGTCATGTGGGCCCCGTTTGGGTAAGTTAGTACATCAACTTCCCAGGGTCGTAACGTTTGCATGCGATCTTCGTTTTAGGCATATGATAGCCCATTGGAAAGGTGACATCGAGGAGATTAATTTTGGGGGCCCAATCATGCCTTAGGATATCATTGAGAAGCTCAAACTCGAAAAACCTTCATTTAGGCCCTCAAAATGGCCCCAGAAGTTAAAACTGCTAAAAATAGTAAATTGCCAAAATTGTCAGAAAACTGTTTTGAGTCAGTTGGAAAAGGTGGGTGGTCACTGATATCCACCTAGATGCACTCTTAGATTTTTTTCTCTCCATGGGCAAATAGGTGCAAAACAGAGGCCTACTAATACAAGAGGTGGCTGGTTACATGCTACTGCAATAATGGTAAGCAACCTTTAAGAAAACAACAATGCAATGACAGGGTAAACGATGTGAGCAAAAAATGAATAGGATACCATTAAGTAACATGAAAATTTTGGGAACCCCCTCAAGATATGTCCATAATATAGAGGAAGAGAGGAAAATGAATCTCATCGTTTCATGGTGGGACTATAGGAGGGTTCTCGGGCCTACAGGAAATCACAGCATGGGCACCAAATGGAAATTTGGGTGCAGGGCACCCATGGAGGGTAGGCACTACCGAATAAGCTATCATGTGCAAAAGAGAGTGTCTAATGTCGCAATTTGACAGGATTGAACTTAAGGCATTGTGATAGAAAAATGGATGGTTAATAATGCAAGGTGGTATCATAGGGAAAAACCCATCTCTATATGTCAATTCAAGAACACGTACCTCAAGTTCGGTGGAATTCATTATCTTCGTAAAAGAAGGCCCTTATAATCCTATCAACACATGTAAACTAGATTTCATGGTCAAAACACGTAGGGAAATGTCAAAAAGAATATATTTTTGTATTTTTTGGATATGATATATGCAAAACAAAAGAACGCACACCACACACCTATGTACAAGGCACTATGCATTCTAATGATTCAAGCGAAGTAGATCCCATTGCTAGCTTCCAACAAAGAATTTGTTTCATAATCGATGACATCATGGGTCGTTGTTGGCATCATATTGCACACCATGTTAGTTCCATGCCACATAGTAACAAATTTATACGTATGGAGACACTCGTCATGAGTAGTTTCATGAGCTATCATATCTCCTTGATGATTCCCATCAATATGTAAAGGGGGTATGAAACGTAAAATTCGGTGTAATGGGAAGAAAAGAATTCAGTGGAAATTTTTGAAAAAGATAACTGAAGTGGAAAAGGGTCAGGACAAGGAATTCTACTGGATTCCCCCAAAAATGCCCCAAGTCCTAGATTGAAATTCATCATGCCAACTCTTGTCAGTTCTAAATCAGGAAAAGATGATCGATGCAACACCTCATCCTTTGGATTTTCTATGAAATCCATGACTTCCAAGATGGCCTCTTCTGAAGGCAACTCAATATCTAGGAAATCATGTGAACACAAAGAGTCAACAACTCGTATGAACGAAGCAGGTGGATCACAATCCATATGAGGATGGAATTGTTGACCAGTATCATAATATGTTGACGATATTTTCGGATCAACGATAGAAACCACTGAGAGCGACATAGAAGTTTCATAAGACTCAACATCCTCGGGACGAGGAACCAGCCAAGGATCAGGTGACCCAAGGGATCCACTGGTAAATGAAGAGAACATATTGACTGGAGCAATTTTGGCAACAAGAGGTGGTGAAGGAAGGGGAAATATTCCCATGAGTGATGGATCTTTAAACATCCCCGCACCCGCACTCATATGATGCTATTGGTTATTATCGACAAAGGGTATATTAGACCCTACATTGGATCCAAGGTTGGGTACAAAACACAAGTGGATCAATCATCACTATTTTCCCTTGATGAGGGAAGCATAAGACCCTAAAGATTGACGAGACGACTGTAGTCATCTCATAGAACCCAATGTGCCCAAGTAACAAGTTGTACTCTATTGATGATGAGGGAAATTGGCAAAAATGTGTTTGAGTTTCATAGATAGAATTTAGAAGTTGTAAACGCTAAATCATTTAGTGATAGTAATTAAGGGGGAGTGTTAGAAAATAATTACTTCCCCAACATTTTTTGGAAAGTTTAGATTTTAGACTATAGAAGAGTTCTACTTAGTTATACATTAGCTATTTTAGGAAAGTCTTAATTTTAGAATCTAGTAGAGTTTGAGTTAGTTCTGCATGAGTTATCTTTGTGAGTCTTATTATTAGCAAGTTTTGTGTATTTAACTACGACTTGAGAATCAATGAAATCATTAAGTTTCTATAGCCCCATCTCATCTTGTTCTTCTGTTCTAGTCTTTGCGTGTTTTTGTCCTGAGTTCATACAACAGAAAGTGTTCTCAATTCGCCCCCACCTCCTTTACAAAAGCTACCTGATAGGGTTGTGTCTTGATTTTCATAGTTTGCCACATCGGGGCGGTTACAATTCGGTTCCTCTACCTCGGAAGTGGTTGTGACTATTGGCCCTTCATATTCCTGAAAAATATTGTTTTGATAAAATGGAAGAGTAGAGTATTGTATACATAATTCTATTGAATTAATGAATTAATGTACAAAGGTTAGTGACTCATTATATTGATCTTACTGGTTGTTATTAGATCTAACTTATTCCAAATATAAATGGAAAGGTTGAGAGAATATCTCAACCACACATCAAACTAGGATCTCACAAATCCAACTCTCTAACAACCTTTTAAGAATAGGATCACACAACTTACTAGACATTAGCTCTACCTCTCAATACATTAGCAAGCCTATTAGATAAGTAGGAATTATATATTCCAACAGTTGTTTGTTTAAATGAGAGGCCTATGAAGTTCTGCTGAGTATTGCATTGTATTGCATTATAAACCTGGTTTTCTTCACTATTTTTTATTAAGAGCGATAAAGATATTTTGCCCTCATTTATTTGTTGTTTCCTATCCACTGATTGTTCTGTTATCAATTTTTCTGTTCAATATAACTATGTTAGCAGGCCCATTAATTCTCTGTTTGCAGGCAAAGATTCAACACAACGAGCATAAAAATTGAGCAAAGCTCCTAAATTGTTTCTTTGAGATGTACTGGTTATTGAAACATATAAGAGAAGCTTAGTAACCAACCCCGTTGTAAGTACTAATTTAGAAGTAGCGATGGCATTCAACGAGCAGAAAGATTCGAATAGCGCACATGACATGCTGTGTTTTCCTTATTTTTTTTTAGGACATCAAAATATGAATATTATATACATGTAATGTTTATTATGTTTGTAATCGTGTAGGAGGTTTAACAACTTCAAACGCAATGCTAATGTACATGAGGAAAAAAAAACTTTGCTGGATAAAAAATTCCCACATCGTCCAAATTGTTGATTATAAAAACAACAATATTATTTTTGCATTGTTTTTGTCGAGAAGCTTGAAATTACCTTGATTGAGATGATGAATTGTCTTAGGAAATGGTGTTCAGACTTCAACACTGACAACAATGAGTGAATGTACCACAACGGGGATGATGAATGCAAAATTTGGTGTGAAGAATCCTCCCAAGCAGAATTTCTGATTTGATAGAGTTGGTGGACAATTTGGATTTGTTTTTCCTGGGAATGAATAGCAAGCAATTTCAAACGACCTCGGGCATAACCTAATACAAAACCCATCCACGCACTCATCAGATGAGGTATATCTACTGCAAAGAGCGAGTAATGGAATGATGAACATATGACAAAGGCCTTTGAATGAGCCAGTTTTAACCTCAGCGAAAGACGATAAAAAATATGGGGTAAGAGGGCATAACATGGGGAGTAGGGCATGAGAATGCACATGCATTTGGTGTTTGCTCTTAAGGACGATCCTCTCCCTCCTCCCTGTTTAAATCCACATGGGCTGTCTCATAATCATGGCCGAGGCAGTTGGTGCCGTCACAATTGCAACAAGGTTTAAAATGATAACAAATGGTGTAATAATGGTGTAATAAGTAAAAGTTTTAAGATTTGTTTTTTTTATATTTCTGTTTAATTTTATTGGAAATTGTTAGATTTGTAGATTTGAGTGATTAATTTTATATAGTTATTTTTCAATAGAAAAAATCCATTTCTACATTTAAAAATACAATTTAAATAATAAAAAAACTTAAAACAGTTAAACAACTCAGTGTAAATAAAAGTGTTTGTTAAACACTTCAACCTTGCGAAAATCCATGTTGGTGCTTTAACGTACATGTTGGTTAAGACTTGCCCTACATAACTGCCATTCCGGGCTGGAATTTGAAATACAATCTACCTGTCAATTTTAACGGTTTAAATCAATTTACCAGCAGTGTTGCACATTTTAACAAAGTTTGGGCTGGAATTTGAAATACAATCTACCTGTCAATTTTAACGGTTTAAATCAATTTACCAGCAGTGTTGCACATTTTAACAAAGTTTGGTGACAGTTTAAATCAATTTAATTTACCAGTTGTATTGTACATTTTAACAAAGTTTGGTGATGGGTACTAAACAGATGTGATTGTATTTGGTAGGTAAAAATTGTATATGAAAAACAAATTATTCATCAAATTGCATCTCTGCATTATCATTTATGTTTATAGCAATTATGTGAATTTATGTTAATCATCTAATGTAAAGAAATTTGTGTAATAAGTTATAGAGGTTAATTATAGTGATAAATTTAGAGAAATGTCATCATTGTGGCATTTCAAGTTTATATGACAGATTAGATTTTATTTAGGAGGAATTTATTTTTTTATATAGTAGAGATTTTGCAGAAAGTTAAAGTTGACAAATTTTATTTTTTTAAAGAGTTTGCTCATTTAAAATTCCACTTGATTTATTCATTTTTTGAAATTTCAATCATTTGGGTAGTTTTAAAATGGATTGAAGTGTTTAAGGAAAAATTTCATAGTCAAAGTTCACATCAATCAAGTGAAATTATAACTTAACTAAATTCTTATCAACTCTAAAAAAGCATTTGAAAAAATTATTAAAGTTGTTCACTTTTAACTTAATACAACCTAAATCAATATAATCACTAAAAAAAATATAAGATTAAGTCACTTTGCCCCTAAAAATAACCTGAGGTGAAGCACAAGGAATGTGGAGAAAAATGGTTTTAAAATCATTTGTATCTTTGTCCATGATTTAAACTGTTAAATAACTCAGGTAAAATCTGGAGAAACCCTGTCAATTGAATTTAATTTAGCTTAGTTATGTAAAAAATATAGCCTATAAAAAAATAAAGGAGCAGATATGGTTTATAAATTGCACATCAATAATATTAGTATTACATTATATTTCTGCACAATTACTATACAATTTTATAATTGGATTTAGATTCAATTTATTTTAAATATAGAGAGGGGTTAAAAAAATCTCTCAACAACCTCCAAAAAAAACAATTCAAGTTTCAACTAATTCTATGTTTCAACCAATTCTATTGTAAACATTATTCCAAACCAAAATTAAGAAAGAACATATAGGTGCTCCAAGCTACGTCGAATATATCTTTTTGAAATGTATTCTTTAAGCAATTCGTTTATATGATTAGTTCTGTTTGTCATATTACCAGGCCAGTCTGACGTACTACTTACTACGTGAAATCCTTAGGGATATGGTAGAACCAATTTGTGGAATAAAGTTACAATAATATACTTGTGAAATCAAGTCACCATTATATTATTCATAAAATAAATTTTCAATCAATTCTTAGTGGCCAAACAGAAGCAAATATTGTGTGAATTGTTAGTGTCCAGATATTGCATGGCATCTATCCAAACACTGTGGGCAAAACAGTTCCGAATTTGACTTGTCATGGTTTCCTTCACGTCTCACATGCGTTGATATAGATGATGCATTCTGAAAAGTAATTCTCTTCAACCATACTGTATTATTTGGTCAACACTATAGATGCGTATTAGTTCAAGGAAACCACTCATAATTAAGTATTTTCTATAATAATGGACAACAAAGGACCCACCAAAGCTAGTCACATATACTCTCTATGCAATTTGTTGAACGGTTTTCAAACAAGGGTAGTGGGTTAGAAAGTTATAAGCCAATTATTTTTGTTAGAGAATATTTTTGGATATTTGAAATTTTCAAGGTCTTTTTTAGTAGATATTTTATCCATTATTATTGACAACAAAAAAAAATCATGTATAGGAAAATAATTAGAAATATAATTAAATGTTGTTGTCTAAATGTTCTACGAAATAATTTTTTTGTGGTGAAATTTTTTTGTGACATATGTTCGAAATTCTGTGCGAAATTGTTAGATCCTCATATTTGAGTGATTATTTCTGTATAATTCAAGTGTATTATTTCTGTATAATTCAAGTGTCCCAAGGATTTTTCAGCGTGCTGAATCCATTTCTGCATTTAGAAATGAATTTTAAACAACAAAAAATAGTGATTTTGTGCAAATTTGTAATTCTGACAAACGAATTAAATAAAAGATTCAACATATCAACTAGCTCTTAAAAACAAGTATTAAGTTGGGAAGAATAAAAAGCGGAGAAGATAGATTTACAATAATATTAGAAAGATTTCAAGATATTAAATAATATGTGAGAAAATTAAAAATTGACATGTTCGATTAGCCAAAATAAAAAAGAAAGGGTTATTGGTGTAGATTACAAATTAGTAATAGAAGATAATTTTGATATGATAATAATAATATAATATAATATTATATTGAAAATATAATATTTTTAGGGTAGTTTATTAAGATAATAATGGTAGGTTAATATTGATGATGATGATAATTATTAACGTCCACTAAAATCGAATTGGTCTATTGGACCTTAAGAGGGTAAGTGATTAATTGTGATTCTTTAGAATTTTGTTTCTGTGCTCGAAAAGCATTAAGAGAAGCTTTCCAAGATCACCATACTTTTGTTGAGTTAAGATGTTAGGAAGGTTGGTAGTGTGATAAATATTTTGAAAATGAGATCTAATATGGGTATAGGCTGGACAATTTAAGATGAAGTGTTTTTCATCTTCAACCTTCTTAGTGTCACAAAGGTGACACACTCTTTCATCCCATGGCGTTTTAGGAATTGACCCACATTCAGTTTCACTATGGAGCTTGTGAGACTTTGTTCTTATCTTAGCAATGTTTATTTTTTTCTTTACACTTGGCAAAACAGATAGATAATTTTGATCTTCTAGATTAGGGTTGATTACATCTTTATAATACCTTAATTTTCTTTTTTCCTCTAACTCTTTATCACACCACATTTTCTCTTTAAAATTTGATTTGATGTTTTTTTAAATAGGATATTTTTTCTGCAAAATGGTTTCTTCCAGGATTCCTCAATAGTTTAGCCAAGACCGGGCATCTTTATGCCATCCTCGCTTGAGTCGATGGTGTTTATGACTTGATTTTGAAGCAATTTTAGGTAGCCTCTTGTCTTCCATGTTGTTTAACTTGTTCTTATGCATTAGGTATCTAGTCATATCCATGCTCTCAATGGGGGAGAGGCTTGTTTCTAAGAGAAGGATAGGATAGGGTGTATTTCCTTTAATTTTGAGATTATAGGTTATAAATTCTTTTGTATTTGCTCTATCTTTCTCCAAGATTCACAAGAGATACTAGAGCCCCATACTTCACATCCATAGAGAATAACAGGTGTAACAAGAGTCTCAAAGAAGAGTTTCTTCTTATCCCAACTCCAAAGATTGGTTGATTTACAATAGTTTTCAAGCCCATAATAAGTTTTCCATCCCCCAATAATCCTTTTATCAATGCTATAACTCCAATTGATCTTGTGGTGAATAACAATTCCAAGATATTTATATGAAGTCACTTCCTCCAAGTTGTTGTTTTCATATACAAAGGTATCATAAGAGATCTTATTGGATTTAATAATCATGACCTTAGTCTTATCAGTATTAACAGTCATGCCCATATTGGTGCAAAAATCCTTGAGGATTCTTAGTTGGTTTTCAAGATCATGGGGACTCCTTGCCATAAGAACGATATCATTGGCATAAAGAAGAAGATTGATGACTATACCAGTGAGAGTAGGGGCAACACAACCTTCTTTTTCCAAGCATTCTTCTAACTTGTCAATGTATATGCCAAAAAGGGTAGGGGACAAGGGACAACCTTGTTTGACTCCGATATTACAGTTAATCTCTTTTGACCAACCCTTCGTGTTTTTAAACTTAGCAATAACGTTCTCATACATCATTATTGCAGTAGCCCTCAACTCGAGAGGCACTTTTATCTCTTCCAACCTATTCCAAAATTTTTTCCTAGGAACCATGTCAAAAGCTTTTTTAAAGTCAACAAAACAACAAAAAATATTGGTTTTGGTATTGTGGAACTCCTCTGCAATGATCCTAAAGGTAATAATATAGTCCATAGTTGAATGATATCTCCTAAACCTAGCCTGGCCTTTAGCTCCTTTACCATTACTTTCTAACCAAAGACTAATCTTCTTTTCCAAAATAATTCCATAAAACTTGGCTAAAATCGAGCTAATCATAATGGTCCTATAATTATAGGGAATGTTTCTATCCCCATTTTTAAAAATAGGAACAATGAGGCTTTGCGTCCAGGGTTTAGGGAAGCCCTGCTTGACTGCTAAATTGAAGATCTTGTCTATGTGAGGGATAAGGATTGGCCCTCCGATTTTAAAAATTTCATCTTGGTAGCCTTCAATGTCCTTAGCTTTCCCATTTGCGAGTCGCTTAACCGCGAACTCTATGTCATCTAAAGAAAAAACTTATTCCTTTGTAGGGACAATAGGAATTGTGTCCATGGCATTAGGGAAATCATAAAGACTTTTAAGGTAGAAATTCCAGTCCCTTAAGAGAATCCTATTATTTTCTTTAGTATTGCGTTTTAGAATTTGGCTCCAGAACTTCTTAGGATCCAACTTGTATAGTTGTGAAAGTTGCTCTTGCCTTTTATTGATATAATATATTTTTTCCTTTTAATTAGGGCTTTGTACATATTGATCTTATCGAGTTTTAAGGGCTCATTAGAAGCATCCCTAATGGATTTCCTAGCAATTTTACATTCTTTATCATACCAAGGGTTGGTCGTTCTATTATTCTTTTTATAGGAAGAGAACTTGTTAATAGAAGTGGAAAGGGTAGTTGTAAAATTATGATAGAGTTCTTAAATGTTGTCCTTATAAGTTAGGAGGTTTAATTTACTATTTTAATCCTTTAAGAAAATGTCAACTTTACTTTTGTCAAAGCACAAATTCCTTTAATTATCATAATTCTCTTCAATGGTGCTCCTATGCATGGAAAATTTTAGAGTTAGGGTTAAAGGTTTATGATCAGAGTCAGACTCATGGTCATTTAAAAGGTCAAAAGTTGTTATTTTGATGGAAACGGGGATATCAGATATCACATAATCTATAACACTACTACCTAGCCCATGAATACAGGTCACCTGGTTGGAGTTTGGCCACTTCATTACTCCATTGCAAATTATTAGGTCTTGAGAGCTACAGAGCTTGACCAACTCAGTACCAAACAAATTCTCAATTAGGTCTTCAGAGCTTCTTTTGTATCTATTAGATAAAACAAGGACCTCATCTAGCCATAAAGGATTATGGTTGGACTCATTACTTAAAAGAGTAGCTTGTTTAGTTGCAGTCCTAGCATTAAAGTCTCCTAGCAGGAGGATGTTACCTTCATTTTTCAAATTATAAACATCTTATTCTAAATTATTATAGGGACAATTTTTATCTAGATTATTTTCCTTATAAAAAGTAGAATTGTGCAAAATAAAAAATTGCTATATACATCTTCTTAGCAATGGTGTCTGAAATATCTATCCAAATGTATTGATTAAGAGGGTCAATCTTATGAAGTTGAATGTGAGGAGAAATTCTCTTTCTAATATAACAAGTTATGCCTCCTATCCCTCTACGGTGGGATTTTTTGTTCCATGTCGACCACAAAACAAATCCTTCCATGCTAGGGACCTTAGACTCCTAATGCTCCCAAGTTTCAGCTAGACAGATAATATCAATATCACTCTAGATCCAACTTATCATAGGACCTTTGCGCCATGGAAAGCCACGACAATTCCAAAAAAGGATCCCGAGTGTCCCAAATTCCTATTTATTATTATCCTTCTGGTCTCTATCCCTAACAATAGCTTTTCAATTTCTAATTATTGCCCATTTTCCTTCTTTCCTGGCTTCTTTTACCTTTTGAACTTCCTTCCTTAATTCAGCTTGGTCTTCGGGAATGAGGTCTTCATTTATAAATATTCCTAATCGTTTTAAGCTCGGAGATTTACTAAGTATGCTATATTTATGGTCATTACAACTTACTTTGACACAGATCAACCTATCTTTGTGATCAATTATTTTTCCTGGCCTCTTTGCTTCTATGAGATAAGTTGTATCAATTTGTGATTTATTTTTTAATTCTTCTTTTACTATTGCTAGAGTATCCTCCTATTGTTGTTCTTTTATACCAAAAATTATGAGATTCAAGGCTCTTTTGTTATGCTCATGGTCCAGTTCAATTAGCTTATTCATTTCCTCTTTGATGGGTTTGATATCCAATTTTTTTTCCATATTACTGAGGGTCAAATTTTTGGTTAGTTGTTCTTCTAGCTCTTTAATCATATCTCTCAAGTTGTGGTTTTCTTCGACCCCTCCTTCTTGGGTTGATTGTTTATGTTTTTCCATTTCTTGAATTCTATCCTTCATTGTTTGCAATTCACTCTTGAACCCTAAGAATCTATCCTCTATTTGAGTTTGAATGGTATCTTTAATTTTTTTATCAATCATTGCCTCTATCTCTATTTGGAGTTTTATGTATCTTTCTTCACTCCTTTTTTCTAATGTTTCTAATTCTATTTGGATTTTGGCATCTCTCTCTTCTCTTTTTTTTTCTACTAATTCCATATAATCGTAAAGGATCTTTAGGGTGATTTTGAGGGGCCTTCCCTTGTTAGGATGAGGTTTTGGAATAAGTGGTGGAATGCTTATATTGAAAAGAAGAGAAAAAAAGATGTAACACATATTATTATGGATTGACTTTATCTCTCAAATCAACTTTTACTTATCAAACTTAAAATAAATAAAAAATAAAATATATTTAAATCTTTTTACATAAAATTAAAATTGAATCAAAGTAAAAAGTGGCTCACCTTATTATTATATTATAATATAATATAATAATATATGAAAATAAATAATAAAGAAAACATGATATAAAAAAATCTAAAGTAACTGAATAAGAGAAATTTTAGCATGATAAACACAATAAATCAAAAGAAATAAGGAATGAAAGTCAATGAAGAATAAAAGGGGGTGAAATGATCAAGGTGGTGAATGGTAGGTTTTCAATTTTGGCCAAGTTTGTAGCCATCTTAGCGATTAAAATTATTAGGATATTTTTTTATTTCGAGAGCTTCCCAAATGAACTGAGAGGAGCCATAGGGGTCGATGATATAATTTTAGTTTGGTCAAAACAAATAAGGTGTTAGATGGCTTTGGTGACCACGCTAGTGATGGAATTAATAGGGTTTTTGGGTAGAGGCTTATAAGTAGAGGAAGAGAGGAGGTCAAGAAGTTTGGAATCATAGTCGGAGGTGTTCATAATAACTCAAACATTGCCTTTTTCGGGTTTGAGGATAATAATGTCACCGCACTCTCGGCTTTGTGAGTGGGAAGGTTGTGGATAATGGATCTTATGGAGCAAATAATGTTTTCTACTCAGATAGGAGTTAGGGTAAAATTAAAACCTTTATCAAGAATTTGGAGGATGAGAGGGTCAAGTGTGAGAAAAGAGAGATTTATGACGGAGGTGCGCTCAACCTTATGTTTATGTGACGGATTAGGGTTGGGATTATAATGAGAAGTTATCGTAGATGAGGGGGTTTTAGGAAAATTATAGTCCAAGGAGACGTATTAGGGTTGGGATTATAATCATAAGTTCTTGAACATGAGAGGGTTTTAAGCAAATTATAGTCCAAGGAGGTTGATAGATTAGTGGAGTTAAACTGAGAAACCAAAGAGTTATTGTCATCAAGATTAGGGTAGTTGAATCAAGCACAATGCTTGGTATCCTTGTGGTGGATTGGTTCACAATGCATTGAGTAAAAATCATTGTTTTTGTTTAGAGAATTAAGGGAGGTGTTGGTTAGATTAGGGAAGGAGATGTTAAGGTCTTAGACATGATGAGAAAATGTTTATTTTCCATTACTAATTGGTAATCTATGCTAACAATATTTTCTTCTTAATTTTGGATAATTTGAAAATGTCAATTCTTCATTTTCTTCAATATTATTAAATATCAAGAAATCTTTCTCCACTTTTTATTTTTTCCAACTTCATACTTTTACTGGGCTAACTTAATCCACTAATTTTTAACCTTTATTTATCTCAATCACCATGTTGAATCAGTTATTTAATTTTATTCTTAATTCTTATTCAAACATCACTTACCTATCCATCTCTTTAAATACAAATTTAGTCATTATTTTCCTATACATGAGTTTTTTGGTGTCCTCAATGATGGATGGAGTGTCCACTCAAAACCTTAGACATTTGAAAACCATGTATATAGTGTTTATCGAGAAATATTCTCTAACATTATATCTAACTTTGAAAACTTACATTCTCGCAAATTATTT
Organism: Picea engelmannii; assembly: GCA_009831015.1. Lineage (NCBI taxonomy): Eukaryota > Viridiplantae > Streptophyta > Pinopsida > Pinales > Pinaceae > Picea > Picea engelmannii. The sequence goes on along the minus strand of ML780501.1, from coordinate 425,237 downwards.
TTATTTTTATTAAATTAATTCTTTTTTATCATAATATTTTTTTCTTTTATCTTACAAAATAATTTAATTAAAACAAATAAATTATTTTAATCATTTAAAAAAATTATATTAATAAAATTAAAATCATTGAAATTGTAATAAAAATTTAAATAAATTATGTACTTCCAAAAAATAAATAAATTGCTTTACTTCACAACCTAAAACAATTACTTGACCACACAAAATAAAATTCCAAAAAGTTCAATCTTCCATTTAATGAACCATCAACAAATTTGGGATGAGGATATCATAAAGCTGGTACATCTATCCTTTATAAACAGCTTGTTTAAGTGACATAAATTGTAAGAATATATTTATGAGTAATTTTAGTAAACTTATCTATGGTTTTATATATTAATTAAAAAACATGTTCACTCTTAGTTGTGTAAATGTACTAATGGGTTATGCTCGTTATTTTTGGTCATTTTTTATTTAATGGGATCATGGTTGTTATGTATTAATGGAAAAAAAAAGGATTTTTTAATGTGAGTGAAGAGGGTGGAGCATTTATCACCCACCCCCATTAGGCATTGGCACTATTATGAGGGAGTTCGGGGTTTTATTGGAGTTCATGTATTTTGTCTTGATTTGTAGGACTCATTTATTAGGTTGAGGGTGCATGAGAAAGTTAAGGGTGCAAGAAGTTCCACTCCTCATTTGTTATTAAATGGTTGAGGGTGCATGAGAAAGTTAAGGGTGGAAGAAGTTCCACTCCCTTGCGTCCTTGTGTACCATGGATAATGTAGGAATATGTAATAGGTTGTGTTCATGTTAATAAAGCAAATATGAAGTTAATAAATAAAATATGAATGTTTATTGTGTTATTTGTAGTGTCTATGTAGTTGAGTTATTTTTGTTTGTGTGTTTAGTATAGTTAGAGTTTTTATTATCTAAACATATTAAACATATTAGTGTAGGTAAAAGAAGCCCACAAATTGGACCAATTAGGAAAGTGATTTGCATTATTTTGTTATGATCTTTAATTTTTATAAGTGAATCACAAATAAGACATTTAGAAATGATCACATTTTATTTATCAAAATACCTGTAAGGTAGGACAACACCTTACAATGATTTTTTTATGGAAGGAATTCACTCTTGTTCACTTACCTATTAAGGTGGGGTGACCTCTCAATGAGCTAAGTAGATCCTTAACCCTTAGAATTGAATCACAAGTAAGATATTTAGAGATGCTCATGCATTGTTTATCAAGATACCTTTAAGGTAGGGAAAAACCTTACCATGATTATTTTATGGAAGGAATTTACATTCACTTGCCTCTTAAGATAGGGTGAGGTCTCAATGAGCTAAGATCCAACAAAAAATATTCCAATACATTCTCCACGAGGGGGACCCCTTCCTTATTTGTAGATATCTTTAAAATCCTAATAATATCCACCTCCTAACTATCTAGTGGACCTACTATAATGAGGTCACATTACATTTATTTGTGAAGATATTTAGGCTGATGATCGATTGTGAAAACATCATATGTACGTTATTTTATTTTTGCATTACTCTATTTCCTCAAGTGGTTGCATTGGCTAGGGCCATGGATTGTTTCCCTCTATAAGGGTTTGAACCACACAATACATTAGTGTAATATTTTTTATTTGTTTATGTGAGAAGTCGCCTTAATCTATTTGACTCAAGTGTGGATATACCCTATTTATCTAACATGGTATCAAAGTGTGTATGGTATTAGTATTGGTTCTAGACCTGTCACTTGGGCTTGTAAGAAACAATGTTCCCTTACTTTTTCTTCAAGATAAGATGAGTGTTCAAATTAGTGCAAGTCAAGAAACTCTTTGGCTTTGGTAGATCCTTTCAAAGTTTGGATTCCAATAGTAGTATCTAATCACACTTTGGTGTGTCAATCAGAGTGCCATTTAGCTCACCAAATTTCCAATTCAACATTAGCACAAAAAACACATTGAGCTACAATTCACTTCATTAGAAATATCCTTTAATCTTGTGTACTTGAAGTGATCTATGTCCTTATAGATGATCAAGTGAAAACACTTTACAAAGTCTCTTATAGAAGTAAAGTTTTCAATTTCAGTCTGGCCCAGTCGATGGAGCGACAGGTTGGGATGGAATTGCTTGAGGGAAAACAATCTTTGGGAAGGGAGGACTGTAATGTCCCCATTCTCAGATCCCTTTTCTCCATAGTCAGAGGCGACCTTGTGAGTTTATGTCAGCCTGGCCAGAGGAGTTAAGTGAGGTTAACAATGAGCTCGATCAATTTGGAGGAGTTATATGGAGCCTAGACTAGTACATTCACCATATTTTATCATCAAGATCATTTCCTCATGGGCTTCTCTTAGTTTTGTGGCTTTCCGACGATTTCTATAATTTTGGTTATTATTGGGCATAATCTGATTAAATACGATAAATGTGTTATTGAGACCATATTATCTAAATGGATACATGAGTGTAATATCTCGTTGGAACTAGAACAAAAAGATATAAAAGTTTGGAATGTTAAGAAATGGATTTCCGACATCCAGGAATGTCTTAGGAGCCAATTAATCACTTTTTGGTATTAAAAGGGGGTTTAAAAAGGGTTATAAAGTGAATTTAATCTTCATGTGGATTTGGTTAAAGAGAGGAAAGATCTAGAATGGGCTTGGAGAAGTAGAAAGGAAGAGTAGCACTTCACCTTTCCTCATTATGATTTGATCTCTTGTATTGGAGTTCTCTTTGAGCTAAGGTTTTTGTTGGGGTTTTAGAAAAAACCTTCCATTGTTGGTTTGGTTTCGGTGGTGCAACATCCACCCTAGATATACAAGAGGGGGATCCATCTAGGATTTCCATTGGAGCTTCAATTTGTTTTTTGTTTTTTCAATTGGAGGTATATTGCCTTGCACACGAGATTTGTGGAACTTACCAGAGGAGGTCGATATCATATTTTTCAGGTACCAAGAGGGTTTGGGGAAAGCGTGATAGGATATATCCTCGTTGGTTGAACATGAGGGTCCTACGAGGCCCCACTTTTAACCCAACCTCATCCCGCAAGGACCTTTGCAAACTGAAGTTGTCGAGATACTTGGGCATGGGCGATGAGATCATTATTGTCAGTGTTGGAGAAGATTGACATCATCTCCAGTGAGGGTTTGAGGCTTAGATAGCTCAAGCAGTAATTTGACACCATCTTTTGATGATACATTGGAATTCAACCATTTTTTATTGAGTTCTTTAGTGTTTTTATGATGTATGGCAACTGTTGTAGAAACCACTAGATACTTCACAGGAGACATTTATAATAAAAAAGATACCATAATAAAGAGATCTTGGATTTAATTCATATTAAAGATACCATGATTTCTCCTTTTATTTTCTATGCATTAAATGCATGCAATATGTTTGATTAAATGCCTATAAGAAGATTACATGCAAGATATTTTTTAAGGTTGCTAACTAGATTACAGTTAAAGAGTATGGGACAACAAACTACATGTAAGAGTTTGTAAGCAACTACACCAGTATTAATGCAAAGTGTTTGAAAAAATCATATAAAGAAAACCAACATTCTGGAAAACAAACATAATATTCAATCTTAGCCTTGTTTGGGGACATTACAGAAAATCCTTCTAGTTATAGAGATTGGCATAACCATCCTTTTCATCTTAACACCACAATTGGAAGGCACCTTCGTTGCAACTAAATTCCAATGTTTCAGTGATTCATCAAAAGTTTGTAATAAAATCCTGCATGTTTATTGTTGTAATATTATCCTTAAAAATAATTTTGTTCAGTGCTCGTGTCAGTTGATGGAGGATTCCTTAAGGACTTCCTTCTGACAAACCTTATCTCTTCGACATGAACACATTATCTGGGGATGAGGTTAGAGACTTTGTAGTGCTATGGAATTTTCATAGCTTAATGACATATTTCCTTGTTGTTAATCATGTGGATACATCAATGCCTCTTTGTTGACAAATATTGCAGGTGAATCGACATCAACAAATTTGTTTGTACCTGTCAAGATGAACTGTCATCAAATGTGAGTTGATTCACGTTGGTTAACAACATACCTTAATGGTCGGTAATCCAATGTTTTCTCTTCATGTTCAACATCAACACCTTTATTCACATGATGATAATTGTTCCATGGGTATGGGTAACAGTTGATGACTATATGATATCAACAATAATTTGTAGAATTCATTTTCTCGGGTTTCAGTTTAGCATATTTAGATCCATTTTTATTTCAGTAGTCTCTATGTTTTCAGTTTCTATATTAACAACAAATTTTGGACTTGACATAACTCATTTCAATGATCAACTTCAAGAAATAGTTTAAATAATAAAGTCTTCAATAGTTACAGGCAATCCGATCCCTATTGTGTAGCCCTGTAACCATTAATTTTTGTAGTTACAGGATCATTGTATTAGTTATAGGATGACCTGTGAATTGTCAAAATGAAGACTGGTCATCATCTACAATAGTAATAATTCACTCATTTGCATGCAAGTATCTCAAAACACCAACAACACTTCCATATGTGCATCAGTGTTTTAGATAGTTCAACAACAAGCATCCAATGATCCTACAGGTTCAATATAAACTACAACAGATCCAACTTATGTCCTAGCATGCATATTAAGGTCAAATCAAGCTAAACCTTAGGTAACAGTTTGGTTTTTAATTCTTAATTTTTAATTATGGGCTTGTTGCCTCAAATACATGTCAATGTACCTACTCTTAATATTGAGACTGAGAATAACAATGAAGGCCTAAGCTCTCATGGAGATAAGGGCTTCACTATTGAAAAGAAAACCCCTAAGAAGATGCAATTAAGAAAAAATGTTGATTTGGTGTCCCTTTAACACCTACAACTCCTAGCCCTGCTATACCACTAAACCCTACCTCTGTTACATCAACTCCTATTATTCCTATTGTGTCCACTAGTCCCATCAAAGTTACAAAAAGAGTTACCCGAAGTATGGTCAATAAGAAACCCCAAACGTCAAAACCCAACCCTCCAAGATCAATGAAAAATCCAATTCAATTAGACCTAGAGCCTCTGGCCACTGAACAAAGTCATGTCCAACAACATGTATCCCCAATTCTTGTGATCAAAAAGTCTAAAAATAAACCCTCTGAGTATGAAATCCCTAAATGTTCATCCTCGCCCCCATTTGTTCATCACAATGTTAATAATACGACTGATTATTAAGAGCCTCCTTTATTTCGTGGTGATAGATCCATCTCTTCGAGGCTTGAGAGAAAGGATTGAAGAATTGACATCCTCAAAGATGAAGTCGAGGACCTCAAAGTATTATACAAGAATAATGAAAGTGGGAATGCAGCTCTAAAGGACAAGTGTGCTCAATTACAAAGACAATTTGATGACTTAAGTATAAATAGGGATAAACTATAGAGGCTTGTCAAAAGGAAGCACAACTAGATCTAGTCTTTAGTTTCACAAAACCAGAGTTTAGAAAAGAAACTCAATGCAACTAAAGAGAAGAAGGCACCCAAGGTGAATATATCCATTAGTACTTGATCAGTTACAGGGCTATGAATTTATCAATTTTGAGGACTCTATATAAGGACACCATCCAAATCTAAGTTTGTGTGACACACAAAATCTCAGGAATGGGGGAGATGTTGGGATCCCAAATTAATGCCAATTGACCCTTTTTTCCCTTTCAAGACAACTTTTTCCATTATAAGAAATCACGCTTCGATCACATTTTTCTTAAATTGGTCATCCAAAGCTCATAAGGTAAATATGATGAACTATTATGAGTTTTTCCATAGTTTTTGATTAATTAGAGGATTAAAAGAAAATTATTGCTAATGATGGTTATGAAGCCAGGTCCTGTAACCACAGCAAAGTAGTCATGTAACCTGAGTTGGTGTTTGTCATGTATTCAGGCCTCTAGAAGAAAATGAAAGAAATGGGTTTTCTCCCCAAAACCCTTGACATGCTCTCAAGCTCTTAACATTGGCTCTAGAAGGAACAAGGAAAGTGCCAGTTAATAGGCAAGTTTATGTTCAACCATCCCCATATTGGAACATCAACAACAAAATTGGTTCGAGAACATGAGTTGAAGATATTTTCATGAATTTCATGTCATGAGAATATCTTCCAAGGATTTCTAAGAGCTAACTTAATGTGTCAAAAGATTAATCAAGTTAATCATTGTGATCTTTTCATATCATCAATGATCTTGATGCGTCGAGACAGGGATCCATTCGGATTGACTTGTATGTATTCATTGTATAAATTCATGTAGAGTATTGTAGGGGAACATGTTTAATTTTTGTATGTTTTGAATAGGGATGATTTTAAGGATAGAAATTTATTTTAAAATGTAGAAACCTTGGCGAATCTTACTAATTCTTCATATGCCAACTATAAATGTTTGGCGATATTTTTGTAAAAATATTCAAATTTATAAAGATTTTATATAGTTTTTATAAAATTTTGGCTATTTTTAAGGTAAAATAATTTTGTCCTATAGAATTTGGGCGAATCATTTTTAAAATCGCAAATCTCATTTTTGGAAAAACCTTGGAAAATTAGCCCATGAGTGAAATTTAGCCCCTAAAATCATCCATGCTTTTGAATGTAAGATTGTACCATAGTTGAGAACATGTATATAATGCAGTTGTCGAACTTGTAGATCGTTGCTATGTATTGAAATTGCGTGTAAATCAATAAAATAATGGTGTTCTGAGAAGTTGTATGTCTCAAATTAATCTTCATTCTGTAGATATTTAACATAACAACTTGTCAAATGGAAAGGACCCACCGCGTTAGGTTGTTGTTGTCTGTATTGTTAGTGTAAGTGTGCATTAGTTGTTGTAGAGATAAATTGTATGTGTGTTAATCATTGTAGAAGTAAATTTCAGTTCAATTTTGTTTATAATTTTAGTTTTCTTTATTCTTTTAGCTCATAATTACCTTTATCAAAGAATAATCTCATTTTTGTGCTTTAATTTGAGACAAAGGCATATGATCGTGTGATCCGGATTATTTTCGGCATGAAATGAGAGCGGAGATATAATAAAGAAATGCACAGAGATATTGCAGATATTCAATAATATAACAGAAATGTATCAGAGATGCAATCATAAACACAGATATACAGTAATACACGATTTCTATTAATCGAAGAAATGTACAGAGACTGTAAAAATACAGAGTGAAAGACTCGCTAGAATGGTGGCAACTTATCTCTGAGAAGAGATGTGACGAMTACTCGCATTCGCAAGAAGATGATTACAATGAGGCTCTGAAGGCCTTTTTAGAATAAGCGGGAATGCCAAAATTCCTCGACATCCAAAAACCTAACCCTAGGAGATGAAGTGCCAAAAGTCATGTGGGCCCCGTTTGGGTAAGTGAGTACATCAACTTCCCGGGGTCGTAACTTTTGCATACGATCTCTGTTTTAGGCATGTGATAGCTCGTTGGAAAGGTATTGTCAAGGAGATTCATTTTGGGGGCTCAATTATTCCTTTGTCTATCATTGAGAACCTCAATCTCGAATAACCTTCATTTAGGCCCTCAAAATGGCCCTGGAAGTTAAAACCTGCCAAAATTGGCAGAAAACTGTTTTGAGCCAGTCGAAAAAGGTGGGTGGCCACCGATATCCACCTGGATCAATCCTCCCTCCTTAGGAAGCAATGATCTCCATTGTGTTGAGTTCTCGGGGGAGAGGGAAAAATGTTTGTTGAATCTGCATCTTGGTGGGCTGCTTATCTTGCTAGAGACATCGCACTGCTTAGTTTGTGGAAATCTGTCATGAACCTATTGGGGTTGAGGCTATTCAACAAGTCAATATTCATGAGAGGACTATGTGTAGAAGGAATCTTTATGCTTTGTGGCAGCCTTGTCGACCTGCTTCTGTTGGATAGAAGGTACGGTGAGTGAGGTTGTAGTGGTTGTAGTGTCCTTATGTTCCCCTTTTGAATAGAGTGTGAAGAAGCTGAATTTTGTAGTATGAGATACTACCTTGCGACACTTTTCAGGTGGAACAATAGTTGGAACTACCTCTGGTATTCTGTAGAGATGACCCCCAAAAGTAATAATGAAACTACGGGGTCGAGACTCATAAACAGCATGGCATCTCCACATATATGGTTGGCCCAAGAGAACATCACAGACATCTAGTGGGGAAACATCACATAATACCTCATCCTTGAAGGGTTGGATGCCGTATGAAAATCGACATTGTTGGCTGACACGGAGATCTTGTCCTTGGCGAAGACACCCAATGTTGTATGGCTGCGGGTGTGGTGTTGTCGACAATCCTAACTGTTTGACAACCTCTGCTGAGATGAGGTTCTTATGGCTTCTGCTATCAACAATAAAATGCAGTGGGGTCCCCTTCACCCACATATGTGAATGAAAAATGTGCTTCCCCTCTTCAGGATCTGTCGGGTCTTTTGGTTGAATTGTTGTGGTTGCGACAATAACATTGGGGTCCGCGTCAATGATGTGTCCTTTGCCATTATTTCCAGAATCCGATTCTGAATCAGTGTTTGGCTCTTTATATTTGATCTCAACCACCAATGATTGTTTTGAGCGACATTCATCGGTGTTTTTCCAGGGGCTTTTGTGGAAATCACACCATTTTTCGGTGTCCTTCTTTGTTTTCCCGTGACCCTTCTTTTCCTGTGTCTTGGACTAGTTTTTGGGAGACTGTTTGTTAGGGCCATCTTTGTCATACTTTGGTTGTTGCGGATTTGCAGACCCGAACTCCCGTTTGTTCTGGTGCTTAAATTTCTGCTCGATTTTAACAGTATATTGATAAGTAGCACCGAGTGATGAGATGTCTAGAAAATCCATTTTAGTCTGGATGTATCTGTGTAGAGCCCCATGGTATTTTAGAACCAAATGTCACTCGGAGTCTTTGATACCTAGCTTGGTGCGCAAGGTATGGAAGGTATTGGTGAAATCTGGAAATGCTTGGCCCCTCTCTTGCCGTAGTGTGGTCCATCTCATGTATTGGTCCTCATAGTTTCCAATAGGGTAATATTGTTCCTTTACCACATCCACAAAAAAATCCCAAGTGGGATCGACCCCATATATTCTAGACTCCTCTGTGGAACTTTGCTCCCAGTAAGTTTCCCACCAATGTTTGACATGAGGGAGAGCTTTAAGGAGTGAGAAGGTGATATTTTCTTTGTCGGAAAAATTGTGAACAGATAAATAACCTTCTAGCAGAGTTAACCATTTTTCTAGGGCTCCTGCATCTATTTGTCCTTCAAATATAGGAATATCAATGTTAACTTGTACCTTGAAAGGGGAGGTGCCTCCAAAGTGGCCGCTTGATGAAAATGCGCCTGATGATATCGGTAGGCATTGAAGGATGTGGGAAAAATTCTCCATCATTTCGTCCCTTTGTCGCATGAGAGCTTGCTCAAGCAACAGATTGATAGGATCGTCTGCTCCGTCATTTTTCTTTTCTTCTGCCATTGAGGGTTTCTTGGGTGTGTGAGAGCGATTGTCTTCAAGAGAGACAAGCTCGAGACCCAACTTGCTATACTTGGACCTTGTTGGGGACATTCACTGAAAAAATGATCAAGAGCAGCCTGCTCTGATACCACTGATCCGGATTATTTTCGGCACGAAATGAGAGCAGAGATATAATAAAGAAATGCACAGAGATATTGCATATATTCAATAATATAACATAAATGTATCAGAGATGCAACCATAAACATAGATATATAGTAATACACGATTTATTTTAATCAAAGAAATGTACAGAGACTGTAAAAATACAGAGTTAAAGACTCGCTAGAATGGTGGCAGCTTATCTCTGAGAAGAGATGTGACGACTACTTGCATTCGCAAGAAGATGATTACAATGAGGCTCTGAAGGCATTTTTACAATAAGCGGGAATGCCAAAAGTCATCGACATCCAAAAACCTAACCCTAGGAGATGAAGTGCCAAAATTCATGTGGGCCCCGTTTGGGTAAGTGAGTACATCAACTTCCCGAGGTCGTAACTTTTGCATACGATCTCCATTTTAGGCGTGTGATAGCTCGTTGGAAAGGTATTGTTGAGGAGATTAATTTTGGGGGCTCAATCATGCCTTCAACTATCATTGAGAACCTAGATCTAAAAAAACTTCATTTAGGCCCTCAAAATGGCCCCGGAAGTTAAAACCTGCTAAAAATAGTAAATTGTCAAAATTGACGGAAAACTATTTTGAGCCAGTCGGAAAAGGTGGGTGGCCATCGATATCCACTTGGATCATCGTGCTTCAACATATCGACTCTAGTGAACCATTCAAAATCTATGAGTGAGGGACACAAACAAGATATTATGTTCTAGTTCTCATAAGAGGAAAGTTTGTTTGTGAGAAACTACTATATGTTTGATGTTTTTTACAGTGCGATTTTCATACTCTTGATTTGGGAATTTTCTCTATCACTTGTGCTTTAAAGTAATTTGGATCTTGTTATGAATATCACTATATATAGTGACTTAACTCAAAAACGTTGAAACCCTCATTGTTTTTATATGAAATTGCATTGATATAACAGTGATTTAACCACCAATGTTCTGATTCGATCCAATATTAAAATCATTGTGTCCTCTTTCTCGGAATCATTTGAATTTTTTTCTAAGCTACAAGACTATGTTATTTGCATATTTCAATATTGACATCATTGTTTGATTGTGTATATAAGTTTGCCTATGATTGAAGTGATTGGATTGGTTTCCATAGTTGTTTCCTTTCTTTTATCTTGTCAATTGGATATCTTCGATTACAAGTAGTTTTAGATTCCATAATTTCTTATATGCTCTATTTCTATAAGAAGGTAGAAACATAGTTACTCTTTAACACTTAAGTAACGAACTTAAGTGAGAAACAGTAAGGCCTTTTGGCCAATAAGTAAACTTTGTTTTTATACCCAATACACCTATTTCTTTACTTCATTTGCAATAGAATTATTTCATTCTCAACAAGCATTGTTTTCTCATAAAATAGGATAATCTAGAAAATCATATCAGTGTCTTAAAACCTGCACATATAGTGTTATCATATCTAATTTTATGCCCATAGATTGATAATTATATGTTCAACAATTATGTCAAGTAATTAGCTTGATACAAATTACACCTCCAAAAAAAACAAATGAGAGAGAAATGGGAGCCTCCTCCCTCAAGCTTCCTAAAAATGAATTTTTATGGCGCCTCGAAGGGTAATCCAGGCCCAGCGGGAGCAGGCATAATATTCTGGGACTCAACAAGAACGGTTCAAAGAAAATTCACCGTCAAAATAGGCCACAACATGAACAATGGAGCATAACTCGTTGGGCATCTCACATGCCTAAGGGTGGTAACCGAGTTCGCATATACAACACTCATAATTGAAGGGGACTCCCAAATACTAATAGTAGCCCTGAAGAAAATGATCAATGGAACACCTTTGTCTTTCACATTTCGACTAACTGGCGTCTCTCCTTAGGCCTCTCATAGGTAGCCCAAGTCATTCGGGAAAACTTAGCCATAATCCCAATCAATCTAAGAAGAAAAACTAATATAGTGGAAGACTACCTGGCTAATGTGGTAATGGACAAGGTTCCAAGGGATGCCAAATGACATTAGGGGGAAGTGGTCCCAAGAGAGATTCGTGAGAAATATAACATGTTTAGTCCTGAATGATACTCCTCTTCCATATGGGGTGAGAATTGTGGTAGTTAGAGACTCCAAGGTGGGGATGTGAGCTGCCCACATGTCTACATAACTTTTGTACCCCCACTTTGGTGTCATATGACATGCATACGGAAGAGGGAATGTACAGATGGTGCTCAATTCGAAAGGATGATAGTTAGTTGATGGAAATGACAATCCCAATAATGGAAGTATGGAATATTGATTCAGTGGCGGGTTTAATGAAGGCTTCAAGTGGGATGATGCTCATGGTGTACCCCCCCAATCTAGTCGAAATTATGAGCAGAGGAGACCAGACTCAGGCTCAAGGTAGTATTACTAAAGCAGTTAATCATTATAGAGAGCGGAAGCCAGAGAGTGATTCGAGGTTGAAGACATGCTCCATTAATATAAGGATGTGGTCTGCTAGTATGCAAAGCACCATCGCTAATTCAGGTGTGAACATCTCAGGAATAGTTGACAAGTTTTCGATAGGATCGAGTCACTTGTGAGTAGTAAGGAATTTGAGGACTTAGGGATACTCCGCCACCCCAGGTCGCTCACTCTGTTTGGTGTGGATAGTTTTAAGTCAAGAGCCCCTATTTCCCGGAGAAGGTAATCTCATACAATGTCCAACACCTTTCTAGTGGCTAAAGATGGAGGTTTGGTTGTAGCGAAGGGGTATGGATTCAGGTCGAAGAAAGGCTCCCATGAAAAGACACGACTCAACTATGCCTTGTGGCAATCTCAATTTGAAGCGATGGGAGAAGAAGAAACTATCTCTAGTTGACCTGATGGCCCACAATAGAGCAGTGCAAGCTACAAGGGAGGCAAGAAAATGTTTCCACCACCTCTTCTCAAAAGTGGAAAAAAGGGCCATATATACGCTACAGAAGATGGTCCTTAAGAAGAGGAAGTCCATCTCGAAGGAGGATATTTTATTGGAAGTGAAGGAATGGGTGATAGACTTGGGGAAAACGAGGACCAGAGAAAGAAAATATTTCCACCAAGAGGAGATATACTGGATGACCAAAGCTATGGTGTTTCACATCGTAGCTCAACAACAGTTGGATAACAAAGCCACTAGAAATAAAATTCATATCTTAGAGACCAAATTTGATCTTTTTTGTAAATCCCAATTTGGAATCTGCTTCAAGAAGAAGACGCCAGAGACCAGAGTGTGCAACAAGGGCACCTAGAAGATAGCGCTAGTCAGGAAGGGACCCGAGAGCGATGAGTTTGACTAGATGATGACAAGCCAGATCTTATAAATCACCCCAAGGATGAACCTCGTATGGGATTTGTGCAACTAGATAGTCGAAGGATGGACGCGACCTCGGGTTATATCCAGTCCTCCCACAATCTCTGAATGTTCTTAGCAGTTAGGATTTTTTTTTGTTCCTCCTTGGCAATATTCTTTCTATCCCAAGAGTCATATCTGTAATAGTTAAGGATGATGATAAGAGGAACAAATATCACTTAAGCTATATCAGTTATATGGACAAGTGGTTTATAAAAAACTCAAAAACCTTAAAATTTCTAAGTAAAAGTCTGATTTCCTTTTTAGTAGACCCCACAATGTGATATTTTATATATTCTTAATAGAAATCTATAGTAGTTTTTTTTAAATGCCAAAAAAACCTTGGTGGTAATCCCTAATTGTAGAGCATAGAGAATCGGTTTAGCCATTGAAACCACTATAAAAATACACACCTAGCTTAGCATTGTACAACCTTGATAGCAATTAATCTGTTGGTGAAAGTAAAGAAACAAGTGTGGCCATTTCACATATGAAAACAACGTCTTCCTCTTCCATGATTATAAGTATCTATAAAAAATTAAAAAAAATGATTTCATATGTTAAAGATTAGGTTTGGCACAATTTTTTTTAAGTCAATGGAGATTAATATGACAATCAAAACTAACTCATAGCTATATACTGTCGGAGGCAATACAATAACGTGTATGGCCTTTATAGCAGTGATTTCTCAAGCCACAGATATCACAAGGATGTAGCAAGTAATAATTTAAATTTTTATGTATTTAAATTTTATTTAATAATTTTGTATTGATGTGATATTGATGTCGTAGGTGAAGATCAGTGAGTGCCTCACCCTATGGAGTTGCATGGAAACTAAATCCTTTTAGAAATATTTAAAATGCTACATGGATAAAGCATAGCAAGAATGGATTGTGTAATAAGGTCACATTAATACTATTACAAAATAAAGTCACCATTATACTATTTAAAGTAAATTTTCAAAAAGAAATAAATGTTACAAATAATATAATAACAATATTTACCAAAAAGTATATACTTGCGTTGGAAGTATTGTGCAGATGACTCCAACAACAACAAAAAAATGATTTTTTCAAATGTTATTTAGGTTAAAAAAATTTGTTGGTATTGTAATAAGATTCAAGAGATTAAGAGATTATTTTTCTTCAAGTCCTCAAAGAAACAAATTAATAGATCAAGATTGGGAGACATTTGGTAGGAGTGGAAATTTTCCCCTTAAAAATCACAATGGTTATTTCAGGTTATTTGGTTTTCTTGATTAATGGTGATAAGTTAGAGCCCATTTGCCTATAACAATCAATAATGGTTGTCCTCATTACCAATTGACAATTGAATTATGATAAGTATTACACCTTAATAAAAACTAAATTATGATAAATTTTATGACTTTTATAGAACCTTATCTTCTATAAAAGAAATGAAAAAAAAAATTACTTCATAATTTCCTTCAAGTCTTACTAGGTGCTTAGAGACACTATTTTGAAATCCTCCTTTTCTTCATATTTGTGTATAATCATGGCAATCTAAAGAATTATGATAAGTTTTATGACTTTTATAGAACCTTCTCTTCTATAAAAGAAATCAAAAAAAAAAAATTGACTTCATAGTTTCCTTCAAGTCTTACTCGGTGCTTAGAGACACTATTTTGAAATTCTCCTTTTCTTCGTATTCGTGTATACACATGGAAATCTGAAATATATTGTATTCTTTGTTTTCTTTGTATTCCTATATAAGCATGACAAACTGGAATGGTACTCTGTAATATATTGTATTATTTGGTGATGTGTATAAATTGGTATTGTTTCAATATATGTATTACTCTTATTTTCTTGGTAATAATATTGATATCTAAAGAACACTTGAATAACAAGGGTTGCATGGCAACACAGTCCCTGTTGAGTTAGTTGAGAAATACATGTTGAAAAATGAAACTTAATATAACTAAATGCACAAGTAATGAATATTTTTTGTCAAAAGATAATAAGTGAGGGTTGTTTGTTATTCAAAATGTATAATGAACCGTAATTAATTATACATATTGAAAGACGTGAAGGGAGCAATAACACTTCAATTCTATCAACCAAGTAGAAATGAGAAACACAAATATTTTTTTATATCCTAAAATATATATTTGTTTTCCTATGTTAAACATTACATTGCATACACAAATTTATGGTAAAATACAAATTAATGTCACATCATTGTCACATCAAAAGAAAACTCATTGCTATAGTCCCATGGTAGGGACTAATAAGGTAATATATGTGCGTGCAAGCCAATACATTATTTCTAGATCGATTTTTTTTTAGTTTTATGTGGTTGTTAATCTCTGTGTGTATTTGTTATTATTATAAACTAAAGGAGGAAGGGGTGAATTCAAAATAGTGGTGAATGTATCAACTCATGTATAAACATACAAAATCAAACACAAGAGTATCAACTCATGGATAGGACTCAACTCTTCTAGATATTTTTTCAACTAACTAGAACTAATTGAGACTCTTATTCAACTTTATAAACTTAGAATTGTCCAAAATTAGCCAACTCTCCAAAAATAAGTAATAGGAGTAATTATTATATTCCAAAAATACCATTTAATTATGACTGCTAACAATTCTAACACTAACCATGGCAATTTGACAATCAACAATGTCTCTATAGGGTTACAAAATTCATAACATGATCGCCTGTTGGTCTAAGTCTAAGCTAGGATTACAAAACTTGAGATAACCCAAAAACCTTGTTTTTCATCCTTTACTTTTGCATGTTTGCATAGCTTGTCCTATGTTCTACAAGCCTTTTATTCTTTTTGCATACTCTGCATAAATTTTCTTCTTCTTCAGCTTCAACGTTACTTTGGTAGTATTTTTCAATATTTATTCATCTTTTTTGTCTTGTTCATCTAGTTTGTTTTTTGCATATGTTTGTACTTTGGCTACTGCTAACTAGACACTTTAGTCAAACTCTGTAACATAAAAAACATCTTTATTTTATTTCATCTCTTCTTCCACTGCTACAATAACTTTAACAACTTAGATGGTTTCCTTCATTTTTTGTTTGTTCCTTCTTCTAATGCAATTATGGTATCTTTTCCATACTCACTTTCATCTCCATCATACTTGGGTTTTACAACCATCTCCTCAAGAAATGTTGATTCATCATAAAATTCAAAATTCATTATATCTTCATTCATGTCTTCAACAACTTCCACTCCTAGATTCTCCTCACATTTTGCTAATGTTGCAAAGGTAGTTTCATTTTCATCTTCAAATTTTATTTCATTATCCACATGTGTGTCTAAAGAGTGGGTTTCACTTTCTTTACCATGCTCATGCTTTGCATCTAATACAAAGTTACATTAAATTTCTTCTGCAATGTTTTCAACAAATTTCTCTATATTGTTAAGGACAACTATAGTCTCCATATCTTGTTTATTTTCTTTTGTTTTAGTGGGTTCTTCACCAACAACTGCAACATTCTCTAGATCATCTTGGCGTTAATAGTTGTTTCTCCCCTTTCACTGTATTCCATCTATAGAATATCCCAAGCCTCTTTGGACATGGTTGCTGCTGAAATTTTGAGAAAAAATCTCTCATCCAAGCCTTGATGAATGAGATACAATGTTGCTACATCATCCTTCTTTTCTTCTATGAGTTGATCCTTGTGATCTTGCATCAAAGTCTCATAGGCTCCCTAATTTGAGGGTTTTTCAAACCCTTTCAACAAAGTATCCCATAAATATTTTGAACATAGTCTAGTGCTCATCTCAATAGTCTAGAAATCATAATTTTTACCATTAAGAAACTAGGAGGACCTAGTGGAAGATCCGAATCGTTGAGTTATTTCCCTCCATAAAAACTCTATAACACCCTATAACACAAGTGTCCCTGGGGAGTAATTCAGTTACTTAGTGCCTTTGGGTATTAAGTTAGCTTGAGTAAGTCAATTCTTTAGTGTCCCTGGGAAGTAAGTTAGCTCTTTAGTGTTCCTGGGGATAAAGTTAGTTCTTTAGAGACAAGCTAAGTTGGGACAAGCGAAGTTCTCGAGGGACAAGTGACTTCATATTCGGGTAGCTAGTGAGTTCCTTTCTTATATGTTATTATTGAACTGATAGATTTGTTATTGGTCCTAGGGATGCTTTGATGGATAGGAAAGTTAAGAAAATTGTAGGGGTAAATCCATACTCTTCTTCACATAAACCCGACATAGCCACTGAGTGTGATTCGAAACTCACACCAAGGGTTGGAATGGCTAGGGTATCGATAATGGCAATAAATACCTCAGAATAGTTGGATCTCCCTCTTCCACCGAGTGATATCTATATCTTGAGTGTGTATCTCTTGGCCCACAATGAATCGAAGTGGCTTTCTTGGACATGGCAAAAAAAAAAAWTTGTGATTCCTCCTCTTTGTATTTGATACCATTTTAAAGGAGGAAGGGGTGAGTTCTTTATAGCTACATCTGTATAAACTCTTTCACAAACAGACATGAAAACAAAACAAAAGATGTCACATCCCCACTACCTCAATCAAATTTTTCTGGTCTTCTACTGACTCAGAGCCCCCGAATTACCTACGGAGGCCTAGCACAAGCAAACTCTTTCTCTCTCCCCGTTCCCACGTGGTCGCGGTTCATGATCATAGTTCAAATAATCGCGGTGCCTCTTTGTATTTCGCACCTCAGCGCTACAGGGGTGTTGAATCGTTCGACTCTACAATCGTCGAACCCCGACAAGGCTAACGTTCGGCCAATAGGGACGAATACCAATAGGGCTAGAGAACAACCAATGAGGACAGGCCCTGTCGCATGGTTAAGTGGAATACAGGTGGCAGAGGGGGAAGTCCTACATGGTAGTCGACAGGATAAGAGGGGGCCCCATTTCACACGCAACGCTATTCTAGACCCCCCCCCCCCTTATTAAACGCAGAATGGCAAGGGGGGTCCGAAATTCACCTGAGCACCATTGATTAAGGTGGATTTATCTCAATCGTTCGAGAGTCACACGTTCGATTCCGGACCTCCCCCCCCCACCGCTAAAGGCAGAACAACAAGGGGGATCCAGAATGAAACCTCAGTCGTAGATCTGGGTGGGTGGATTCTGGCTGTCCAGATCTACTCGTCACTTATCTTAATGCACATTCATGCCCCAACTTAAAGACGACATCTCTTCCTCACATCAGACGGTCGTTACAGACCTTGATATTCCCCGAAGAAATCTCGTTCGTTCATCGGGACTTAGCCACATGCTAACGTCTCAACATTATGGATTGAGATTTATCAAGGCGAAGGCACGAGTTCTTGTCAATGGAACTCTCAAATCCCCGATCCCCAATTTCCCAATGTGGCTAATATTTTGACACATAGCCTCCGTAGATTTGGTCGGTCCAGATCTATCCCAGGATTTCCACCATGGAAAAGTCCTGATCTCTCATCATCAGGATTCCCAATTCCACGATTCTCGATCTCCCGAAATGGGTAATCTTACGACACGTGGCCTCTTTCAATCAGACGACTTAGATCTATCACGGGGTTTTCACCATGGAAAATCCCGATCCCTCATCACCAAGACTCCCGATCTCGCGATTCCCGATTTCCTGAAATGGGTAATCTTATGACAGGTGGCCTCCATCAATCGGACGACTCAGATCTATCACGGGGTTTTCACCATGGAAAATCCCGATCCCTCGTCACCAGGACTCCCGATCTCGCGATTCCCGATCTCCCAAAACGGGAGATCTCATGACACGTGGCCTCCTTAAATCGGATGGTCTAGGTCTATTTCGAGATTTCGCCCCTATTCACTGGGGTTTTAACCCTCAAGTAACTCCTGACAGATCCAACGGCTGTCGAGTTTTCCAGCCGAGATCTGATGGCTCAGATTGGCTCCTACCTGTGCATTCTTCCATGACTCCCTGGACGTGGAAAACTCAACGGTCCAGATACTCTCATGGACCTTAGAGATCTATGATCTCGAATTCTTCGCTGCCCACGAAGACACAAAAAACAAAGGGGTAAGGAATTTAACACCTTACTTTCTCCTACCAATCTAACGGTCGGATGTGACCACAGATTTCCCGACAGAATCTCATCCATCGATCAACACCTATCAGGGATAAGGTACTTAAACTTCCATCTTTTTCCTCCGATTTGATGGTTGTGGGTGACCACAGATCTCCCGACGGGTTATCGTCCGTCAATTTGATACTTCATCCTTATGCTGCCATCTCGAGTTTTCAAGAGGATCGTTCGTCCTCATGCAGGGTTACTAAGGCCTTACACCTTCACATTCTGTTTCCCGGTTCTTGATGGGATTTTCAAGGAGGGTATCTCTATAGGGAGGTTCTTACCTAGGGTACTATGTGAGGCATATAAGGGTACCTTTCTCCCATGAATCAGACATGCGGTATGAATTAGGTCAGTAAGCATATAAATAGCAATTTATGAAGACATAATCCATTCGTAGTCTTTCCATTATAAACATGCATCTACCCGTATTGATCAAAACACCATATAGACATTCTTACAATGAAATCATTCACAGTTTCACAGCTTATGGGCATAATTATCAGAATAAACATATATATTTCAAGATGATAGAGGCAAAACACTTATCATAAATAACACCAGGGGGTTAAGCAACTGCTGAGAGGGGTGATCATTTCCACCCAACCATAGGCTCAACGACTCCCAGTGGATTTACCACTAGCCACCCCCGAGCTGAGACCACGATGCTATGAGACTGCGTCTCTGGTTGCCAGTGACCAGGAGCGAAGGTTACTCTCCTTCCTCTCTACTATCACTCCCTCTGCGTATTGCCAGAGTTCTCCTCTTCCCCTCGCATCTACCCCCAATCGCTTCTACCCCACACCTTATCCTCTTGCGTGGTTGCGTGTGGCGCGATTTCCCTCGCATTGGTAAATCATGATGGCTCTACAGATAGGCAGGTCACCTCCCCATCCCTCATTAATTCCTGAGGAGCCATCATCCTGCCAACCTACGAGACATTTAGTTCGAGGCCAGCGAGCCGCTTTTGGTTCTTCGGGCCAGTGAAGTTCAAATACGGTGTTAATTCTCGGTGGAAGTTAACGCCACCTTTCCAGTTGCCTTCCACTGCCATTGTGGTCTCTTTTTCTGCACATCCCCTCTCAACAGTCCTGCAATTATAAATTCATAATTTTATTCACATTTATTGACCTTTTCCATAAGGTCCATTCACATCACATATTCACATTCATGAGTTTGCCACAGTTCTGGCCAGTCCAGTTATTTTTACAAACTGGGGGAAACAGGGTGTTACAATTCCCTCCCCCTTAAAGGAACATCGTCCTCGATGTTCTTATCTTTTAACATGAATTGTATGTACAGAAGTAAACAAAATCGGATATGCCTATCTCATGGCATCCTCCATTTCCCATGTAGCCTCATCTGGGCCAAAATGTCTCCACTGCACCTTTACCTGTGCAATGGTTCAGTTTCAGAGCGGGGTTTCCTTTCTTTCCAATATGCATTGGGGTTCTGGTAGAAATTCTCCCTCCGGTTCCACCTGGATCACAGACCAGTCAATTATATGATTAGCATCATGTACATATTTCTTCAATAATGAAACATGGAAAACATTATGTGC
>ML780501.1:382921-404390 GCA_009831015.1 Picea engelmannii | reverse complement strand
CATCATGTACATATTTCTTCAATAATGAAACATGGAAAACATTATGTGCTTTTACTATGGGAGGAAGTGCTAGCCGATAGGCTACAGGTCCCACTCTATCTAGAACCTCAAAGGGTCCACAATATCGGGGTGCCAACTTGGCACAAGCTCCTATTTTCAGGGAACTCCTTCTGGGCTTAATTCTAAGATATACATGGTCTCCCATTTTGAACTCTCTTGGAGTTCTCTTTTGATCAACATAACTTTTTTGTCGGTTCTAAGCGACCTTCAAATTTTGTTTATCTGAGTCACTTGCTGTTCCATTTCTTTCAACATGTCGGGTCCAAAAGAAATCCTATTTACAGGATTACTCCAGCTGATTGGAGTATTACACGGTCTACCATAGAGGACTGCAAAGGGACTCATCTTTAAGGAGGCTTGGTAGTCGTTGTTGTAGGTGAATTCTACCAATGGCAGGTAGTCTTCCCATTTCCTGGGTTGATGCATTACATGCATCCTTAACATATCCTCTAATATTTGATTCACTCTTTCTGTCTGTCCATCAGTTTGAGGGTGATAGGTGGTGCTAAACAACAATTTGGTCTCCAAACCAGCCATCAGTGATTTCCAAAAATTGGAAGTAAATTTTGTGTCTCTGTCGGACACTATCTCTTTCGGCATACCGTGCAGTCTAAATACCTATTTCATGAATATCTGGGCGATATCTATCGCCTTGCAGGTTGATTTGATGGGGGTGAAATGAGCAGACTTGCTCAGTTTATCCACCACTACCATAATGGCGTCGTTCTGCTTGGTTGAAGTTGGCAATCCAGTGATAAAATCCATGGAGATGGTTTCCCATTTCCATTCTGGGATGGGTAAAGGGTGTAATAGTCCTGCTGGGTGTCTATGTTCTGCTTTAACCTGTTGGCACTTTATGCATTGGGCCAAATATTTGTCTATATCTTTCTTCAATCCGGGCCAATAAAATTGTTTTTGGGTGGCAGTGATCATTTTCTGGTATCCTGGGTGTCCAGTGTATGGTCTTTTATGTAGTTCATCCATAATGAACCTCTTCAAGTCGTCACAATTTGGAATCTATAGTCTATCTCTGTAAGTGAGCAGACCTCCTTCGGTCATCTGGTAGCCTTCATATTTTACTCCAGAGGGTTCTTGTTGTAGGTACAGGGTCGCAATCTAAATGAAGGGATCTGTTTCTTGTGCATTTCTGACTCTGTTCTTGACATCTGTCTCGCAGGTACTCACTGCTACCAGGTGAATTGTTTTCATGCTTCTACTAAGGGCATCGGCCACCCTATTTTCTTTCCATTTAATGTGTTTGATTTCAAAATCAAATTCACTAAGGAGGGCCATCCATCTAGCTTGTCTAGCATGGAGCTTTGGTTGATCAAACAAATACCGCAAACCACAGTGATCTGTCATAAGTACAAATTTTCTTCCCAATAGGTAATGCCTCCACATTTTCAAGGCATGCACTATGGCAGCCAGTTCTAGATCATGATTCACATAGTTGACTTCATGTTCATTCATTTTTTGGGACTCATAGCAGATCACACTTCCTTCCTACATAAGGACTCCTCTGAGCCCTTCCTTACAGGCATCTGTGCACACAAGGAAGTCAACTTCTGGGTTAGCGATTTTCAACACAGGTGCATGTGTTAATAGATGTTTCAAGGTTTGAAATCTTTCTTCACATTGTTGTGTCCACAGGAATTTTGTCCCCTTCTTCTGGAGGGCATTGATTGGACAACCAATCTTAGAGAATCCTTTTATAAATCTCCTATAGTATCCCGCTAATCCCATAAAGGATCTGATGTCTGAGACATCCTTTGGGGTAGGCCATTCCATGATAGACTTGATCTTGTCAGGATCTACTGCTACCCCTTCCTCGGACAGAACATGTCCCAAGTAATGTATTTGCTTCTGAAAGAAGTCACATTTGTTGAATTTAGCATAGAGATGATGCTCTCTTAGCACTTGCAGCACAAGTCTAAGATGTTTTTCATGTTCTTCTCTATTCTTAGAGTAGATTAATATGTCATCAATAAAAACTAGTGCCAATTTATCTAAGAATTTACTGAGTACATTTTTCATTAAGCACATGAAAGTGGCAGGGGCATTGGTTAACCCAAATGGCACTACCACAAACTCATAGTGACCATACCGTGTCCNGAAAGTGGTTTTATGGATGTCTTCACCCTTGATTCGGACTTGATGGTATCCCAACCTCAAGTCAATCTTTGAGAAAATAGAAGCACCCCCCAACTGGTCGAATAGATCATCGATCCTGAGCAAGGGGTACTTGTTCTTTATGGTTACTTTATTGAGTTGTCTACAATCTATACACAGTCTAAGGGTGCCATCCTTCTTTTTGACAAACAAGACTGGTGCTCCCCATGGGGACACGCTGGGTCGAATATAACCCTTATCCATCATCTCTTTCAATTGCAATTTGAGTTCAACTAACTCAGGTGTGCTCATCCAGTAGGGTGTCCTAGACACCGACACCGCTCCTGGTGCGAGCTCTATTGAGAAGTCAATGTCTCTTCTCGGAGGTAGACCTGGTACCTCTTGCGGAAACACATCTCTGTATTCTCTCAGGATAGGGTGATCATCAGGGCTTGGTTTAGCACCTTTGATTGTTTTCAACACCTGTATTGAATATAGGGAACATCCCTTTCAACAATACTTTCTCATTTGCAGGGCTTATATTTGTCTCACCGAGATCGGTTTTCGGATCCCTTGAAGGGTTATCCTTTTTCCTTCTTTTCTCACACATTCTAAGGTTTTATGGTAACAGTCCAGTCTGGATTTATGGGTGGCCAGCCAGTCCATACCAATCAACAGATCGTATGATCCCAGGGGTAATATGTTAAGGGTTGCTTGGGTGGGGAATTCACCCAACATTAATTAGCAGGCTGGTATGACCTCTACTACCTTTCTTTTGGTGCCAGTGGCTAATTGTACCAACCATGGATTGGTTTGTTTTTGTGGTTGTAGCTTACACTTATCCACAGTCTTAGGGGCTATATAACTCAAATTTGAACCAGGGTCAATCAAAACAGACACCAGATGGTTGAAAATCATACCTTCTATTTCCACCACAGAAGCTTGGTGGTCAGCTTGGTTATTATCCAATGCTGCATAAATCTGCGGCACACTCCTTGCCACATCATTGATTGTGGTAGCTTCCTGAATGTTATAGACCTTCCGACTATTATGTTTTCGGTGTGGACAGTCTCTCAGGAGATGCTCTTCTCCGCAACCCCAACATTTCAGAGGTTCTTTCTTTGGGTTATTAGTCTTCACTGGTATAGGTCCAGAAGTTTTACTTCCATCCACCGAGGGGAAGTTCTGCTAGAGTACACTCCGGGCTGGAAAGGTCATTCTAGGGTTCTTCTTGTAGTTCTTAAATCATGAGGATTTGATCCCCTTTTCTGAAATATCGAGCCACTCTTCTGTTTCCAATCTCCACGAGACTCTGCCCAATGTCCATAGTGTTCATGACAATATGTTGCTTTTCGAATAGTGTCTTCTAAGGTCCTTGGATCGTCAAATTCGATTCGGTTACGGTATTCCTTGGGTAGCCCACTGATGAAGCATTGCGCCTTTTCCTTCTCTGCTTTGATGTAGGGTACATATCTCAATAAGTCGAGGAATTTGTTGACATATTCCTCTATAGTGAGTTGCCCCAGTTTGAGTTCATAAAACTCGTTAGCCTTCTTGTCG
Organism: Picea engelmannii; assembly: GCA_009831015.1. Classification (NCBI taxonomy): domain Eukaryota; kingdom Viridiplantae; phylum Streptophyta; class Pinopsida; order Pinales; family Pinaceae; genus Picea; species Picea engelmannii. Next base: position 400,661 of record ML780501.1, on the reverse strand, counting down.
AAATATCTTTCTGACAAATACTTCTTCCGGAAGTACTTTTCAAATTGTTTCCAAGACAGGTCCTCCTTGCGGACCCCTTTCATATTCTTAAGGTCTTCCCACCAGATGGAATCCTTTCCGTTCAGATTGAAAGTGGCCACTCGGGCCTTCAAATTATCTGAAAAATCATGGACTCTGAAATATTTCTTCAGTCCAAGTAGCCAGGCCTCGGCTTCCTCTCCCTTCTTTATCTCACTGTCGAAGGAGGGAGGTTTGGCCTTTCTGAATTCCTCAGATTTATGATCCTTGGAAGTCTTTTGCTTCTTCTGTTTTATTCGAGAATAGGAACTGGTCCTGCTGCTGGAAGAGCCTTCTAAATTCTAGCTTCCTTCTCTGTGGAATCGTCTGGCACTGGTCCTTTACCTCTGGGGTGGACCTTTCTTGAGGTGCTCCTCTCAGTATGGCCACTGATACGACCATGTTTCTGGATCTCGGGTTCATGCTGCATTTGTCGCTGTAGGTCGGATAAACTCTGCAGTAAAACTGCATTAATTTTGGTTTGTTTTTCTTGTTCTTTCATCATCCTTTCATTGTCGACCTTGCAGATTTGAAATTCAACCATGAGACTCCTCACAGTCTCGGCTAAATCTGGAGGGGTTCCTATTACTCTTCTTTCATTAGACTCTTCATCTCTATTGTGGGAGCCTTCTTCCATCTCTTGGTGAGTCACCATTTTCTGCGTCTGTAAATTCCCGCGGTTGATCGTCCGCTTGGCAGAAAAGACAAACGTTGGTTGTTAGTCAAGAGTTAGATACATTTTTATAACCTGCGCATAAATTCATATTTTCACATGTATACCCATACAACAGGGTTTTTTCATTTGGGTCTTATTCCTTATCTATCTAGCCATCTCAATTGCAAGAGACTCTACCTACTTTAGTAGGTATCCATCGTAACACTAAAACAAGACAACGAAATTCATGTCCCAGATTACAGTTTCATCTTGCAATCCTTCTTCTTAAGGAGAAAATGCAGATGACAATGTCTTCTTATGTGGCTTGTGCCTGAGCCCAAGCAAGCCAAGTGTTGTAACCATGCTCTGATACCACTTTGTCACATCCCCACTACCTCAATCAAATTTTTCTAGTCTTTTGCTGACTCAGAGCCCCTGAATTACCTACGGAGGCCTACCGCAAGCAAACTCTTTCTCTCTCCCCATTCCCACATGGTCGTGGGTCATGATAATAGTTCAAATAATCGCGGTGCCTCTTTGTATTTCGCACCTTGGCGCTAAAGGGGTGTTGAATCGTTCGACTCTGCAATCGCTGAACCCCGACATGCCTAACGTTCGACCAATAGGGACGAATCCCAACAAGGCTAGAGAACAGCCAATGAGGACAGGCCCCGTCGCATGGTTAAGTGGAATATAGGTGGCAGAGGGGGAAGTCCTACACGGTAGTCAACAGGACAGGAGGGGGCCCCATTTCACACGCCGTGCTATTCTGGACCCCCCCCCTTATTAAAGAAAGAATGGCAAGGGGGGTCCGAAATTCACCTGAGCACCGTTGATCAAGGTGGATTTATCTCAACCGTTTGAGAGTTACACATTCGATTTTGGACCCCCCCCCCCACCGCTAAAGGCAGAATAGCAAGGGGGCTCCAGAATGAAACCTCAGTTGTAGATCTGGGCGGGTGGATTCTGGCCATCCAGATCTGCTTTTCACTTATCTTAATGCGCATTCATGCCCCAGCCTAAAGCCGACATCTCTTCCTCACATCGGACGGTCGTTACAAAACCTGAGATTCCCCGAAGAAATCTTGTTCGTTCATCGGGACTTAGCCACATGCTAAAGTCTCGACATTATGGATCAGGATTTATCAAGGCAAAGGCCCGAGTTCTTGTCAACGGAACTCCTGAATCCTCGATCCCCGATTTCCCGATGTGGCTAATATTTCGACACATAGCCTCCGTAGATTTGGTCCGTCTAGATCTGTCCCAGGATTTCCACCATGGAAAGTCTCGATCTCTCATCATCAGGATTCCTGATTCCGCGATTTTTGATTTCCCGAAATGGGTAATCTTACGACACGTGGCCTCCGTCAATCAGACGGCTCAGATCTATCACGGGGTTTTCACCATGGAAAATCCCAATCCCTCGTCACCAGGACTCCCGATCTTGCAATTCCCGATTTCCTGAAATGGGTAATCTTACAACACGTGACCTCCGTCAATCGAACGACTCAGATCTATCATGGGGTTTTCACCATGGAAAATATCGATCGCTCGTCACCAGGACTCCCAATCTCGCGGTTCTTGATTTCCCGAAACGAGAGATCTCATGACACATGGTCTCCTTAAATTAGACGGTCTAGGTCTATTTCGGGCTTTCGCCCCTATTCACTGGGGTTTTAACCCTTGGGTAACTCCTGACAGATCCAATGGCTGTCGGGTTTTCCAGCCGAGATCTAATGGCTCAGATTGGCTCCTACCCATGCATTCTTCCATGACTCCTTGGACGTGGAAAACTCAATGGTCCAGATACTCTCATGGACCTTGGAGATCTATGATCCCGAATTCTTCGCTGCCCACGAAGACACAGAAAACAAAGGGGTAAGGCATTTAACACCTTACTTTCTCCTACCAATCTAATGGTCGGATGTGACCACATATTTCCCGACAGAATCTCGTCCATCGATCAACACCTATCAGGGATAAGGTACTTAACCTTCCAACTTTTTCGTCCGATCTGACGGTCGTGGGTGACCACAAATCTCCTGACGGGTTATCGTCCGTCGATTCGATACTTCATCCTTATGCTGCCATCTCAGGTTTTCAAGAGGATCGTTCCTCCTCATGCAGGGTTACTAAGGCCTTACGCCTTCACATTCTCTTTCCCGGTTCTTGATGGGCTTTTCAAGGAGGGTATCTCTATAGGGAGGTTCTTACCTAGGGTACTATCTAAGGCATATAAGGGTACCTTTCTCCCACGAAACAAACATGTGGTATTAATTACGTCAGTAAGCATATAAATAGCGATTTATGAAGACATAATCCATTCGTAGTCTTTCCATTATAAACATGCATCTACTCGTATTGATCAAAACACCATACAAACATTCTTACAATGAAATCATTCACAGTTTCACAGCTTATGGGCATAATTATCAGAATAAACATATATATTTCAAGAGGTCAGAGGCAAAACACTTATCAGAAATAACACCATGGGGTTAAGCAATTGCTGAGAGGGGTGCTCGTTTCCACCCAACCGTAGGCTCAGCGACTCCCAGCAGATTTACCACTAGCCACCCCCGAGCTGAGACCACGATGCTTTGAGACTGCGTCTCTAGTTGCCAGTGACCAGGAGCGAAGGTTACTCTCCTTCCTCTCTACTATCACTCCCTCCACGTATTTCCAGAGTTCTCCTCTTCCCCTCACGTCTGCCCCCAATTGCTTCTACCCCACGCCTTATCCTCTTGCGAGGTTGCGTGTGGCGCGATTTCCCTCGCATTGGTCAGTCATGATGGCTCTATGGATAGGCGGTTCACCTCCCCATCCCTCATTAATTCCTGAGGAGCCATCATCCTGCCAGCCTGCGAGACATTTAATTCGGGGCCAGCGAGCCGCTTTTGGTTCTCCGGTCCAGTGAAGTCCAAATACGGTATTAATTCTCGGTGGAAGTTAACGCCACCTTTCCAGGTGCCTTCCACAGCCATTGTGGTCTCTTTTTCTGCACATCCCCTCTCAACAGTTCTGTAATTATAAATTCATAATGTTATTCACATTTATTGATCTTTTCCATAAGGTCCATTCACATCACATATTCACATTCATGAGTTTTCCACAGTTCTGGCCAGTCCAGTTATTTTTACAAATTGGGGGAGACAGGTTGTTACACAAGAGTTGTGGCTCTAAAACTTCTTAGTACTCACATTGCTTCTTGAGAGATAGTTAAATACACAAAACTTACTAATGATAAGACTCAACTCATTGCTTATTGAGATATAATTAAATACACAAAACTTATTAATAATAGGACTCAACTCTTCTAGAGTTTTCTTCAATTAACTAGAACTTAGTCTCTTCTTCAACTTTCTAAACTTAGAATTATAAAAAATTAACTAACTCTCAAAAAATATGTAACCTAAAAATATGTAACCTAAAAGTAAGTAACCTAAGTAATTATCATATTCCAACATAGACATATTTGCACTAATATATTTACTAGACAAATAAGCTATCTCATTGTATTCACATCACTATATAATCTCTAAATACGCCCAAGTTGAGAATAACAATATGGCATATGGATATTGTCTTGTCGTCTATGATATGCACCTTATTATATAAAATTCTATGTTATTTTTGGAGAACTAAGGAGAACAAGATGGGTTGCAGGGCAGCAAGTCCTTGCCTTTAGGGCAGTGGTGTCATTGCTTGTAGTTTCATTGACTGGTTTGTAGTTTCTTTGACTGGCTTTTCATTAGATATAAGCCGCATGTAACATGTTTGGACACACTTAGTTATTAGTTTCATTGCACAATTGTGGTGTCATTGCTTGTAGTTTCATTGAATGGTTTGTAGTTTCTTTGACTGGTTTTCCATTATATATAAGCCACATGTAACATTTTTGGACACATTTAGTTATTAGTTTCATTGCACAATTGTGGTGTCATTGCTTATAGTTTCATTGACTGGTTTGTAGTTTCATTGACTGGTTTTCCATTAGATATAAGCCACATGTAACATGTTTGGACACATTTAGTTAGATCTATGTAAAAAAATCTATCCTTGTTCCCACACTAGGAAATACTTGCTCCATGCAAGAGCTAACAGTGACTGACACAATCACAACACACACTGGATCCGGTCAATCTTCTTTGAAGACTGATACACTGGTTCCAAAGTAGTGAGCATTCTCTCATTCTTCACAACTTTAACGTTCAGGAACCAAGCCACTTCAACAAGCACTAAGCACTCTAAGATGGAGTATTAAATGTTGTTGCAAAGTGCATAAATACAATTAGATATAAAATGCCCTCAAATTTAATAATCTCTATATTTTGTCTGCCATATTTATGATTCTGCTACAACATGCTTAACCCTTGCCATCAAACTGCACGGCTTCCCAAAACCATACGATAATGAGTATTTTTAGCAATGGATCTTGTGAAAACAAGGAGGCATATAACAAGCATGCACACAATTGAAAACTCTACCCATACCATGCACGAAAAATCTCCATTAGGTCAATTTGATGAACAATGCTCACACATAACCCTATGAACAAACCATAGTTCAAAAAATAGTGTTAAAACATAGAGGCATACAACAAGCATGCACACGATGGAAAACTATGCCCGTACCGTGCATGGAAATCTCCATTAGGTCAATTTCATGAAGAATGCTCACGCATAACCCTATGAAGAAACCATAGCTCAAAAATTTATAATGGACATATAGTAAAATTATAATGGACATGCAGTAAGGATTAGTGAGTGAACTTGTCCACTATATAACTATCATTGATTCATAAGATAAGTATAAATAATAAATCCATTTTATAGAAACTCATGTCACTTTGAAAAACATAACCTCCAAAATATGTTGCTCCTTAAACACTCTGACCAAAATCTACAACTATGTTTTCAGTGCTTTCTATTTCCGCTTCTCTGCTAGGTGCGTCTTCCTGAGATGATAGGAATCCCATATTTCCTTTGCATTTACAAATGACAGATTTTGTGCTGGAGACTGAGGGGATAATCGCCCTCTCCGAGAACGGATGTGAACATAGCACAACACGTTGCCCTCATGAGACTGTTATGCTTGAATAGACTACTTCTCCTCTTCCTCACCCTGTACCTTTAGTCTCGCTTGGATAATGAACCCATCAACAAGTCATTCTGGGGCTTTCTAGAGAAGTTTCTTCTAATATTGTGGTTAAGCTTAATAGGGTTCTCCACAATCTCACAGTGAGAAATGAGTCTATTATGCAATAATTATTGAAACATGGTCTTGACTGTACAATCTGGTATATGCCAACAAGTACTATGCCATATTTGTATGGCTTCCCCAATAGCATACATTACACCTAATGTCATTCCTGCAGAGATTAGAGTTGGTCGCTCCCACATTCCTGCAAAAGAGCCTTGCTGCAAATGATTTGTATGCACGTGCCCCAATGACATTAATAATATCAAAGTACTTACGCCACGAATACGATTAATTGATTGCAACTGTTAGAAGTTAGAATAAACTCTAAATAAATAATAATAAATAATGTTTATTTATTTATAATCATTGTCCAAGTGTTAGTGTCAAAGTGACATATGGACTCTCATGCAAAGAACCAAGTTATGGAATGGTAATGAATCCTTCAGTATGGTTGCTACAAAGCATTAAACCTTGGACACTTCGTGGGCAAAGAGATATGCATGTAATGAATCCTTTAGTCGCACTGCTACAAAGCATTAAACTTTGGACGCTACGTGGCCAATGCAAGTCATTGTGTAGGCTCCATTCACAAGGATATTCAATAGAATCTGAAATTTTGACAGCCAACGCTTCTAGCTCTGCAAGCGTCCTCGAAATATCCTCTTTAAGCTTGGCTGCCAATTCAAAAAAAACACACACAATCAAATCATTGTATGCAATTCATAAAACGCACACACAATCAATCATTGTATGAGGTAGGAAGAAAGAAACAAAAGAACTATGAAAGAGAACGAGATAAAGGAATGACATATCACTTGAAAATAATAGAGTAAAAGTGAGTTGTAAGCGTCAGTTCTAAGAGTCAGTTCGTATTTGAACTCTACTTCACTGTCTATAGAATCTAGTTGTCTGTGGTTTGCATGTAATCAACTAAATAGAGTCTTTTCCTATTTAATAATGTAATCGGTCTTCATTGATGAATATATAAGTAAGCGTAGCCCCACCTCTAGTTCTCTAAGGCGAAATCCAAGAGTAGTGATCTATACAACCTGCGAGTTCAATACTGAGGTAAATCGTGACCTGCACTCTATTCTACTCACAAATACTCGCAAAGGTGTCTATTCTACTCGCTACAGTTCGATCTGTGTGTAAAGGGGCAATGCACTTCTTATCTCACGATCTATCATTTTTTTTTATTTGCTGAATCGAACATGGTCGCGTGAGTTTGGGCATTGGAGCGTGAACACTTTGCATGGTTATCGTTTGAGTTTTAAGAACATTTGAATAAGCATGAGGTATAAAGTTTTTTTTTATTAAAATGGAGTTTTCTTATGATAATTATTAAAGATCATAAAGGTGGATATAACTGTAGTGAGGTGGATATTTAAAGGTGGATATAAGTGTGTGTTAAAAAGAGGAAAGTTTTTTTTAAGAAATTTAAATTCTAATTATTAAAGATCATAAAGGTGGATATAGGTGGATATAACTGTAGTGAGGTGGATATAAGTGTGTGTTAAAAAAGAGGAAAGTTTTTTTTTAAGAAATTTAAATTATTTTTTATATACATGAGTGTGAGATTTTTTATATATGAGTTTATAAATTAGCATGAGTTTTTTATGCATGGATTGGTGTTAAGGGTTTTTTTTAAATTTTCTTATATTTCCTTTAAGCTAAGAGCTTAGGCAGACTTATCGGTGGATTTGAAGGTAGAGCGACGGACTGCTCAACACTCGACCAAAGTTGCATATTCTTGGTGATTCACTTGCAAAGAATATCTTACGGCGATGGCGAATCCTTTGGCGGAGACCCACCTCAACGAAGCCAACAAGTTAGATGGCTCGAATTTCATTAACTTGAAATTCAAGATGTAGACACTCATGGAAGGCTATGGTGTCTGGAACATTGTGAAGGGAACTGAAGTGAAACCTGATGCGGCTGCAAGTGTGACAGCAGCACAGATCCAAGATTGGGAGAAGTGCAAAAACAAGAGAAAGACATTGTTGCACATGTATGTTAAAGATAACATAATTTCACATATTAGAGAAACTACAACTTCTACTGCAACGTAGACAACGCTTAAATCATTGTATGAAACTAGCAACACAAATCACATTTTGTTCCTGAAAACTAAATTGCTAGGCATTAAGATGGATGGAAATGAATTTGTTAGTTCATTTTTGGGTCTTATTAAAGAGGTGAAAGACAAGCTAGTAAATATAGGGGAAACTGTTGCCAACACTGATCTGGTCAATATTACCTTAAATGGTATGCTAGAAGATTATCATATGTTCATAACAGGTCTCGTAGCAAGGGAGAAACCTTCGACGTTTGAAGAACTGACAGGTATTTTGTTGCAAGAGGAAGAAAGGCGCAGGAATCTGAAGCCTCACAATATAGATTTGACACTGTGGTCAAATAAGAGATCCTCGAGAGGGAGATCGGGAGAAAGAGGCAGAGGAGGCAATTCATCGCAGAGAGGCAGTTCATGGCAGGGAGACAGTTCATCGCAGAGAGGTAGTTCATGGCAGAGAGGCAGTTCATCGCAGAGAAGACAATCTCCAAGACCGAATCAAGGTATTCAATCTAACAGGACTGAATCAAAGAGTTGTTTTTATTATGGTCGACCTAGACATATTGTTAAAGACTATCATAAGAAGAAAAATGATGAGGCTAGGAACAAACCTAGAACACATTCAGGTCATTATGCCAAAAAATCGTCAAATCATGATATCAGATTATTTATTGCTAGTAATGATATTGATGAACCCCCAAATTTTGATTCACAGGATCTTAGGTTGTTTGTGTCTAACACTACTTTATCTGCTGAAACAGATGATTCTGATGACTGGTTTGTGGATTCTGGAGCATAAGTACATATGACATGCAATAAGATATGGTATACTAATTTTAAAGAAACACAGAATGGAGCTAGCATATATCTTGGTGATGACCACGCTCATCAGATCAAGGGATATGGAGACATTCCTGTGACATTGTTGAATGGTACAGTTCGACACATTCACAATGTTGTTTATGTGCCAGGAATAAAGAAAAAATTGATCTCTATGTCCACCATTACAGATCAAGACTTGAAAGTTGAGTTCTTCAAGAATTATTGCATAGTGAAGGCTCTGTTGGACCATTTCAAAATTGTTGCAATAGGAGTCAGAGAAGGAGTTCTATACAAACTTTATGTTACCAGCAAAGCACATCACGCACTGACTTTTGCAACTATGCCAAAAGAGATTCTTTGGAATCAAAGGTATGGACATATCAATCATCCTGATTTATTGTTATTACAAAAAAAGAATATGGTTGAAGGACTTCCCATGTTAAAGAATGAGAATGTTGCATGTGATGGATGTGCATCAGGAAAGATGCACAGAGATGAATTCCCCTCTAATCTTGACAGAGAAAATAGAGATGTGTTAGATCTTGTGCATACTAATGTTTGCGGGCCTATGCAGACTAGGTCTTTAGGAGGTGCATTTTACTTTATGTTATTTATTGATGATTGCATGAGATACACATGGGTTTACTTCCTTAGAAGAAAAAGTGATGTCTTCGAGTACTTTAAGGAATTCAGAACCATGGTAGAAATGCAGACAGGAAAATCCATAAAAATCCTTCATTCAGATCAAGGGGGAGAGTATAAATCAGGGGACTTCAACAAATATTGCAAAGATCATGGAATAATACAACGGTTTACAGTACCTCACACTCCACAACAGAACGGAGTCATTGAAAGGAAAAACAGAACTCTGGTAGAGTGTGCACACAGTATGATGAAAGGTAAGAATCTCTCGAATGCATTTTGGGTTGAAGCCATAAATACTAGAGTTTATTTAAATAATAGGAGTCCAGCAAGGTGTCTTGATAATGTTACTCCTTTTGAAGCCTTGTATGGTTCCAAAACTGCAGTTCATAATTTGAAATTATTTGGGTGTAAGGATTTTGCTCATATTCCAAAGGAGAATAGGAAGAAATTGGATGCTAAAGCCATTAAATGTATTTTCATTGGGTATTGTTCTGAATTCAAAGAATACAAATTGTTTGATCCATCTACTCACAAAGTATTTGCAAGTAGAGATGTACTTTTACATGAACAGGAAGCAGGAAATCATGACGACAACAGTCATGAAGAATGGCATAGACTTCTTGATGAAGGATTTAAAGCAGAGAAACAACAACATCAACAACCACCATAACAACAACAACCACAACCGCAATGACAACAACAATAGCCACAATTGCAACGATAGCAGCAGCAACAACAAGGACTCAATGATATGGACAATTCAAGTAGTCACAGTTCACCTAGAGAGGAAGACATATCTTCACAAAGTGGGGATGAAGATAATCAGTTGAGAAGATCTTCATGACAGGTTCAGCTCCCTGAGAGGTATAAAGACTATGCCATAATGAGTATCATTTCAAATTTCATAGAACCCATGAATTTTGATGAAGCCAATGAACATGATGAATGGCGAAATGCAATGGAGGAAGAATATGAATCTATAATGAAAAATAATACTTGGGAATTGACTTAATTTCCTAAACATAAGAAGCCCATTGGATGCAAATGGATATACAAACCCAAGTTTAAATCAGATGGTAGTATAGATAAATATAAGGCTAGTCTGGTTGCAAAGGGGTATTCACAAACATAAGGTATTAATTATGCTGAAACATTTGCACCAGTAGCTAAATTGAATACTATCAAAATGTTAATTGCTTTAGCTACAAAGTATCATTGGAAGCTACACCAGTTATATGTTAAATCTACATTTTTGAATGGTGAGTTAAAGGAGGAGGTTTACCTTACTCAACCTAAAGGGTTTGTGGAAAAAGGGCAAGAATACTTAGTTTGTCAGTTAAAGAAAGCATTGTATGGACTAAAATAGGCACCTAGGTCATGGTATGAGAAGATGGACTCTTTCTTTCTTATTTTTGGATCTAAAATTTCCAAGGTTGTTTTGAGGCCCTAAACAACATTTTTTTAATCTGGAAATGACCAATAGATGCCCATGATTAGTGTAATGTCCCCAACTAGGTCATATGGATTTGTTATTTTTTTTTTTCTAAAAATTGTTAATTCTCCTTGTGTAAATATGTAAAACATTGGGTATTAATGTTGTTGTTAACCCCTTACAAGCAGTTTTCTCATACAAGAATATTGACAAAAACATTGCACGCATCCATTACACAGAAAATAGAGCAAATAACCATGACATATTATTATGGATGGAAACAACAATACAATGATATCTAATGGTTGTAATAAAAACTACAGAATACTCCTGAACACACAAGTCTAATGGCTACAAGGAAGATGCACAAATCAAACAATACAAGGAAACATGGAATGATGTCAATCTATGATGCTCCCTATGATGCATGACTTCAGTAGTGTCTGCTCTACTAGTGGCCCTTTTGTAACCCTACAAACCCAATCCACATGACCTGCTACAACCCCGATCACAGAGGTCCTCGCAGGACAACTACTAGACATTTAGCAAGGCTCGCGGGGAGCCTCATACTCAACTCGTGGGGATGCCCTAAACTTTGATTTCTATGAAACTCTCCTAAAACCTACAAATGTTTGAGCTCGAACTCATCCAGAAAGATTTGTAATCCTCATGCGTACCTTGATATATCTTCAACTGAATGTAAAACTCCCAAGTGAAGCTCCAACGGTAGTCCTAGATGGACTCCCCCTCTTTCCTGACTAGGGTGGATATTGCACCAACGAAACTTGACTATAGTAGTGGAAGGGATTTTTGAAACCCTAACAAAACAATGGCTCCAACATCACTCCAAAATGAAAACCTAAGGTTGCAACAATGGCTTGCAAATTCTCCTTCGAGACTCTCAATATTCCATGACTTTCCTACAACCAAGCTTTGGCCTTTGGAGCTCAGATCTCTCCAAACACCAAATCCACAAAATATGGAGCATCATAGCCTTACAATTCCCTGAATGGGATCATCCCTATGGAAATGTGATGACTGGTATTGTAACAATTCTCCCTGAGATGCAACCACCTTATCCATGCTTGTTGTTGACCTAACACATAGTGATGCAGACCCCCCTTCTCTCCTAAGGGTTGTGCAACCTCCCGGTCTAGTATCGATCAAGAGACTGAGTCTGATTGACGCTCTAGGACTCTGGTAGACCCTAAACCCTCTTACACAGTTCCTTTCCCTAAATGGTTAGGTCGTATGAGACCCACGACTTCTCTCTTAAGAATTGTTCGAACCTCAACACCAAATGGGTGCTAGCTCTTCTCTGCTAAGCCCTTTCTCTCATGCAACCATGGGTTGTGACCACGAGCCTAAACAAAGGCACATCACGATTTTGCGAGTCAGGTATTTGTATGTGAGTCACCCCAACTCTCCCAATCTCTGAACTCCCGATGCTTCAGATATGATGACCTAGATCCTTCCTCGATCCGACGAATCAGATCAAGTCGCGCTCACTTCTGACTCCTGAAATGTCAATATTTCGGAGCACAAATCAATGGATCAGATCCTCTGATATCTGATGAATCTTATCAAATCGCAAACTATGGCCTTGCGAATTCCTAGAACTCTGCCCTTTGACTTCTCCAGTGTGTGAGTTAGTGAAACATTGATCGTTCGCCACACATCCCTTCTAATGGACGATCCCGATGATTTCAGTACTTTAGAATTCCCTAGGAAATCAATGATCCATGTTCTTTCCTTCGATCGATGACTACGATCAAGTCATGAAATCCAGTTTCGTGAGTTCCCAGAACTCTTACTTCTGATTTCCCAAGTTGCGAACTCCCGATGAAACTAGATCTGTGGTTCATCTCCCTCCTTTGATCAACGACTGTGATCAAATCGTGATTTCATGATTTGTGAGTTCTTATAACTTGGCCTTTGACTTCTCTGAGTCTTGAGTTAGCAAAATGTTGATCTCTCGCCACGTGTCCTCTTTGACAATGGATGGCTCCGATGATTTCGAGATTTCGTAACCGTGCTCCTCTTGTGTACTTTCAAGGCTTATCATTGGCACATCTCTCCTTGATCGAGCGACTACAATTCATTTGCACTCAGAACGAATGATTGAGATCTTCCCTTTTCTACCCTCACTCCTCATTGTTTGGATGTTGATCGGATGATCCAAATATTTCCCCCTGAGCTTACGATTCCTTCAGAATTAGAATATTTTTGAAGGGTTCAAAGGTTTCTCCCTTTATCCTTCTTGTGAGTCCATTTCTTGGATCTCGTCCATACTTATAAAAGGAGTTATCCCTTCTGGGATTGGTCTCATGAATACTTCGACTTCCCATGCACTCCTTGCATTTCATGGATTTCAATAACTTTGATCCGAAGGATTTATCGAAGAGAAATTCCTCTCTCCCTCTTGGCGTTCTTCTATTCTGGTTCTTCGACTTCCGCAAAGTCCCTTCGTCACTTAGTCAAACCTCGGATCTGTGCACTCCTTGCACCAAATATTTACGCAAGGTTTGAATTCTTGTAGACGACTATGTACGCCTTGCACCAGTCTCTTTGCGCCCCTTGCAAAGGGAAAGTTTTGTGCTATCTCTTCTGAGATTTGGAATCAAAACAGATCTTGTTAACGCATTCCTTGTATTCTGTGTGAACACCTTGCACCACTCGATAGAAGAGAAACAATTGAAACTTATCCTAGCATTCACAGTTTCAACTATTCATAATGAAATTCATTCATTCTTTCATGAAAACACAATAACAAAGAATTGTAAACAATGTCCACACCATGCATTGGGTTAATTTTCCTCTGTTATATTCAAAGTAAAAATGGCTACAACTAAAATCAAAACAAAAACTAAAAAACTTAGAAATCTCCTCCTAACTTGCAGTTATCTAACTTGCAATTATCTAACTTGCAACTATCTAATCTGCAACCAACATCATTTGGGAGTACACAACCCTTATTTATCTCAGAGGGATCTTAGGGTTTCCCCTGGCTACATGTCTACATCAAAACCTATCTTGACGACTATTCTAGTGCAGTCGCATTCCAGAGCTGGAGTGGAAACTCCCGCTTCACTCGCAATAACTCAAGCGTCTCTCAAAATATTTTTTTGACGCTGAGTTAAGGTGTACTTCAAAATATATGTTGCAATTGCCAGCATTGAGATTCCGTACAGACTCCAAGATGCTGATAGGTCCTACTTCGCGTGCTTTCCAGTGATGCTTCTACATCATACTACCCTTGACAAAAATTCATGGACTCCTGTCCATGAGCTCCCGCACCAACTTTCCATGCTTCTAAATAGTGGCTCCATTTTACCAACTGGCATCTTCTATGGGGTGTCCCTTCCACTTGACCGGATATTCAAAATACATCTTCCTCCTGGTCTTTTTTTCGATCTTCTGATCAACAATCTTCTCCATCTATGGTTTCTCTGCTACAGGCTTTTGTTTCTCCCACTAAACCTTTGCATGATATTTTGATCCCTCTGTGTCATATTTATTGTAAGGATACATGTCTGAAAAATTGAATATGGGTGATATGCCCACATCATCTGGCAGCTCAATCTCATTGGCGTTTGCAACAAACTTCCTCAAGATCTTACATGGTCCTATCTTCTTCATTTTTGACTTATTATATGTTCCCCTAGGGAACCTTTCTTTCCTGAGATGTGCCAGAACCTGATCTCCTACTTCAAATTGAAGTTCTCTACGATGTTGATCAGCTCTACGCTTGTACTCTTGGTTAGAACTCTACAACTGTCCTTTGATCTGGCTATGGAGCTTCTAGATTTCTACGGAAAAATATTCTGCTCCAACTCTCCTGATCTCACTCTGTTCCAAGTCTCTCAACTCAGATACTCCCCTGTGTTTCATTCCATGCAATATTTGGAATGGGCTCTTTCCAATGCTCCTATTTGGTGAGTCATTGTATGGAAATTCTTCTTGTGGAAGAATATGATCCTACTGATTATGGTGTTCAGTAACCAGACTCCTCAACAAGTTTCCCAAACTTTTGTTTACCACCTTAGTCTGTCCATCTATCTGAGGGTGAAAAGATGAGCTGAAGGAAAAATCTATCCCCAACTTCTTCCACAGTGTTCTCCAAAAGTGTCCAACAAATTTTGTGTCTCTATCCGAGACAATGATTCTAGGTAGGCTGTGAAGTCTTACAACTTCCTTGAAAAATAGATTTTCGACATGCATTGCATCACTGGTCTTCTAGCATGGAATAAAGTGTGCCATGTTTGAAAATCTATCCACTACCACAAATATGGAATCACATCCTCTTTGTGTTCTTGGCAGACCCAACACAAAATCCATGCTTATTGCATTCCAAGGCCTCTCTGGCATTGGTAATGGTTGATACAATCCAATATTTTGTCTTTTTCCTTTTGCATGTTGGCAGATTCTATGTCTGTTCACAAATTTTATCACTTTTGTTCTCATACCTGGACAATAGTATGAACTTCTCAACTGTGCAAATGTTTTATCATGGCTGAAATTTCCAGAAAATCCTCCACTATGGTTTTCCTTCAAAAGGTTATCCCTCATTGAGCATTTTGGTATGCACAACTGATTTCCCTTGAATAACAATCCCTCTTGAATCATGTACTCTGTCCACTGGCTTTTTTCTATCAGCACAGGATTTGCACATGATTCATATGCTTCCTTGAAATCTGTATCATCACAATACATGTCCTTAAGGTGTTCAAACCCCGAGGTCTTCACCTGAAATTCCTGCAGAATCAAGCATCTCCTGCTTAATGCATCAACAACTTTGTTAGCATTCCCAACAATATGTTTTATGACAAAAGTAAAATTCTGCATAAAATCAACCCGTTTTGCATGCCTCTAATTCAATTTCTCTTGTCTGGTTATGAATTGTAAATCCTGGTTATCGTTATACAAGATAAATTCTTGTGGGGCTAGGTAGTGTCTCCACTTCTTCAAGGCTTGAATTATGGCATAAAACTCCTTATCATAGGTGGATTATTTTCGCTTGGTCTCATTCAGCTTCTCATTGAAATAGGCAACAAGTCTATTATCCTGGCTCAAAACTGCTCCAATTGCAACTCCACTTGCAACACATCTCACTTGAAATGTCTTTTCAAAATTCGGCAAGACTAGAATTGGTCGTTCTGTTATTTTATCCTTCAGTATATTGAAGGTCCTCTTAGCCTCCTCTGCCCATTTAAAAGACTTGTGCTTCTTCTTCACTGTATCCATCATTGGTGCAGAAATTCCATTGAAGTCTTTGATGAACTTCCTATAGAATCTTGCTAATCTATGGAAGCTCTTTACTTCAAACATGCTCCTCGGTGACGAACATTCTTTGATTGTTTTCACCTTCTCTGGATCCATCTCCAGTTCATTTGAAGAGATCAAAAAACCCAAGTAAATGAGTTATGTCTTCATAAAAGAGGACTTCTTCATATTTATCAACAACTTCTCCTGTTGTATTCTCCTTATCACTGATGTCAGGTGCCTCAAATTCTCCTCTTTAGTCCTGCTAAAGATCAGTATATCATCCAGATATACATCCAGAAACTTGCCAATGAAATCTTTCATCATTTCATTCATCAGCCTCATAAAAGTACTCGGGGAATTTGTTAATCCAAATGGCATAACAAGCCGCTCATACAAACCTTCATTTGTCTTAAAGGATGTCTTCCACCCATCAACTTCTCTCATTCTAATCTAGTGATATCCACTTTTCAAATCTATCTTAGAAAAGAAATTTTCTCCACTTAAACAATCCATTAAATCATCCATTCTTGGTAAAGGAAATCTATACCTAATGGTGATCTTGTTAATGTATTTTGAGTCTGTACACATTCTCCATCCTCCATCCTTCTTTGGACTCAACACAGTTGGTACCCACATGGACTCAAGATCTCTCTGACCAAACCCTTGTCTAACAGTTCTTGGACTTGGTTCTTCACCTCCTCATTCTCTTGAGGTGTCAATATGTATGCTGCTTTGTTTGGAAGACTTTCTCCTAGTATCAAATTGGTATGATGTAATGTCCCCCACCTCTTAGAGAGGTGAGGAGGAGACTCAGTGGCATGGGCACCCCCACTAGGTCATAGTCTCACACTGAAGGGGGGGAAAAGTCAAGAAGTTAAAAGTATACTTTTAAGTTGACTTAAGAAAGGGAAAGGATAAAGGAGTAATAGGTAACTCAACAGAAGAATAGAAGATTAACCCTGGGAGTTAACCTAACTCAACAGAGAATTAGAAGGAAAAGTATAAGTAAGAGGTTGGGGTGCACCTATTACTCATTCTGGTTTTGGATTAGCATTTGCTATTGCTCTTGAGAATTCAGTTTGGGGGTTTGCTGTACAAACCCTTGGGAGCAACTCAGTGGTGAAATATCCACTCACCTTGTTCCACAGCTTGGTCTCGGGGATGAAAGACTCCTCCACACCATTCTAGTATCAGAGCCAGTTTATCGAGGGAGGTTCAATCCAGCTTATCCTGAGGGCCTAGGGCCAGTCTGACAGTTGGGTTTTGTTTGCAGGGGCAGGACCATCAGTTTGAGGGCTTTTCTGGAGGGTTGTCATCATTCTACTTTTGTCTATAGATTGGGATGTCTGGGAGCCATAGGGGACGTCCTGTGATTCAGTAAAACTCAGATCTAGGGAGATCTGCTTGAGATCTGAGCCCGAAAATTCTCCCACGGGATTCTCATAGCTCGATCTATATTCTTGGAGAGTTTCAGAGCAATTGGAGGCCTCCTTCATCAGGGCCGAACCTGCTAGGGTTTCAGTCATCCAGTGGGGCGCACCATTCAGTGGAGATTTCAGATCTACAACGATTGAGAGGGATCTTGGAGATT
>ML780501.1:344334-377391 GCA_009831015.1 Picea engelmannii | reverse complement strand
TTGAGGGCTTTTCTGGAGGGTTATCATCATTCTACTTTTGTCTGCAGATTGGGATGTCTGGGAGCCATAAAGGACGTCCTGTGATTCAGTAAAACTCAGATCTAGGGAGATCTGCTTGAGATCTGAGCCCGAAACTTCTCCCATGGGATTCTCATAGCCCGATCTATATTCTTGGAGAGTTTCAGAGAAATTGGAGGCCTCCTTCATCAGGGCCGAACCTGCTAGGGTTTCAGTCATCCAGTGGGGCGCACCATTCAGTGGAGATTTCAGATCTACAGCGATTGAGAGGGATCTTGGAGATTCGAGCACCTGGGTTGTTCTTACCATCACCCGATCTATATTCTTGGAGAGTTTCATATCATTTGGAGATCTCCTTCATCAGAGTCAAACCAGCTAGGGTTTCAGTCATCCAGTGGGGCACAACATTCAGTGGAGAATTCAGATCTACAGAGTTTGAGAGTGGATTTGGGAATTTGGACATCTGGGTTTTCCTTGCAGTTGCCCGATCTATCATTTGGCATCTTTCTCGGGATGATTGGACACTTTTGGTAGCAAGGAAGAATTATTCAGGGCTTCAACATTTAACAGGACGTGGCAGATCTGCTTGATTTAGTCTTCATTGTATATCCAACCTTTGGAGGCTCATTTTGTATTGTCGGGCGCATTTTGTAGCAGCTCATATCTATTGCTTGTACGACCATCTGAGGTTTATGCCAGATCGTCCATCTATTGTATGGATCTTACATTGCTCGTAATAAAAAGGTCATATCTTTGCTTGAGCTTCTACATCTTGAATATATTGTGATCTCCATGTGTTGATGAATCTTGTATGCACTTAAAAACTCAATAAATTAGTAGTATTTAGTGATTCCAAGAAAGAATTTGGCTTGGGATCATTACATATGATGACTGATACTTCTGATGGGTGGCAATGAGTTAGGCAACTCATCCACCACTATGTCAGCAAAACTATCCAATAGTTCCTAAACTTCTTCAGGAAAATCATTCATTGAAGTACTCATAAGGATAACTCTGGGTTTCCTCACCACAACAAACTGCATCACCTATTCTTCCTTGACTTATTTCAGAAGTTCCTTCCCACTCATGAGAAGTATGTTTGTGTTGGCTTCCTCCTTCACTTTCTTCTCCTCTAGTGGAAGCAACATGTGTGTCCTACCATTCTTCTCCAAGGTGTATTTATTCTTCCTCCCATCATGAATGACATTCCTGTCAAACTACCATGGTCTTCCAAAAAAAATATGGCATACATCCATGGGAATTACATCACATAGAATTTCATCTCTATATCCTCCTATCTTAAATTCAACCATGCATTGTTTAGTAACCATCACCTGGTTTCCTTTATACAACCATGAGACTTTGTATGGCTTTGGATGTGCAGTTGTCTCCAACTCTAATTTCTCCACCATATCCATGGATACTAAGTTGTCAGTGCTCCCACTATCAATTATCACCTTACATACTCTGTCTTTAGTCTTGCAAGCTGTCCTAAAGAGACTATTCCTATGCACTGGCTTTTCAACTTATACCTTTGGTTTTAAGATAACCTTCCTCAACATCAGGGATCTTCCATCCTCTGCTCCTTCAGTTTCAACATCTCTTCTCTATGCTTCTGAAATGTAATCTTCACCTCCTCCTTCTTTCTTTTTCTTGGGAAATTCCCAAGACATGTGACCTTTCTTTCCATAGGCATAGCATCTTACTTCTCCTCCTCCTCCTCTTCTTCCTCTTCCTCTAGAAGAACTTCTTCCACCCCCCTATCTTCCTCGAGAATTTTCTCCTCTTTCCAAGTGACTGTGTGGTTTTTTAGCCCCATCCTTAGACTTATGTTCCTTGTAATGGGTAACTCCCTTTCTTTTGTTTGGGGCTGGGCTTTTGCCTCTTCCTCGTTGGCTTTGTTTTCTATCCAACTTCTCCTCTGCTTTCAGTGAAAACTAATAAGCATCCTCCATTGTCCTTACTGACATCATGTTGAGCTCATCCTGGATTTCATATCTCAGGCCATTTATGTATCTGACAACTTTTTCTCCATCTCTCTCCCTTTGTCTAGTTTTGATGTTAAGCCTATAGAACTCCTTTGTGTACTCCTTAATTGTCATCCCTTTTTGTCTCAGGTTCTGCATCTTCCTGAATAGATTAATCTGATAATCCTTGGGAATGAACTTAGCCTTCAACTTGGCTACCATTTTGTCCCAATTCTTTATATTATATTTTCTTTGGCTCTTCCTCTCAGCCTGTAGTTCATCCCACCATAGTGTTGCATGTCCTTTGTGCCTGGTGACAACCTGTTTCACCTTTCTCTCTTCATCGACATCTTAATAGTCGAAATGTTTGTCCATGGATCTTATCCAATCCAACAGTTCTTCAACATATAAATTTCCTTCATACATTGGGACCTCTATCTTGGCTCTGCCTCCCAATCTAACAACTGCTCTCAACAATCATCTTCGGTGACCTCCTCTTCTGCATCTTCTTCGACATATATTTCTTCAATCTCTGCATCGTTGATGTCTCCAACATCATGTGCTCGTTTCTGTGCTGCATCCATTGCCTCCAATATTTCACGAAGTTCTCCAGTCTCCCTTTCTACAACCCGATTGGCTAAAGGTGGCTCCCCTCATCTCCTTGGTGGAATTGTGTTGACTATCTGTCACACAGATAGTACAACTTCAAGCTCTTTTGTCTCCTTTGCATATTGTCTGCAAGAAAAAATTCAACTCTTATACCACTTGATGCAGACCCCCCTTCTCTACTAAGGGTTGCGCGACCTCCCGGTCTAGGATCAATCAAGAAACTAAGTCTGATTGACGCTCTGGGTCTCTACTAGACCCCAAACCTACGTACACATGTCCTTTCCCCAAATGCATAGGCCGTATGAGACCCGCGACTTCTCTCCTAAGCATTGTTTGAACCTCAATGCCAAACATGCACTAGCTCTCCTCTCCTAAGCCCTTTCTCTCACATGACCACGGGCTGTGACCATGATCCTAAAAAAAGGTGCATCATGATTTCATGAGTCGGGTATTTGTATGTGAGTCACCATGACTCTCCTGATATATGAACTCCCAATGCTTCAGATCTGACCACCCTGATCCTTCCTCGATTTGACGACTCAGATCAAGTCACACTCACTTTCGACTTCCGAAATGTTGATATTTTGGAGCACAAATCAATGGATTAGATCCTCTGAGATCTAACATCTCCTATCAAATCGTGAACTCGGTCCTCGTGAATTCCTAAAACTCCTTCCTTTGACTTCTCCAATGTGTGAGTCAGCGAAATGTTGATTGTTCGCCATGCATCCCTTCTAATGGATGGTCCCGATGATTTTGGAACTTTGGGCTTCCCTAGGAAATCAACGATCCACGTTCTTTCCTTCGATCGATGGTTGTGATCAAGTCGCAAACTCAGGTTTTGCGAGTTCCCATAACTCTTACTTCCGATTTCCCGAGTTGTGAACCCCCGATGAAACTAGATCTACGGTTCAGGTCCCTCCTTTGATCAACGATTGTGATCAAATCGTGATTCACAAGTTCTTATAACTCAGCCTTTGACTTCTCTGAGTCCCGAGTCAGTGAAATGTTGATCTCTCACCATGTGTCCTCCTTGACAATGGACGACTCTATCAATGATTTTGGGATTTCTTAACCCCGCTCCTTCTGTGTATGTTCAAGGATTTTCGTTGGCGCATATCTCCTTGATCGGGAGGTTGTGATTCGTTTTCACTCAGACTGAATGACTGAGATATTACCTCTTCTGCGCTCGCTCCTCATTGTTTGGACGGTGATCGGATGGTCCAAATCTTTCCCCCTAAGCTTATGCTTCCTTCAAACTTAGAATATTTTCGAAGGGTTCAAAGGTTTCTCCCTTGATCCTTCCTGCGAGTCTGTTTCTTTGATCTCGTCCACACTTATAAAAGGAGTTATCCTTTCTAGGCTTGGTCTTGTGAACATTTCAACTCCCTGTGCACTCGTTGTGTTTCAGGGATTTTGATAACTCTGATCTGAAAGATTTATCGAAGAGAAATTCCTCTCGCCCTCCTGGCATTCTCCCTTTCTAGTTCTTTGACTTCTGCAAAGTCCCTTTGTCACTTAGTCGAAACTCGGATATGTGCACTCCTTGCACTATATATTTACGCAAGGTTCAAATTCTTGCGGATGACTATGTACATCTTGCACCAGTCTCTTTGCACCCCTTGCAAGAGGAAAGTTTTGTGCTATCTCTTATGATATTCAAAATCAAAACAGATCTCATTAACACACTCCTTGTGTTCTTTGTGCACACCGTGCACCACTCGACAAAAGAGAAACAATTGAAACCTATCCTAACAGTCACAGTTGCAACTATTCATAACGAAATTCATTCATTCATTCATGAAAACACAATAACATAGAATTGCAAACGATCTCCACACCATGTATTGGGTCAATTTTCCTTTGCTATATTCAAAGTTAAAATGGCTACAACTGAAATCAAAACAAAAACTGAAAAACTCAGAAATCTCTTCCTAACTTGCAACTATCTAATCTGCAACCAACCTCATTTGGGAGTACAAAACCCCTATTTATCTCATAGGGCTCTTAGGGTTTCCCCTGGCTACTTGTCTACATAAAAACCTATCCTGATGGCTATTCTAGTGCATTCGCATTCTAGAGCTGGAGTGGAAACTCTTGCTTCACTCACGATTACTCAAGCGTTTCTCAAAATATTTTTTCGACGCTGAGTTAAGGTGTACTTAAAAATATCTGTTGCAACTTCCAGCATTGAGATTCTGTATAGACTCTGAGATGATGATAGGTCTTGCTCCGCGTGCTTGCCAGCAATGCTTCTACATCACATAGTTCCTCAGGTACCCCTCGATCCATTTGTTTACTATCTTGTTATTCCCATCTGTCTGGGGATGATAGCTAGTGCTATGTGTCAACTCTATCCTAGATAACCGGAATATCTACTACCAAAATGTGTTGAGGAACCTACTATCCCAATCACTAACTATGTTCCTTGGAATACCATGAAGTATGAATACCTCCTTGAAGAATATATCTACTACCTCAGATGCACTATATTCTAAAGGAATGGAAAATAAGTTGGCATATTTAGTCAATCTATCCACTACCACGTAGATGCAATCCTTGCCTTGCACTTTTGGAAATCCTGTGATGAAGTCCATGGAAATACTATCCCACTTCTGCTCCAGGATCAACAATGGTTTAAGTAGTCCCGCAGAATGTGTAAACTCTAATTTGTTCTAAAATGGAAAATCATCCACTCCCTCACATGATGAAGTACATCCTCCTTAAAACCCTTTCATGAGAACCTCTCCCTCACCTGCATGTAGGTCTTCAAATACCCTTGGTGCCCTTCTAGGGGTGCATCATGTACTTCCCTCAAAATCTTATCCTTGATTTTGGACTCAAGGAAAATATAGATCTTGTGTTTGTAGTAGATGATGTCATATGCTACCCTGTATCTGTCATTCTGAATACTACCCTCCATCAACTCATAGGAAAAGGTGTTCTTGGAGTATTCCACCAAAAGAATGTACTTCTAGTATGCTGAAATTTCTGTCATCGAGAAAGTTGCAGGTCTCATGGATAAGGTGTCATCAACTATGTTCTTCCTCCCCTTTGCATACTCAATGTAAAAATCATATGCATGCACCTTACTCACCCATTTATGTTTCCTCTCATTTAGATCCTTCTGCTCTAAGAAATATCTCAAGTTGTTGTAGTATGTCCTAACCACAAAGCGTCCTCCTACTAGGTACTATCTAAACTTGGACAATTCATGCATGATGGCCAACATATATTTATCGTAGATCAGACATAGATTATATGGATATATTATATTTCTTCTCTCTAAATATATTGAGTGTTAGTTCTGCATCAATATTGCACCTATCCCCTCACTGGATGCATCACACTCTGGGACAAAAGGTTGTGTGAAATATGGAAGTGCTAATATTGGGCGAGTTCTCATCACCCTCTTCATTTTTTCAAATGCTACATATGTGTCCTTTGAGCATCATAATTCACCCTTCTTGATGAGGTCTGTTAGTGATGCTACCTATTAGCACAAGAATTTGCAGCTAGAAGAGGCCTAGCTATCAGAGTTTTGGGTTTTTGATAAAGTGTTAACTCCCTCAGTGGTAAAGTGCACAACCTACTATACTGCTAAGACACCTAAACACAATGGGTTCAACATTATAAAATACCACCAACTACTCTGCACATGTTCAATATTGAAGGCACTGTGTTTTGACATTGCTACCTAAACCTGCACACAGGCGCAACATAAGTGGCGCTACCTAATATTTCTGGCAAAAAACAAATTGTGCAGAGTTATTTTACTAGTTTTTAGTGACTAACTTGAAACTTGGATTCTAAACAATTGAAAAGGTATTTTTGAAAAATGGAGGAGGTTTTTGTTCATAACATACAAAATAACAAAAACCTCTCTCGGTTTTTCAAAATATGTTATGGTTTGAGAGATATTAGACATATAAGTGGTGTTACCCAACTATTTTACAGTGGCATTGCCTAATTTCCTGTAGCGGTCACGGTTTTGATATTCGCCTTGTTGGGAGGTTGCCACATGTCAAGGAGGATTCGAATGACTTCTCAAGGATCATTTATATGTCAACAGAAAAATGCACCTAATATTTAGCTCCAGAAAAGACCTCATGCAATGAGGTGGAGACATTTTATTAATGACTTCCAACAAATTCCTGAAAATTAGCAGTTTGTTGGATTTTTGTCTCCTTGATTTTTGCCACCTATATCCAAGGCTTAGAATCCAATGGAGGAGATGGGGTTCGAACTCCTTAGTTAATTTGGATGCTATTGTTTATTTAAATAACTACATATCTCTTGGATAAAGGGGAGAGGGATGAGCCAAGAGAGGCTAGAGAGAGTAGGAGTAGGCAGTTTTCTTGTGTGTGTTCATTTTGTAAGCCTGTGGGCATTTTATGATTGTAAGCATTACTTCTATTGGAGACTCATGAGAGATGTGATTTCAGATTGTAACCCTTTTGTTCATATTTCTTCTTATTTGAATATATTGCAGATTTGAGGATCAAAGGTTGGCAATGATTTATGGATCCCTAAGCAGCAGAGGATCTGTTTTATTTTTCTCATCAGTCATTGTTTATATTCAATTATTTGTTGATTCATTAAATTGAGAGGATCTTTGTTTAGTGAACATTCTACCCTATGTTTTCCTTCATCATTTTTACACTTATCAGCATATAACCTTTTTTTCTATTGAGCAACTTTTGTGCCTTCGATGAGTAGGATGTTTTTGACTCCATTTCCCATTGGTGTAGCCTACCGATCTACAGTTTGCAGTCCTCTCTCTTTCTTTATCCATATTATTGATCCACCTATTCAAAACCAAAATTATCTTTCACATTCTGATGGGTGTTGAGCTTACACTTTAGCAGTCAAAGTGTGACTTTCAGTGCTAACATTTTTGGCATCGTTGCTGGGGATGAATTTGAGCAAATTGAAAAGCTCCCTGGGAAGAACGACATTGCACAACTACAACTTTAGATGGTGAATAAATTTGGACACCTTCAAGACTACACATTCACCATGGCGAATCCATTGTTCAGAATATGTTGGTGACTCCACCAGGGATGAGAAAAATCAAATGTCTATGAAGGCTATCCTAGCCAGGAGGTTTGTCCCACTCAATTTCTCAACCATAGATGGTTATCCACATCATGTGCCTCAAATTGATGAATGACAAGATCTACTGCCCAGATTTTATGAAGGTGATAATGAAAACCCTTTTGAGCATGTTCATGAATTTCATGCTTTGATGCAACAACTTGACATCCATCATGAAGATATATTGATGAAAATGTTCATGTATTCATTGGAAGGCGATGCAAGGCAATGGTATAGAACACTCCCTGCTTCTATTATTTCCTCTTTGAAGGACTTTCATGATGTTTTTTATTCTCATTGCAAGATAATTTATCCAACTGAAAGACGTTTTGAGAATTATTGTGAGGGTTATGCATCATATATTCAATATTCAACAAGTGATTCCTCTAGTAGTGATGATGAAGGGGATGATTATAGAGAGCACGACTTAGATGATGTGTTTCATAATGATTTTCCTAAATTTGAAGAACAAATGCATCATTCATGTCAAAATCTAGGTCCTCAAGAGAATGATCAATATGGACAATCCATCATTTCCCTTTCTCCTCCTTTTCTCGATTCTTTAAGTCAAGAGGTCATCTTAGGTTCAGATTTATTTCATCATGAGAATAATGTTGCAGCTTGTCATGAACGAATTCATAGCTTACCCATTTTTGTTGTAATCCCTCCTATTGTTAATGAACCAGTGTGTCATGATTTTCCAAGTTTTGATGACTATGAGGATGTTTTCACTGAACAACCAGTTGTCCCAACTATTGTACTAATCCCCTCAACAATTAATAGTCAAATGGTCATAGATTCACCTTTGTATGATGATTATGAAGATGATTTTCATGAACAATCTATTGAATACCTTATATCATAAAAGTACCATTCCCATCAAAGCAACAATAGCTTGTTTCAACCCTCATGTCATATTTTTGTTGCTGAAAAAGAAGGAGAAGATGATAATCTATGTTTCGAAGGTAAAAAACTAAGAAATTGGGACCATAAGCCAAGCTATGATGAATATCCCTCACAATCAAAAGATAAGATAGAAGAATGTAGTTTCCCAAGAACTTCTAATTGTGATGAACTGCCCTATCAACCCCCTATTCCTCTTGAAGACACAAGTTCAGTTTCATCAAGAAGCCAATATCAATTTCCATGTGATCAGATGATAAAGGTTGAAATTAAAGAAAGACAAGAATCACTAAGCCTTTTTCCTAATACACCTCATGACTAGGAGTGGACCAAGGCCATATGCATCGAGAATGAACCATAAAATCAACAAGCCATACAACAATGAAGCACAATGGAGGAAGGACCTAATGCAATACTTTTCCTTTTTACACAAAGCAATGTCACAGGGGCAAGTATTGATGATGGTTTTTCAGGATCCATTTGCAGCCTGTCTGCAAGTAGAAAGTGGGCCTAGGATCATTGATTTCTTCAATGGAAAGTGTATTTCCAAATGTTTCTTTGACATGCCTTCAAGCAAGAATCATCTCTGGTGCTTAAGGAAGCACATTTCAAAGCTTTAAAAAGTTGAAAAAATGATGAAATGGCTTCATTGGTTGTTTCATGTAACTTGAATGCTTCATTTTCCCAATAATTAGAGTAGGTGTGTGCAATAAGCTTGCTGAACAAGCATCATTTTCATCATTTTTTTCTGTTTCAGTTTTCATTTGCATTTAGTTTCAATTGAAGGTCACACATCAAAGAAGATTGTAGAGGTTAAAGGTTGGGAGTAGCCCTAGGATAAGGCACTGAAACTACAAGAGTTCTTAGAGCCTCATAGGGAGGACTCTATCCCCCATGGAGCCTATGTTATCACAAGAATTTGCAGCTACAAGAGGCCTAACTATCATAGTTTTTGGTTTTTTCTAAAGTGTTAACTCCCTCAGTGGTAAAGTGCACAACCTACTATACTGCCATGACACCTAAACACAATGGGTTCGACATTATAAAAGACCACCAACTTCTCTGCACACGTTCAAGATTGAAGGCACTGTGTTTTGACATTGCTACCTAAACCTACATGCAGGTGCAGCATAAGTGGTGCTACCTACAAGCACTACCTAATATTTCTGGCAGAAAACGATTTGTGCAAAGTTATTTTACCAGTTTTTAGTGACTAACTTGAAACTTGGATTCTGAACAATTGAAAATGTATTTTTGAAAACCGAAGGAGGTTTTTGTTCATAACATGCCAAGTAACAAAACACTCTCTCAGTTTTCAAAATCTATTATTGTTTGAGAGATATTAGACATATAAGTGGCACTACCCAATTGTTTTACAGTGGCACTGCCTGATTTCCTGTAGCGGTCACGATTTTGATATTCACCTTGTTGGGAGGTTTCCACATGTCAAGGAGGCCTTGAATGAATTCTCAAGGACCAGTTACATGTAAAGGGACACCTGCACCTAATATTTATCTCCATCAAAGGCCTCATGCAATGAGGTGGAGAAATTTTATTAATGACTTCCAACAAATTCCTAAAAATTAGCAGTTTGTTGGATTTTTGTCTCTTTGATTGTTGCCACCTATCTCCAAGGCTTAGAATCCAATGGAGGAGATGGGATTCAAACTCCTTAGTTCATTTGGATGTTATTGTTTATTTAAAGAAGGAAATATCTCTTGGATAAAGGGGAGATGGATGAGCTAAGAGAGGCTAGAGAGAGTAGGAGTAGGCAGTTTTCTTGTGTGTGTTCATTTTGTAATCCTTTGGGCATTTTATGATTGCAAGAATTACTGCTATTGGAGACTCATGAGAGTTGTGATTTCAGATTGTAACCCTTTTGTTTATATTTCTTCTTATTTTAATATATTACAGATTTGAGGATCAAAGGCTGGCAATGATTTATGGATCCCTAAGCAACAGAGGATCTGTTGTATTTTGCCCATCAGTCATTGTTTATATTCAAGTATTTGTTGATTCATTAAATTGAGAGGATCTCTGTTTAGTGAACATTATACCTTATGTTTTCCTTCTTCATTCTTCCACTTATCAACATATAACCTTGTTTTATGTTGAGCAATTTTTGTGCCTTCGATGAGTAGGATGTTTGTGACTCCATCGCCCATTGGTGTATCCTACTGATCTATAGTTTGCAGCCCTCCCTCTTTCTTTATCCATTTTGTTGATCCACCTATCCAAAACCAAAAGTATATTTTACATTCTGATGGGTACCGAGCTTACACTTTAGGAGTCACAGTGTGACTTTCAGTGCTAACATTTATGGTGCCATTGTCGAGGACGAATTTGAGCAGATTGAAAAGCTCCCTGGGAAGAACGACATTGCACAACTCTAGCTTTAGATGGTGACTGAAGTTGGACACCTTCAAGACCGCACATTCACCATGACTACTCTATTTTTTAGAATATGTTGGTGACTCCACCAGGGATGAGAAAAATCAAATGGCTATGAAGGCTATCCTGGCCAGGAGGTTTTCCCCACTCAATTTCTCAGCCATAGATGGTTATCCACATCTTGTGCCTCAAATTGATGAATGACAAAATATGCTACCCAAATTTTATGAAGGTGATGATGAAAACCCTTTTGAGCATGTTCATGAATTTCATGCTTTGATGCACCAGTTGGACATCCATCATGAAGATATATTGTTGAAAATGTTCATGTATTCATTGGAAGGTGATGCGAGGCAATGGTATAGAACACTCCTTGCTTCTAGTATTTCCTCTTTGAAGGACTTTCATGATGTTTTTTATCCAGCTAAAAGACTTTTTGATAATTGTTGTGAGGGGTATGCATCATATATTCAAGATTCAACAAATGATTCCTCTAGTAGTGATGATGAAGGGGATGATTATAGAGAGAGGGACTTAGATTATGAGTTTCATAATGATTTTCCTAAATTTGAAGAACAAATGCATCATCCATGTCAAAATCTAGGTCCCCAAGAGAATGATCAATATGGACAATCCATCATTTCCCTTTCTCCTCCTTTTCTCGATTCTTTAAGTCAAGAGGTCATCTTAGGTTCACATTTATTTCATCCTGAGAATAATGTTGCATCTTGTCATGAACGAATTCATAGCTTACCCATTTTTGTTGTAATACCTCCTATTGTTAATGAACCAATGTGTCATGATTTGCCAAGTTTTGATGACTATGAGGATGTTTTCACTAAACAACCAACTGTCCCAACTATTGTACTAATCCCCTCAACCATTAATAGTCAAATGGTCATTGATTCACCTTTGTATGATGATTATGAAGATGATTTTCATGAACAATCTATTGAACACCTTATATTAGAAAAGTACCCTTCCCATCAAAGCAACAATAGCTTGTTTCAACCCTCATGTCATATTTTTGTTGTTGAAAAAGAAGGAGAAGATGATAATCTACGTTTAAAAGGTAAAAAACTAAGAAATTGGGACCATAAGCCAAGCTATGATGAATATCCCTCACAATCAAAAGATAAGATAGAAGAATGTAGTTTCCCAAGAACTTCTAATCATGATGAACTTCCCTATCAACCCCCTATTCCTCTTGAAGACACAAGCTCAGTTTCATCAAGTAGCCAAGATCAAATGCCATGTGATTAGATGATAAAGGTTGAAATTAAAGAAATACAAGAATCACTAAGCCTTTTTCCTAATACACCTCATGACCAGGAGTGGACCAAGGCCATATGCATTGAGGATGAATCAGAAAATCAGCAAGCCATACAACAACCAAACACAATGGAGGAAGGACCTAATGCAACACTTTTCCTTTTTACACAAAGCAATGTCACAGGGGAAAGTATTGATGATGTTTTTCAGGATCCATTTGCAGCCTATTTTCAAGAAGAAAGTGGGCCTAGGCTCATTGATTTCTTCAATGGAAATTGTATTTCCAAATGTTTCTTTGACGTGCCTTCAAGTAAGAATTATCTCTGGTGCTTAAGGAAGCACATTTCAAAGCTTCAAACTGTTGAAAAAGTGATGAAATGGATTCATTGGTTGTTTCATGCAACTTGAATGCTTCATTTTCCTAATAATTAGAGTAGGTGTATGCAATAAGCTTGTTGAAAAAGCATCATTTTCATCATTTTTGTTAGTTTCAGTTTTCATTTGCATTTAGTTTCAGTTGAAGGTCATAGATCAATGAAAATTGTAGAGGTTAAAGGTTGGGAGAAACCCTAGGATAAGGCACCGAAACTACAAGAGTTATTATAGCCTCACAGGGAGGACTCTATCCCCCATGGAGCCTATGTTAGCACAAGAATTTGCAGCTAGAAGAGGCCTAACTATTAGAGTTTTGGGTTTTTTCTAAAGTGTTAACTCCCTCAGTGGTAAAGTGCACAACCTACTATACTGCCAAGACACCTAAACACAATGGGTTCGACATTATAAAAGACCACCAATTGCTTTGCACACGTTCAATATTGAAGTCTCTGCATTTTGACATTTCTACCTAAAACTGCACACAGGCGTAGCATAAGTGGCGCTACCTAATATTTCTGGCAGAAAATGAATTGTGCAGAGTTATTTTACTATTTTTTAGTTACTAACTTGAAACTTGGATTGTGAACAATTGAAAAGGTATTTTTGAAAACTGGAGGAGGTGTTTGTTCATAACATGCCAAATAACAAAAATCTCTCTTAATTTTTCAAAATCTGTTATGGTTTGAGAGATATTAGACATATAAGTGGAGCTACCCAATTGTTTTACAGCGGCACTGCCTAATTTCCTGTAGCGGTGATGGTTTTGATATTCGCCTTGTTGGGAGGTTGCCACATGTCCAGGAAGGTTTGAATGAATTCTCAAGGATCCGTTAGATGTCAAGGGACACCTTCACCTAATATTCAGCTCCAGAAAAGGCCTCATGCAATGAGGTGGAGACATTTTATTGATGACTTCCAACAAATTCCTAAAATTAGCAGTTTGTTGGATTTTTGTCTCTTTGATTGTTGCCACCTATCTCCAAGGCTTAGAATCCAATGGAGGAGATGGGATTTGAACTCCTTAGTTCATTTGAATGCTATTGTTTATTTAAAGAAGGAAATATCTCTTGGATAAAGGGGAGAGGGATGAGCCAAGAGAGGCTAGAGAGAGTAGGAGTAGGCAGTTTTCTTGTGTGTGTTCATTTTGTAAGCCTGTGGAAATTTTATGATTGCAAGCATTACTGCTATTGGAGATTCATGAGAGCTGTGATTTTAGATTGTAACCCTTTTGTTTATATTTCTTCTTATTTGAATATATTGCATATTTGAGGATCAAAGGCTGGCAATGATTTATGGATCCCTAAGCAGCAGAGGATTTGTTGTATTTTGCCCATCAGTCATTGTTTATATTTAATTATTTGTTGATTCATTAAATTGAGAGGATCTATGTTTAGTGAACATTCTACCTTATGTTTTCCTTCTTTATTCTTCCACTTATCAACATATAACCTTGTTTTCTGTGGAGTAGCTTTCATGCCTTCAATGAGTAGGATGTTTGTGACTCCATTGCCCATTGGTGTAGCCTATTGATCTACAGTTTTCATCCCTCTCTCTTTATTTATCCATCTTGTTTATCCACCTATTCAAAACCAAAATTATATTTTACATTCTGATGGGTGTTGAGCTTACACTTTAGCAGTCAAAGTGTGACTTTCAGTGCTAACACAACCAATCGTGAAAATAATTTCATGAAGAACCTATAATAACTCCATATCCTGAAGAATCCTTGCATATTTATGATTGGTCTAGGGTGGGCCATTCTAATGTTGTTTGTATATTCTCTTGATGTACCTTTACTCCCTCAACACCAATCATGTTCCCCATATACAGGATTTATTTCAACCCAAAATCGCACTTTCCCTCCTTGGAAAAAAGTGACTTCTCCTTCATAATGGTGAGAATCTTGTCCACATGCTTTAGATGTTCCTCCCATGTCTAGTTGTAGATCATAATATCATCAAAGAACACCAATATTAATTTCCTCAACTGTTTGTTGAATATATGGTTCATGCACGAATTAAAATTAGTTGGTGCATTATTCAACCCGAAGGGCATGACTAGAAACTCATAGTTCTCATAGTGACACTTGAATGTTGTTTTATATATATCCTCCTCTCTAACATAAATCTGGTGCTATCCTGATCATAGATAAACCTTTGAGAAGTACACTTCCCCATGCAGTTTGTCTATCATCTAATCATTCCTAGGTATTAGGTATCAATTTTTTATGGTCTTCTTGTACAGTACCCTATAGTCTAGATGCACATCCTCATATTACCATCCTTCTTCTTCACTAGTACAACTGAAGAAACAAAGGGAATATAACTAGTCTTAATATGTCCCATCTCCAACAACTCCTTTATGTCCTTCTCTATTTAATCCTTTAACCTCTTTGGATGCTTGTAGGGTGTGGTGATCATGATCTTCGAATCCTCTTCTAGATCAATGACATGCTCAAATCCTCTATCATGTGGTCTTCCTACTAGAAATTTTCCAAACAATATTTCATGCTTTCCAAGAAATTCCTATATATCTGTATGGTGTTGCTGGCAATCCTGTGATGGATTCTCCATGGTGATCAAGAATTATGTTTTTCAAGACACATATTCATGTCTACAAAGGGCCTCCATGCGTTGGTTGGACATGATCTCGAGGGTCCCTTTCGACATACCTCTTAATATGACTCATTTTTCACCCTTATCTTGGAAATTCATCCTTGCGTCCCGATAATTCATGTTGATATCTCCCAATGATTACAACCACTGAACTCCTAGAACCACATGAGTGTCTTCTAAATCCATGACATAAAATTCATCAGTCAATGTATAGTTTCCCAATATTAATTCCAATAATCTAATCCTATGAGTACACATCATGTTCTACCCATCTTATACTACCACATTGAATCCCTCGAAATCCTCTAAAGGGATATGTATCCTAGTGACAAGTGCAGCATCAATGAAGTCTTGGGTGGCACCATCATCAACCAATGTTGTAACTATCTTCCCCTACACAACGCCCCTGAACCTGAAGGTGTAGTATTTAGGGACTCCTAAAATTGTGGCAATGTTCACTCCCTTGGGGATATCCTACAATGGTGTCTACTCTGTAGCATGTGAGGGCTCCTCCCTATCTTCCCAATTCCCTCATCATCATCGTCATACTCTTCATTGGAAACTACCTCAATATAATGGACTTTACTTTTACCCATACATTGATGGTCTGGTTCCCACATCTTCTTGTATCTCTAGAAAAGCTTCTTCCTCCTTATTTGTTTCTGAGTTTCTTCATCTAACCTTTCCTTCCCTATCCATGTCTTCTTGGGAGGTTTTGACACCTGACCCTTTTGTGGAATAAATTTGGTTGTTGATTTCTTCTTGGGGACTATGTCTACCATATCCTAGGTTTTCATGATGGCTCCATGTAGTGTGTTTGGACTGAAATCCTTCAACCAACCTATTAAGGGTTAGCATCACCTGTCTTTGCATAGAAATATCAGTCACCATGACTGCCATACACTGGAACTTTGTAACATAGGCCTCTAGTGTACATCTCTTCCTCATTTGTGCCAACTCCCTAAATTGTACCTCAGGGTCCTTCTTATCGAACATCTTCATCAACCTTTGGATGGAATCCTCATATGGTGTGATTTGGAATGTCCCAATGTTAATATCCCATGGTACCACCACTGATGATCCTCTCCATACAAGTGTAGAGTGGAAAATTTTATCTCCTTTTCCTCTGTCGTTGGGTTAAGCTAAAAATAAGTGTCCAATTTATGTATCCATGCTCGGGTTGTTCGCCTATCAGATCCATCAAAAGATGGAGTAGTCATCTTCACCAATTTGCACATAAGATCGAAATTATGCTAATTTTGGCCCATCCTTGGTTTGTTCTCCATCTTGAGGTTGTATTAGTCATTGTAATACATGGATTCATTTTCTCCTTCTTCCAGCAACTGATACTCCCTAAAGTAGGAGTTCATTTTTTCCACCCCCTATTGTTCTGGTGCTCCTGTAGGTTTCTCCTGAAGGAATGGCGGCAATAAGGGTCTAGGTACCTTTTTTCTACCTTCCAGGAAGACACTATGTTCTAACACATAGGAATTACTCAATTTAGGAGTCCTACCACCTCTGTGGCTAGCATTTGCATGGTTCCCATTGGTACCTCCCTCGTTTTGGTTTGATTGATTGTCGAAAAAGTACTATGTCAAGAATTGTGTCAATTGTTGCTTCCCATCAGCTATGGATTCCAATAGTTGTATGGTTCTATCTTCAAGATGGTCCCCAATAACTCCTTCTATTGCTACTTCTTCTAATGATTCTGGTCCTGGGGTAGGTTTCTTCCCTCATCCTCTAGTTTTCCTTGGCATCAAGGCCTCACTAAATCATGGGTTGGAAATATCCCCATCTATGATACCATCGTAATGTCCTAGAATAGGTTATATGGATTTATTATGTTTTTGTCCAAAAATTATTAATTCTCCTTGCGTAAATATTTCAAACACTGGGTATTAATTTTGTTGTTAACCCCTTACAAACAGTATGCTCATACAAGAATATTGAAAAAATCATTGCATGCATCCATTACACAAAAAATAAAGTAGATAACCATGACATATTATCATGGATGGAAAAAAAAATACAATGATATCTAATGGTTGTAATAACATCTGCATAATACTCCTAAACACACAAGTCTAATGGTTGCAAGGAAGCTGCACAAAACAAACAACACAAGGAAACTTGGAATGATTCCAATCTATGATGCTCCCTATGATGCTCTGCTCCAATAGTGTTTTCTTTGCTAGTGACCCTCTTGTAACCCTACAAACCTGATCCACATGGCCTACTCCAACCCTGATCAAAGTGGTCCTCGTGGGACAATTGCTAGAAATCTAGCGGGGCCTCATGGGTTTCCCCGTACTCAACCCGCGGGTATTGCCTAAACTTTGATTTCTCTGAAACCCTCCTGAAATATGAAAATGTATGAGCTAAGCCTCATCTAGAAATATCTGTAAACCTGATGCATACCTTGGTATCTCTTCAACTAAATTCAAAACTCCCAAGTGAATCTCTAATGTTAGTCCTAGATGGAATCCCCCTCTTTCCCGGCTAGGGTGGATATTGCACCACCGAAACTAGACTGCAATAGTGGAATGATTTTCCTAAAACCTAATGAAATAATGGCTCCAAGAGCACTCCAAAATGAGAGATCAAATCATAATTCCAAAGAGAAGGGTTGCCCCTCTATTTATGATTCCTCCGGGCCTTCTAGATTTTTCTATTTTTTAACCAAATCAAACCCTCACTTTATTTTCCCTCCAATTTCATTTAAATATAAATATTTATTTTATTTAATGTCACATTGGGATTTATCATTATAG
Organism: Picea engelmannii; assembly: GCA_009831015.1. Lineage (NCBI taxonomy): Eukaryota > Viridiplantae > Streptophyta > Pinopsida > Pinales > Pinaceae > Picea > Picea engelmannii. The sequence goes on along the minus strand of ML780501.1, from coordinate 359,373 downwards.
TGGCACCAGATAAACCTCCTTGACTCCCTTCCCCTTGTTGAGTATAGAATACAAGAGCGTATAGGCTATTGAGTCATCCTCTGTCATGATCAATTGAAAGGGGACATTACAATTAGCCATGAATCAGCTAGACTCCCACTACTTGGGAAATGTTTGATCTAGTACAAACCATAACATACATGAAACTACCAACTACACTAGCATAAGAAATAGAATCCATATCCTCCATCTTTGCATGTGTTGTAGGGCATTGCTCAACTGAAAGTTTAGTTCCCATAGAAATTAGAACACTCAATGGTTTGTAATATTCCATACGAAAAATATATAGCACATAGTTTACATACTTGCCTTGACTCAACCAAATCCTTTTATTCTCTCTATCTCTCCTTATCTCCATTCCTAAGATATATATTGCAGCCCCCAAGTCCTTCATATCAAAACGTGTCAAAATTTGCGACTTCAAATCACAAATCACATCCTTACTATTACCAAAACATATAGAGTGATAAAAAAGAAGTGATCACCTTCTTGTTTGTGATACACGCAAAGAAATCATCACCTTCTTTCTCCCCTTTTGAAATATCTAAACCCTCTTCCTCATTAGGTCCATTATGAAATTTGTGTTCATTTTCTAGTTCATATTCCTCGATCTTAGGTAGTCATTGAACCACTAACTTCTTCTCATCCTCTTCTAGCTACACCAAAGTGGGAGAACAATCAACTACTATAAAAATAACATTTTTTCTATACAAAACATTTCTAGCAACAGGATCCCAAAGCTTGTACCCTTTCACACCAAAACCCTAGCCAATGAAGATATATTCCATTTCCTTGTTATCCAATTTAGACTGCTTCTCCTTATGCACATGAGCATATGGATCACAACCAAAAACATGAATATGCTCAAGCGAGAGCGTCTTACTCATCCAAACCTCCATAGGGGTCTTGTCCACAAGAGTTTATGTGGGAAACTTTTTAATCAAGAAACATGGAGTAGAAACCGCTTCTCCTTGAAAATTCTTCTCTAATCCAAATCCACTAAGCATACTCCTAGCTCTTTCCATCAATGTACTATTCATTCATTCTATAACTCCATTATGTTGTGGGTTATATGGAGTTGTCTTATGTCTTTCAATTCCATTCTCCTTACCAAACTTATCAAACTCTACAAAAGAAAACTCACCATCGTTATAGATCCTCAACACCTTAATATTCCTACATTTTTTTTTCCAAGAGAGATTTAAGCTCCTTAAATCGACTTAAAACCTTAGAATTAGTTCTAAGAAAATATTCCCATGTCCTTCTAGAATAATCATCAATGAATGACACATAATACAAAGCCTTAGATATTGAAGGAAATTTCATTGGACCAAATACATCGTAATGAATTAAGTCGAACAACAAGATGATTTATGAGAGATAGAATAAAAATGAACATGGTTATGATTTCCATATATACAATGCTCACAAATATCAAATTCAAGAGTACAATCATTCAATCAATCAATAATATTTTTTTCCAAGGCTCGTAGGCCCTTCTCACCTATATGACCCAATCCTTGGTGCCATAACATTGTCTTCTCTATAGGTAATTTGCTTTCTAAAGTAAGAGCTTCTTTAGAAGGTTATGATTATGAAGGTGTGGATCTTATAAATCTTGCTGGTGAAAAAATAGAAGAAAAATAAGAACTATTATATTCTATTGGACAATTGGTTTGGAAAGTTGGTTGTCATTGATTTCAACCCTTACAGATTGATTTCAACCCTTGGAGAAGTTTGGAAGCCCTAGAGATGTAGTCTATATTGTTGGTGAGTTATTTTTCATTAATGGAGTGGTTGATGTCAGCATATGTGTTGGGTGCATTTGATGAAGTCTACATTATTCCCCAGAGGCGTGGTTATGGAACCCGAAGTTGATCAAGGAATGAGTACATGAATGAAATCATAAATGTAGGTATTACCTTCATATATGGATAGTAATCATCATGCCATTTCCAGTGATAGGTGGAACATTATGTAGTTCCTCATGGTTGAGGATTTATGAGGTCATGACGTTGGAATCGCAAAAGATGGGTTAAGAGCCCCCTATGGAAGCCCAAAAGATAGGTTAAGAAGCCCCTAATTGGTTGCAATTCATTAATGAAATGGTAAATTGGTTGTAACGAGAAATTTCAAGAATCCCTAAAGTTGAGGAAAGAGATTACTTAGAAAAAGTATATATAGACCTCAAGAATTCACTCATAAGTACATTTACACACACATTCTATTGAATATCTTATATGTGTGTAAGGGATTCTTATTTGAGGTAAACAAGGAGATGTGAGGAAAATTTTAGAGGGAAGTTGAACTAAAGAAGGGAGAAATTCCAAGGGATGATGAAGTCTTGTGATGATATGTTCTAAGTATTCCAACACATTCAATAGTGCACGTATCAAGATGGAACAAAGTGCCCACACAAATATCCTTAGAGAGTATCACATCTCCTTGGACCATCTTGGACCCTTTGTGATACAGATTTTATGAGAAGAACGAAATGAATATAGATTATTAATAGGTGCTTAACACAAAATAACAGAGATACAGTAAAACTATTTTTCTATTAATAAATAAATAAGATGGAAACTGTAAAATGCAGTGGAAACAAGCTTCATGGAATGGTGGCGGCTTATCTCTGAGAAGATATGTGATGGATGTGCTCATTCGCAAGAAGATGATTAAAATGAGGCTCTGAAGGCCTTTCTACAATAATAAGGAATGAAAAAAACCCTAGACATCCAAAAACCTAACCCTAGGAGATGAAGCGCCAAAAGTCATGTGGGCCTCGTTTGGGTAAGTTAATACATCAACTTCCTGGGGTCGTAACTTTTGCATACGATCTCCGTTTTAGGCATATAATAGCCCGTTGGAAAGGTATCATCGAGGAGATTAATTTTAGGAAAAATATAAAAGGAACTCACATATTGCAAACATGTTTTCCCAAAAAACATCATTTAGGGCCTCAAAAAGGCTCCGAAAGTGAAAACTGCTAAAAATAGTAAATTACCAAAATTGCCAGAAAACTGTTTTGAGATAGTTGGAAAAGGTGGGTGGCCACCAATATCCATTTAGATAAATCCTCCCTCCTTAGGAAGAAATGGTCTCCACTGCGTTGAGGTCCCCCATCAGATGAGGAAATTTCTACTGAATTTGGCCCTAGGTGAGCCACTTGCCTTGGTACAAGAGCTGCCCTGCTTTGATGACTCAATAAAGTTGGATCCTTTGTTGTTGAGTGCCCTTGATATGTGTGTCCACAATGTGATCATTGGATTCCTGTTGTATGTATTCGGGGTTGAGCTATGTTGGTGTCAGTTGTTCTACTACTTCTGAGGTGTCCAATAGTGGTGGAAAATAAGGGTGAAGGAGATCCATGTTGAGCACTGTGTGTAGGCCAAGGAAAGAAGGAATGTTGAGATCAAAAGAATTATCCCCCATGGCCTTGGTGATAGTGTATGGCCCATAACATAGTGGACGAATATTTTGATGGGGTCTTGTAAGGCGTTCTTTCTACAAGTGCAACCAAACTTTGTCGCCCACCTGAAACTTATGTGGCACCCGATGTTGATCATGGAGTTGTTTGTACTTTTCATTAGACTTCTTTAGGATATCCTGAACCTGTTGGCAGATGTTTTGGATATTCTCAATGAATCGGGTGGCTTTGTCAGCTTCAGTTGGAGCAAGAGATGTGTCGGTCGAGGTGACCGCAAGGGGAAGTGCAACATCTATGGGACCCAATGGTTGGAATCCTAACCCCACCTAAAAGGGGCTATGGACGATTGAGATATGTAGAGCTCGATTGTAGCTATGATGGACATAGGGAAGGCTCTCATCCCATGTGCATGGGTGCTTTGAATTATACATGAAAAGGATATGCATAATCATTCGATTTACAACCTCGGTTTGACCATCTATCTGGGGGTGGAGGGCCATGGATTTGGTGAGCTTGGTGTCCAGCAATGACCAGAGGCTTGACAAGAATGTGCTGAGAAATCGACTATCCTAATATGAGATAATGGTTTGTGGGATTCCAAAATGTACCCATACTCATTCAAAGAAGATCTTGGTAGTGGCCTCTACTATGATGCTCTTCTTGCAGGCAACCAGATTCGCCATCTTAGAAAAGAGATCAAGAACCACAAAAACATAGTCATTTCCCTACTTGGTGGATGGGAGGCCCGACATGTAGTCCATTTAGATGGATTCCCATGTCCTGTCAGGAGTAGGAAGAGGGGTGTACAGGCCCTGTTTCTTAGTGGTCAGTTTGGCAATAGCGTAGGCAGTGTAGGACCTGATATACTTGTTGACCTCCTGTCGAATTTTCGGCTAGCAGAAATGTTTCTGTAGCATCGCCACTATATTTTCGACACCAAAGTGTCCTGCCACCCAAATGTAGTGGGATTCCCAGATTATATTTTCTCACTCACTTGATGGAACACATATATGGCCTAGATGACACAACAACCCATCTTGAATATGGAAATTATCGATAACTGCGTTTGCACCCAACATTTGGTAGGTGGTGGTGAAGTCAAGGTTTGTCTCATAGAGTTGGGGGCATCTAGAGGTCTCATGGTCGCAAGATTCTATCACTGTGGTGAGTGTCATGACCGACGGTCTACTGAGGCAATCAACGATGCAATTGATGCTTATTGTTTTATACTTGATGTTGAGGTGGAATTATTGCAAGTATGTGGACCACTTCTGATGGCAGTCATTCTACAATTTTCCCTGTGTCTACATGAACTGCAGTGGATTATGATCAGTGTGGATGACTGTCTCCTTCCCAAGAATGTAATGTCTCCACTTTCGACAAGCTTTCACAATGGAGTACATTTCTTTGTCATAAGTAGGGTAATTACGAATAGTATCTAACAGTGTCTCACTATGATAGGCCACGAGGTGGCCGTGTTGAGTGAGAACGACGCCCATGGCATAGTCTGAAGCATCTGTCTCGATATCAAAGGGATTTTGTAGGTCTGGTAGTGAAAGTACTGGGGCTGGGCACAAGCGTTTCTTCAAATCATCGAATGCTTGTTGTTGGGACCGGTCCCATGCAAATTTCGCGTTACCACCACCCCTATTAATTTAGTTGAGTGCCCATGCAATATGGGAGAATCCTAGCATGAACCTTCGGTAGAAATTGGTAAGGACCAAGAAGCTCTGAAGCTCAGTGAGTGTGGTCGGGGTTGGCCAATCATGGATGACTTATATCTTGGCTAGATCCACATGTATGCCATGATGATCAATGATGTAGCCCAGATAATGGACCCGGTCCATGCTGAAGGAGCATTTTTCCAAGTTGGCGTATAGCTTGTGCTATCGCAGGGTGTGTAGAACCTATTGAATCTATTGTAAGTGTTCGGCCCAAGTCTTGTTGTAAATTAGAATGTCATCCAGATACACCACTACAAAATTATTGGTGAATGGTCGCAGGATATCGTCCATCATCCTAATGAAAGTGGTTGGAGCATTTTTCAAACCAAAGGGCATGACCAACCATTCAAAAATTCCTTCCTTTGACTTGAAGGCGGTCTTCCATACATCTGTCTATTCTATCGGGACCTAGTGGTAGCCCGACTTCAGATCAATCTTACTGAAGTATTTGGCCCCTATGAGTTGATCAAGGAGGTTGTCAATTCGGGGAATCAGGTACCGATTTCTGACTGTGATTTTATTCAGAGCCCGGTAATCAATACAGAGTCACTAGGTTCCATCTTTCTTCTGTACCAACATGATTAAGCTCCCGCAAGGTGATGATTTGGGATGGATGTGCCCCTTGTGGAGAATTTCTTGGATCTATCGCTTAATCTCCTCATTCTCTAACAAAGAGTGATGATAGACTGGCCCATTGGGCAGCGCTGCGTTGGGGGTCAGATTGATGGGGTGCTTGACCTGGTGTTACAGGTGAATCCTCCTATGGACAAGAGGATTCCCTCTTAGTCTCTAGACTCCTAAGGCCAAGATAGAAAAGTGCTTAACGTGGACACTGACATCCTTTTTAGATATAATTAAGATAATATATGAAGAGGAAGAAGAAATATGTGTACCTTGTTAATGGCATTTTTCCTCGCAAATTCCAAGCTGAGCTCCAATCCCGAGCTCCTAGATAGGTCTTGTAGAACAAACAAAGATACAATGGCTTCCTATTCTACTCAGATTAGCTCAAATACAGATCTATCTATTGAAGATAAGTTTATGTGAAATAAACATAAACTTGAAAGAAACAGGCCAAGCATGTATATGTATTAATGAGAACAAATGAAGAGTACTTACCATCCTTTGATGAAGGCGTACCAGCTTCTTCTAGATGTCCTTGTCCAACCCCTTTTCTCAAGTAATCTACACTAATTATGATTCAATGACATCTCACTTATGGGATCATAAGTTTGGTGTAATTCTCAATCTCCATATATCCTTTCACCATGAGGAGGCCTCCTTATATAACCTTGGAGAGGCCCAACCACTTGAGAGATATTTGGGATAAGTTGAGAATTCTCCTTCTTAAGTTGAGTTTCTTCCCTAAGATCATGCCTTGACCTTCTATTTGAATCCAACCATCTTCATAAATTGAGGGAATTATTCCCTGATTTGTCTCAACAAACCAAAATTCACTCAGAAAGGGGTAGCACTCCCCCAAAGTGGGGAACAGATTGTTTTAGTACTCTCCCAAAGAATCCCAAGGAGATTTAACACTCTCTAACAGTGCATAGGAGAACGTTTCCCTCCAAATTTGATATTTGAGTGATTTTTTTCAGTGGCAAAAGGTTTGTACTCCTTGTCAATTGATTTCTCTTCCTCAAAACTAGTCTTTGAGGTGTCTTAAGTGTCCTTGTGATGTCGTTAGAGGAATGACATAGGGAATATGGAAGTATGATGTTTGTGACACTTGTGGTCAAGATGCGACACTTGCGAACAAGATGTGACACTTACAACACTTGTAATGATGACACTTGCAACACTATTGAAGTGAGTAATTTTGATCTGTAACAAATTGCCCCCTAAAGTGCGAAGTCAGAAGACAGTGATGAATGAAGTACTTTGTATAATTTTTCAAGCAAGGGTATGGACACAGAGAGGCTGGAAAAATCTACACACAACCATCAAACATATATTATGACATGTTTCAAACCCAAGGTAGGCATACCTATGCTTGAGTGATAAAAAATTTTTAGTTATGGCCGCCATAGAATACATTGCGGATCCATAATTATATTGATAAAAGGTATAGCCATTGAAGATACAGTGTGGATATATACTCCTATGACCTGAACTAATCATAGCCACAAAGAATACATAGTGGGTCTACGAGACGACAAGACATATCCACGACCAATACAAAGTGGATCTATGTAACAGTATATGTGTCATAGTTCAAAAGAACTCCTTCGCAACCTAGGCAAAGTATACATAAAAGTGAAAACTCAACCCAGGGTCTTCTTACCGATCCCGATGTAGTACGAATATAACCATGTGAATAGATGTCCTGATGTCGAACATGGTAGAAACCACTTGATTACCAGTCAATGAGGTAAGCCGTTAACAAGTGCGAGGGAGATCACCATTGATGTCAATGATTCCCAAGGTACTCTAGTACATTCCGATGAATGTGAATAGATGAGATGAAGTCGAACATCCATGGAATTATCCAATCAGAGGTCAATGATGTAAACCCACTGTCAGATGTGAGGATGCATACCATTGAGGCATGCAGGTCTCAAGGTACTAATTGGTTTCTAAGTCTAGTTCTTGGATAATGTGTTGAAGTCGACAAGAATAGACTTGTCAAAGGAGGGCCTTGATGTATCCTCCATCAACGACATGAAACTGACACAGAGATGTAATTGGTATATCAAATGAACATGGACTGACACATGTATTGAAACAAGATATTTGTGATGGCTGACTATTGAGGCAGATACTTCCCTTGAACACTGAGGCAAAACAACAAAAACTTGACATGGACCAAAACTTGATGATGCAGTGGATGATGTAACTCTCATCAGGTGACCCAAAGGAGTAAAAGAAACTCAGAGGATTGGCTAAGTGCAGAGGTTCAGTGGATTAAAATGTGTGCAAAGACAAAGTGTCGTGTTCAAGGGTGACCATAAGAGCTACTGGTAGTTTTCTCAAAAATTGCTTGGCTTGCTTCTTTCAATTTTTCCCCCATCCAGATAGACGAGTACCTCTTTTTAATTTAATGATCTTGAGGAGGGTAACACATGCTCGATATGAATCACCTTTGGTAATTCCCTCTTCCTTGGTTTAGCAAACTGGAAGAAGTAAGGGTTCGGTCCCGTATGGGTCCTTCAATGTATGATTGTTTAATGAGTCCAGAGAAGGTAAAATCGGTGGTTTTTCACATTTAGAGAGTCTGAAAACAACTTAAAGATGACTTCAATGTTGTCCTTTTTCATAATGTTAGTCTTGTGAGGCCGAAAAAGAGATAAATTATCACTCGAAAGACACCCTTTCAAACCTTTTAATGAGTGGGAAAGGAAGTAAGATCACTCGGAAATATTTTCATGTTTAGAGAGTCTGAAAAGAGATTAAAGACGACTCCAAGGGGTTCCTTTTTAGTATATCCATGCGAGACCGAAAAAGAGATAAAATGTTACTTGGTTGCATTCTCATGTATTTACGAGCACGAGAAAGAACAAATACTAAGATGGGTATGCCCCCAGCTTGAAATCTAGTGGCTTAACTCCAGAATGACCATAAAAGGCTGGAGACATGCTCCCCAAGCTTTAATTCATTCATCGACTTTGAGGTTGTCACCAATTTCTCTACTAGATGGAGAAAAAGGATAAGGGTGGATAAAATGAAGTTTCAAATACGAGACCTAACAAAAGACTCGACGTGACAAGAGAGGTGACTATTTCATTTTTTAATGAGCTTGACACTGGAAAATAACTATGTCGAGGGCTCCAGGTTCAATCCCCAGATTTCTGTTTCATTTTTTAACAAGCTTGCTACAGAGAGGAAAACTATGCTCAAATCTTCCGTTTCATTTTTTAATGAGCTTGCTACAGAGAAGCGAAATTTTGCTCGTGACCTCTGTTTCATTTTTTAATGAGCTTGATATAGAGAAGAGAAACTATGCTCGTGACTTCTTATTGATCATGGCTTCCAAGAGGATAACGATCTGGAAGGACACCATGTAAAGATAAAAAAACTCGGTCATGGGTTCCAAGAGATATTCAATGGATGGAAGAAGAATGCTCCGAAAGGAACACATGTCGAGGGTCTCATCAGGGGTAAGGAGATCAGGCTCCAATAGCCCTACCAAAGAGATCACCATGTCAACTACCAGATCTAAGTCATCGAAAATTGAAGGCATGGGAGACAATGGAAAATCAACATCAGGAGGGAAGATAGAGTCTATATATTCCCAAATTTCTTCACAAGGGGGAAGAAAAGAAGATCGATGATGGTTACCATCCCGAGGTAGCTCGTCAGTGCTCAAAATTTCTATAATAGATTCATCAGAGGGAAAAATTGGGGTAATGTATTCGATTGTAGACGACAAGGAATTTAACCACGACAACATTGAGTAACTGTCGGGTGCCAATAGAAGTTGGTCATATGAAGAGGGAGAAGAGGATTGGATAGAAACGTATGATGTTTTGGCTAGACTAAGTGGCATGGTGTCACCTAGTGCATCGAATTCCAAGGGACTAGGTACAATCCAAGGGTCAGATGATTCCAAAGATTGATAAGTCATGGTCAAAATCATATCGACGGTGGCAATATGATGTGTAGTTGATGGAAGTGGTGTAGGGAAGGTACCCATAAGGCTAGAATATTTCAGCAAGCCAACACCAATGCTTTCATACGTGATCTTGTGATCTCCCAAGAATGGAATATTGTTGGTAGAGGGAGCACGAGCGTTAGGTGTATAGAAATCTAACTGATCGATGGTGACAATTTTTCCCTGATGAGGAAATTGTACACATTGAAACATTGACGAGGCAACGACAATCATAGCATAAAACCAACTTCTTCCAAGTAATAAGTTGTAATCTAGGGGAGCATCGACCACCTCAACATCAACAGTGATGGTTTTTCCACCCAACTGGATGGGCATGGATTGTAAAATCCCATGGGGATGAAAACCTTGCCCATCGAATGCGCGTAACATTGTTGGGGATTTTTTAAGTGAGGGTGATTTTAAACTTTTCCAACATGATAAAGACATGACAAAAGTAGAGGCTCCCTCATCCAATATGGTTCGGTGAATTTGTTGATTGTGAACAACAACATCAATTTGGAAAGCAAGTTCGTGGGAGAGTTGAGATGTATAATTGTCCAGGTTAAACATGATATTGTTGGACGACTCGGGATCAACAATGCCAATAGCATCCAAGAGAATTCTACATTGATTGGGGCAGTGTTGTAGAACTTCTAACGCAGACATAGAACATGGTGCTTGAGCCAAATCTTCAACAATGTTGTAGTTCTGGGCGGCATGTGAACTAGGATTAAAGGTAGATTTACGGATAGTGCTCTTAGGAGGGCATAATATAGAGTCAAACGAAGGTTTCTCAATCTGAAGTGGTCCAGATGGAGGATATTGATGGATCTGGTAAAGAACCGTTAGTGACCTTGGCTTTTTCAGGTTTAGCTGGTGTGTTGTACATCTTAGAGAGAGTGGTCAAATTAATCCCATTAAACATACAAATATGGGCACTTGTCGAGGCCTCATCATGAGGATGGCTAGAACTGCCCCCAGGAGAGGGGGTTTGAGCAACCATGGATTATTTCTATGGAAAAGGTTGAGTAAGCATAGTGGGTTGTGAATTTCCTTGGAAACATTTGGCCACTTCATCGCGATGTGGAAAGTCTCGAGTGTAGTGATCATCACCACAAATGATACATGGGAATTCCAGTTTCTGTTGTGGTTACTTTTCGGTAGCAGATGTTTGAGATTGATTTTTCAGTTGTTCATTGTTATTAGTATTTTTTGGTTTATTTTTTACTTTCTTTTTACCTCCGGATTGTTGTGAAGGGGAAGATTGAACTGTATTCACCTCGGAGATCTAAGTTTGGGGGTAGGTAGAGGAGAGTGCAGTTGTAGTGTCCCCAAGATCGAGCCCCGTTACAAATCATGATATATGCAATGAATTGTAAATGTGCTCTATAGGCTGGTGAGCCAAGTTTTGTATAAGCCGGAAGGCTTATGTGTTTGTTAGGCCAGGAAGCCTAAGTGTTTGAAGGCCAGGAGCCTGCTGATGTACTTGTATGTATGCAGATCGATTAATAAAATATAAATACCACTAGTGTAGACCGACCACGATGAATGAGTGAAGGGGGACTGAGCGTCCATAGAGTGGGCAAGGAACTAAGGGCTGGAAGGTGGGAAAGGGGATGAGTGATGAGCCTAGGGGATAATCCTAGGGGCTTAAACCTGGAAATAATATTTTAATATTATTTCAAAAGATATGTGCATCATATGTTTTTATCCTAAGTCCTTTTGGAAGGACACGTGATTTCCCAAGTGGTGGGAAGAACACGTGCTGCTGGAACGCATGCAGTTCCCAGGGTGACAAATGTCCACCCTGACGCATGCAAATAAAAAAGAAAGGAAAATTCGTGGGGCGGGGCTCCCACACATTCGATTTGACCTAACTGCCCTGAGGGAGAGCTGTAGGAGCCAGTTTGCAAGAGACCCTCGTGTAATTTTGATACAGAAAAGAAATCATGTGTTTGTCTTGAAGAATCCGTGTACATTCCTGTCCAGAACTGTGGAGTCTGTGTCTGGTTCTAATAAAACCTGGGAGTTCATTTCTTGAACAGGAACCCTGTGTTGGACTCGAGTGGAAGAATCCTTGTTTTTTCGTGAAAAGATGAGCTAACTTGTGCATGGTGTCCCTGTTCCGAAAACACAACCATGAGATCATCCTGTGACTGTTGAACCAGTTTGGGAAGCCTTTGTCTGTTTTCTTCATGGGTTGTTGTGACCACGCAGTACTGGACTGCGTGAGGCTTGTTGGCCTATGAGCAACTCCTCCAGGTGAGAGAGTGTGCAGAGGGAGGAGAGAAATCCTGGAAGAAACCCTGTAGCTTCCATAGAGCCCAGAGACTTCTGGTCTGTTCTGTTCCTGTAACCCAAGGTAAGGGAGACTGGCAGCCGAAGGACTGTCCAGGTGACAGAGAAGGTGCACTCTCCTGGGGTGGAACAGGCATGTGGGGAATGAGGGTCTGTGGGCAGTGAGCGTGGGAGATTCCTGGGAGAGCATTCTTCCTGGTGGTTGTGTGTGACTGAGTTCCTGTAACCTCAGCCTGAGTCTGGATTCCTTGCCCTAGGGTGGAGCTCAGTCCTAGCTCGGGGGTGACCCACTTTTGAGTTGAGGAGCAGTGCGGTCTACGACTGGGAGGTTCGTGGAAGGCCTGCATTTGGTTGGTGGATTTTGCCACTGTTTCAAGATAAGTATTTAATTATGTTCTTATCGCATTTCCACATGACTGTGCTGTATATATATTATCATGTTTTCCGCTGTATAAATGAATTAGTATGAAGTACTATTGATTGTTGATTATGGCAATAATTCATATGAATACTCGGTGTAGAATGTGTTTACTTGTGTTAAATGCCTGTGGTTATATAATTCCAGTATGACTTATGTAAAAGTCCGTGTACAGATTGGTTAGGAGAGGTTTTGAAAGCCTCGGTAGTGAAAAAGGTACGGTACAAATTGGTATCACAGCCAAGGTTTCGACGCTGAACCTAGATGGGCCAGTGGAGCGGTCGTTGGACCGAGAATGTGAAGAAAATTGAGTCGGGATGACCAATTTCGGACCCTGGGTTGCTCCGAAGCATCAAGGAGACACTTGACGATTTTTATTAAGAACTCAGGAGGTTTAGCGGTGCTATGAATCCACAGGCTGGTGTGGTCTATGGCCATGGGGAGACAGGTCTCTACACCAATGGTGTTAGAACCTTAAGATCCGTTTAGAAGGGAAGGCGAACCCTCGTGACCGTCGGATCTGGAAAAATGTACGTAGGAATTAAATTCCTTTTGAAGTACATAGGAAATGTGGAAATCGCAATATGCGAAATTCCGAGTTGGTTAGGAACCGTCTGAAATGTCAGAACTTGGCTGGAAAACCCATCAGCCGTAGGATCTATTGGGAGATGTCCGAAGGTTAAACCTCTGAGACTAGGGGTGAAAGATCCGACAAGATTTGGAGTCGTCCATTGGAGATAGACACGTGGTAGAGATCGAGTGCCCGCAGGAACTTTGGTGCATCAAAAAATCGACGTATCGGAGTTCCTGAGGAAAAGAAACTTAGGGCATCACAAGTCGCGAAAACCCGGAGAAATCGGGACCGTCCGTCAGATAGGGGACGCGTGGCAACCATCGATGCCATCGAGAAAAGTTTCGATAATGAAGCCATCCATCGGCATTTAGTCCATCGGGATATCAGGAATCCCGTGGACGTGGGGTTTATGCACTTTGGAATCGCGAAACGTAAAACCCCAAGGGGTAAGGTTGTGGTCATAGGGTGATGGTCACATTGGACAGAAGCTATAGCCAGGAGGGCTAGCTGAAGATAAGGCACGTCGGGAATCGGAGAATCGCGAGTCTTGGGGACAATTGTATTTTGACATCGAAAACCTTGAAACTTCGATGCAGAGGTTTGACTGAGGTCATATGGTAGAGGTCATGTGGACTAGGGCCTAGCCAGGAAGGCTAGTGCACAAAGGAGATGCATTAGGTTTTTGAAGCTCGAAATCCCGACAGGAAGGAAAGGCTGCGGTCTTATGGATTCTGGTCATATGGGCCAAGACCCTAGCAGGAGGGCTAGTGTGTGAAAAAGAGCTCATCGGTGATCGGGGAGTGGAGAGATGAGAAACTCTCAACATCAGAAAGATCGAAACCCCGAAACTTGAAGTCCCAAAAATATCGGAAATTGAAGTTTCAAACACCTGAAAAACACAGAGCTGAACTGAGCTCAGACAATTCGTGAAATTGAAACACTTTATTAAACATCGATGGTTATGAAATATGACGAATTGTCAAGAAAATGAAGGCTCAACAAATTCGATTCGTTGGATCATTATAGTGAAGAAGACTGACGAGTGCCAGAACTATTTGGAAATTGCCTCAAACGCAAAGAAATAGGAGAGATACATAATACTTCCAGTTCAAGAAACTTGTTAAAAACAAAATGTCTTTATTCTATCTGAACTAGTTTATAAATATTGTGGACTATTCGTGAAGGTTTAATGGACTGACAAACTTCGACCTGAATTGCACAGTGCGTGTGCAGAATTCAATGAAGGTTAGGATTCCAGTTAACCAACGCCGAACATGGAGTGGGGAAAAGTGTAGTTTACCCCTGAAATAGAAGACGAACGGGAAGGAAAGGATAATAACCTGGGAGTCGAAGGATCGAACTCCAATGGGCATGGAAAAGGGAAGGATAAGGAAGAACACATAATGAAAATCCTTGAAGGATTGCAAAGAGAGGCCAAGGCTCACCGAGATGATAGCCGAAAGCTCATGAAAGTTAGGGACCGACAGGGTGCATTAAAATTAAAATTTTTGAAGAGTCTGGAAATAATAGAGAAGAAACTTAAGAAGGGAAGAGACTCAGGTACGACAGAGAGTCACAGAACCCATGGGAGAAGAAGTAGTTCGAGGAGTGGTAGCTGACATCTTAGTCCCTCCCAAAGGCATTCTGACGGTAAGACACACAGTAGTTCAAGCCCATCCCCTACCAGAAAACATCAAAAATATGGAAAGGAGGAACTGAAGGGAGAGATGAACAAAATTAAGCCTCCAACATTCAATGGAGAGCATAAGAAGGAGGAAGATGTCGAGACCTGGTTACTTGGCATGAATAAGTACTTTCTGTTAGTTTTAAACCTGCGAAGTAAAGCAATGCATATATATTCTTAAGCAATACAAAAATTAATCAATGGCTCATACACAGAATACACAGAGATCTTTACCGGAAACCCTCAACCGGGAAAACCTTTCTTTTTCATTATATCGAATT
>ML780501.1:305787-339456 GCA_009831015.1 Picea engelmannii | reverse complement strand
TTTTCATTATATCGAATTTCACCATTCACCATACAATATATACAATGTTTTTAGGTATTCCGTAGATACCAAAACCCTAATCCCTTAATCCGGGATTAATTTACAAATCAGCTAAAAATAGAAAAATCCGCTAAAAATAGCAAAAACCGCCCAAAAAAAAAATAGGGATCGTCAGACGCAGTCGTCGTATCTGACGCACCCCCCCACACACACATGCAAAGAATATAACACATACCCAACACTTTCAACTGCATAATTATTCTTCCCATACAGAGGGAAGAATTGCAATGTACCAGTTGAAAGGAAAAGCATCCATGTGGTGGGATTAGTTTGTGCAGGTGTAGCACATCAGAGAGAAAGAGGTCACATGGAAGGAATTTAAGAGGTATTTCGAGAAGAAATATCTGACTAAAAGATACTATGACAGAAAGATGAAGGATTTCTTCGAACTCAAGTTGGGCAGTATGACTATTGATGAGTATGAACGAATTTTTATGGAACTACTGAGGTATGTTCCATTCTTCAAAGACGAGGCTGTCAAAATTCAGAGGTATCTGAGTGTACTGCCACCTTCCATGGGTGACAAGATTCAATATGATGATCCTAAGACCATGGAAGAAACCATAAGAAGGGAGAAATGCCTATATGAACAGCAAAGGGAAAAGCCTACCTTTCGAAAGGCTTGGGATGACCAGAAGAGGTTTAAGAAAGAACAGAGGCAGAAGGGAAGCAAGCCTTCTTTTTTTAGAAATAGTCCTTGGGTACAGTCATCTTTTAAAGATCCCATGAAAGTTGAAGGGAGTGAGAAGATGCCAAGGCCTCCACCCATGGAGTGTTGGGGCTGTAAAGGGAACCTTCGATACAGAGACTACCCCCATAGGAAAGACAAAGCAAGAATTGTCCATACTGTTCAACAAGCTGAAACAGTGGAGGATATGGGCAGCATAATGCCGAGGATCTACGCATCCCTGGACAACAAGCAAGTAGAATTTCAATCACACATGATTGAAGTGGAAGGTATGATCAACAACCGACCACTTGTTATTTTAATTGATTCAGGGGCTAGCCATAGTTATGTAGATCCTAGAGTGGTGGAAAGTTTGCATCTAACAAGAAGCAAACATGAGAAGTCTTGGTTAGTATAGTTAGCCACAGGGACCAAGAGGAAGGTCACTGAATTGGTTAAGTCCTGTTCAATGGACATCAAAGGAATGAACACTAAGGTTGAATTGAACATTCTGCCTTTAGGCTCATATGATTGCTTAATTGGGATGGACTGGTTGGACCAACACCATGCCCTTCTGGATTTCCAAAACAAGATATTTACATGTCTAGACAAAGAAGGAAACCAAGTAACAGTCCAAGGAATTCCCAGAGCCGTGGCTGTTAGAGAAATCCCAGCCATGCAGCTGAAGAAATGTTACCGGAAAGGCTGCCAATTACTTGCAGCCCGGGTGGAAGAAGTATTCCAAAATATGGTCTCGAATATGGAAGACCATAGGGTGCTCAAAGAGTTTGAGGACGTGTTTCAAGATGTGCCTGGACTACCTCCGAAGAGGGACATCGATTTTTCTATAAATCTGATGCCGGGAGCAGCTCCAATTTCAAAGGCTCCTTATAGAATGAGCACCAGAGCTGAAAGAGTTGCAACTGCAGCTCGAAGAGCTACTAAAGAGAGGGTACATTCATCCCAGTGTGTCACCGTGGGGAACCCTAGTCCTATTTGTGAAGAAGAAATATGGAACGATGAGGCTGTGCATTGACTTTTGACAGTTGAATAAAGTCACTGTCAAGAAAAAATATCCTCTACCAAGGATTGATGATCTTTTTGATCAATTGAAGCATGCGAAAGTATTTTCGAAAATAGATATTCGATCTGGATATCATCAAGTGAGGATAAAAGATGAAGACATCAACAAGACCACCTTTAGAACAAGGTACGGTCATTATGAATTTACAGTGGTGTCGTTTGGACTGTCCAACGTGCCTGCTGTCTTCATGTGCTTAATGAATGGAGTGTTCAAAAATTATCTGGACAAGTTTCTCATAGTCTTCTTGGATGATATCTTGGTGTACTCCAAGACAGAGGAAGAACACGAACAACATCTTAGAATGGTGCTGCAGGTGTTGAGAGAACACTAGCTGTATGCAAAAATGAGAAAGTGCTCATTTTACCAAAAGTAGATCCATTACTTGGGACACATTATATCAGAGGAGGGGATCGTTGTGGATCTTGAGGAGATGCAGGCCATTCGAGAATGGCCAGTGCCAAGAAATGTGGTAGAAGTTAGATCTTTTATGGGTCTGGCAGGCTATTATAGGAGGTTCATAGCCGGATTCTCAAGGATAGGGCATGCTATCACTTCCTTGTAAAGGAAGGAGAAGAAATTTCAGTGGATTGATGAATGTGAGAGAAGCTTCCAGCAACTGAAGCAACGACTCACTAGTGCTCTAATCCTGAATATTGCTGATCCAAGTAAGGATTACGTAGTGTGCATGGATGCGTGTAAGGAAGGACTGGGAGGAGTTCTCAGCCAAGAGGGATCTGTAATTTGTTATGAATCCCAAAAGCTGAAAGAGCATGAAAGGAATTATGCCACTCATGATTTAAAGCTGGAAGCAGTTGTCCATGCATTGAGGAAATGGAGACATTACCTCATGGGCAAGAAATTCGAATTAAGAACAGACCACAATGGTCTGAAGTATTTATTCGATCAGCCAACCATAAATGCCAGGCAAATTAGATGGCTGGAATTTTTGTGCGAATATGACTTTGATATCAGGCATATCAAAGGGAAGGACAATAAGGTGGCTGATGCACTCAGCAGAAAAGTGCATGAATTACATGCTACAACCATTAGCATGTACATAACTGAGTTGAAAGACAAAATTCTTGAAGCTGCAAATGTTGATTTGCAGTACAAAAGACTTGTAGCAAAGCTACAGTAGCATGAGAAACCACAACCCAAGGAAAGTTACACCTTGGGAACTGATAGTTTACTTCTGTATAAAAACAAAGTGTATGTACCTAATGACCGAGAATTGAAGCTGGCAATTCTAAAAGAAATATATAATGTGACTTATGTTGGTCATCCTGGATATCAAAAGACTATGGCAGCAGTCAAAAGCCATTATTTTTGGTCGGGGTTGAAGAAAGAAATTGCTGAAAACATCGCCAGATGTATGGAATGCCAAAGGGTTAAGGCTGAGCATAGACACCCAGTAGGGTTGTTATAGCCTTTACCCATCCCTGAGTGGAAATGGGATGTGGTAACAATGGATTTTATCACAGGATTGCCCAGAACAAGCAAGAAGCAGGATTCAATCATGGTGGTGGTGGACAAGCTTACTAAAGCTGCCCATTTTATTCCACTGAAAACCACCCACAGAGCAGCAGATGTTGTTGATATCTTTTTAAAATAAGTTGCGCGCTTGCATGGAATTCCTAAGACAATTGTGTCTGATAAGGACCTGAAATTCACTTCGAATTTCTGGAGAGGACTGTTCAAAGGATTCAGAACAAATCTGAACTTTAGTACAACATATCACCCCGAGTCTGATGGACAGACGGAGAGAGTAAACTGAGTAATAGAATACATGCTGAGAATGTATGTGATGGATAAACCATCAAGGTGGGGAGACTACCTGCATTTGGTAGAATTCGCCTACAATAATGGGCATYATGCATCTCTGAAGATRAGCCCATTCGAAGCACTGTATGGAAGAAAGTGCAACACTCCAGTGAGCTGGGATAATCCAGCTGACAGAACAGTAGTTGGACTTGAACTACTCAAAGAGATGGAAGATCAAATGATTAAAATTAAACATAATCTAAAAGCTGCCCAGGACAGGCAGAAAAGTTACGCTGATAGTAACAGAACCCATAGAGAGTTCAAAGTGGGTGACCATGTTTTCTTGAAAGTGAAAACTAATAGGAGTTCCCTGAAGCTGGGAAGTTGCGCCAAGTTGGCAGCAAGATTTTGTGGGCCATTTGAGATCCTGGAAAGGATCGAGCCGGTTGCATACATGCTTGCATTACCTGCATATATGACTGTACATAATGTATTTCATGTTTCACTGCTTAAGAAATATGTACCTGATACTAATCATGTTATCGATTGGACTGTGATCCAAGGGGAACCAGAAGGTTTCCTGCAAGTGCATCTTGTACGCATATTGGATAGGAAAAGCAAACAGCTCTGGAATCAAGCTATAGAGCTTGTAAATGTCCAATGGACCTGGTACGGTCCTGAGGAAGTGACATGGGAGCATGTAGATGTTATGCGGGTAGAGTACCCGCATATTTTTGAAAATTTTGAAGAACTTGCAGATGCGATGTAAAGTGGCACTGAGGATAGTGAAAAAATAAGGGTAGGGGGATTGTAGTGTCCCCAAGACCGAGCCCCATTACAAATCATGATATATGCAATGAATTGTAAATGTGCTCTATAGGCTGGTGAGCCAAGTTTTGTATAAGTCGGAAGGCTTATGTGTTTGTTAGGCCAGGAAGCCTAAGTGTTTGAAGGCTAGGAGCCTACTGATGTACTTGTATGTATGTAGATCGATTAATAAAATATAAATACCGCCAGTGCAGACCGACCATGATGAATGAGTGAAGGGGGACTGAGCGTCCATGGAGTGGGCAAGGAACTAGGGGCTGGAAGGTGGGAAAGGGTCTGAGTGATGAGCCTAGGGGCTAAGCCTAGGGGCTTAAACCTAGAAATAATATTTTAATATTATTTCAAAAGATATGTGCATCATATGTTTTTATCCTAAGTCCTTTTGGAAGAACACGTGATTTCCCAAGTGGTGGGAAGAATGCATGCTGGTGGAACGCATGCAGTTCCCAGGGTGACAAATGTCCATCCTGACGCATGCAAATAAAACAGAAAGGAACAGTCGTGGGGCGAGGCTCCCACACATTCGATTCAACCTGACTGCCATGAGGGAGAGCCGTAGGAGCCAGTTTGCAAGAGACCCTCGTGTAATTTTGATACAGAAAAGAAAGCATGTGTTTGTCCTGAAGAATCCATGTACATTCTTGTCCAGAACTGTGGAGTCTGTGTCTGGTTCTAATAAAACCCAGGAGCGCATTTCCTGAACAGGAACCCTGTGTTGGACTCGAGTGGAAGAATCCTTGTTTGTTCGGGAAAAGCTGAGCTAACCTGTGCATGGTGTCTTTGTTCCGAAAACATGACCATGAGATCATCCTGTGACTGCTGAACCGGTTTGGGAAGCCTTTGTTTGTTTTCCCCGTGGGTTGTTGTGACCACGCAGTACTGGACTGCGTGAGGCTTGTTGGCCTGTGAGCGACTCCTCTAGGTAAGAGAGTGCACAGAGGGAGGAGAGAACTCCTGGAAGAAACCCTGTAGCTACCATAGAGCCCAGAGACTTCCTATCCATTCTATTCCTGCAACCCAAGGTAAGGGAGACTGACAGCCAAAGGATTGTCCAGGTGACAGAGAAGGTGCACTCTCCTGGGGTGGAACAGGCATGTGGGGAATGAGGGTCTGTGGGCAGTGAGCGTGGGAGATTCCTGGGAGAGAATTATTCCTGGTGGTTGTGTGTGACTGAGTTCCCTATAACCTCAGCCTGAGTTTGGATTCCTTTCCATGGGGTGGAGCTTAGTCCTACCTCGGGGGTGACCCACTGTTGAGTTGAGGAGCAGTGCGGTCTACGGCTGGGAGGTTCGTGGAAGGCCTGCATTTGGTTGGTAGATTTCGCCACTGTTTCAAGATAAGTATTTAATTATGTTCTTATCTCATTTCCACATGACTGTGTTGTATATATATTATCATGTTTTCCGCTGTGTAAATGAATTAGTATGAAGTACTATTGATTGTTGATTATGGAAATAATTCATATGAATACTCAGTGTAGAATGTGTTTACTTGTGTTAAATGCATGTGGTTATATAATTCCAGTATGAGTTATGTAAAAGTCCATTTACAGATTGGTTAGGAGAGGTTTTGAAAGCCTCGGTAGTGAAAAAGGTACGCTACAAAAGTCAACTAGGAAGTAGATGGAGTTTTGATGGAACCAATAACACCGTCCGCATGAGATGAGGATGATGGCTTTGATGGGCTGGTATTAGCTCGAGCAGCATTCGAAAGAAACTCATACAAAGTACCAGATTGTGAATAAACCAAATCTAAGTACTGAGCCCGAGCAATGGTTTATTCCTCAGTTACTACTCCACCCATAGCAACATCACGAGCGATCATGGGTAAAAGTGATTTAGTAAACTACTCCACCAATAATTGGTCAGGAATGATTGCTTTGATCATCCTTCGTCATCGTCTCCACTCATGAATATGGTCAAAGATATGCATGGAGTTAGTTTGAGGAAGGGAGGTCAAAAGTTCAATACTCGTCTCATAGCGAATAGGTAATTGAAAGTGTGTGAGGAAAGACATGGCAAGGGAGTTGAAATCATGAAAAGAAGCACATGGTAGTTCAATATATCACTTTGCTGCAGAGCTTGTAAGTGTTCACTGGAAAAGACACAAACGTATAAAACCATCCATGAGGGAGTTTGATGAACACCCCAAATGGAAAGTCATCACATGGTAATTTGGATCTTCTCCATGTTTTCCGTCAAATTTCAGAATATCAGAAGGAAGTTTAGCTAGAATAACTGGCCAAACCGGTGAATGAAAAATAGGATCATTGGTTAATCGAGACAAGTCTAGGAGATCCATAGTCGCAAGGAAAGGTAGTTGTCAGTTAACTTGCAGATGATACTGGTGTGGCATAGGAACACCAATAGGACCATAAACTGGGTTAGGTGGATGATTGTAACCAGTAGGTCCTCCTATATATGGTTGTTTCTAACCAGGATAAATAGGATTCGATGATGGATGAGAAACATTTGCATAACTTGGTGGGTTCTGAGCATTATAAGTTAGGTGATTTGCTTTTCCATAAGGGGGATAAATTTTTTTCCCTTGAGGAGGGTAAGAAGTAGATCCCAGATGTGGATACACATTAGGCCTATGGGGAGGACAAACATTAGACCCTTGGGAAGGATAAGGTTGTTGTCCTTGAGGACTCCAGGTGGTGATTGGGATGCCCAGATAAGCTTGTCCATAAGGAACAAGATTTGATACTCCTCATTGTGGGTTATGATATGAGTGCCCCCCAATGTGGGTTGGGTAAAGGTGACTCCTGAAGATACTCCCAGGACTGTGAAGGGTTTCTAGCAAACAAAGGTTTCCCCCCTGCCAGCAGTGGATTAACGACCGGGGTATGGTTGGCAAAGGGAGGTTGCCCTCCAGGAGGAACATGAAAAGGGGGTTGTCCCCTGGGAGGGGTAGGCCCACCATAGGATGGTGGTCTTCCAAGAGGGATAGGTCCGCTAGATGGTGTTTTCCCTCCATTCAGTTGTATTTGGCTGGCAAGGGTCTACATTCTCTGGTGCAAAGGTGTCCCAGGAAGATCGTGTGGAACATGTGGAGTTGTAAAGTGAAAGTTTGTAAAAGTGGGGGTAGGGATAAAAGTGCCTTGGGAATGAGTAGAGGTGATGAGTCCAACATTAGGATGGACTTGTGTTGACGTAATAGTAGGGTTAATGAGCTGATCGATGGGGTTATTCAAAGTTTGACTGGATGGTCCCGTTTCAACAGGAGGGTCATGAGGATTAAAGGGTTGTCGAATGGATTCAAAATGCTGATAGAGATCATGTCCTGATGAAGTCCTCCATATATAATGATCAGGTGTGGGATTTGTATCTACTACAGTGGTAGGATGAATAGGAGTCCTATACTCATCACCAAATATTGGTTCTCTGGATCCCATATATGTTTCGGTAAATGATCTCTCAGGTAACTATGGGACCTCTTCATCTATGACATTCCCAAGGGAGTCTAAACGAAGAAAAAGTGGTTCGAGAGAGGTTGTCGTCACATATGCAGTGTGAGGAGTGGGATTCTCAATTATAACCAAAGCACCTTCTGGATTGTCTAACGGAGGAGCAACAACACTCCCAACATCAGATTGATTTTCTACCTCTCCACGGTAGTTGTCTTCTAGAGGATTAGGAGGTAAGGGTTAGTAGCATTCCAAAGGCATACCTTGCATCCTACGTGATCAATGAAGACCTTTATCATCTACAGGATCAATTTTGGAGAATAACATCACACACTAAAAATCTAGGGCCAACTACCGAAAATAAGCATCATACGCTAATAAAATCTAGGAATCAAAACCAAGCAAACAAAACCTTCTCTCGATGAACATACTAGTTGGTGATGAAATCCAACATCACGTGATCAAGTCAAGAAGGGGATAGGATATGGTGGAACAGTTACGATGGAGACCTGCTTAACGGACTTACGCCTTGGTTCTAGCTTCCACACAGTAATTGTGGATTTACCCTCCAAGGAGACCGAGTGATTTTGACCATTGTTTGTTCTAGATATAGTGAGAGTTCCCTTTACCGTCACCTTGTGTAAGTACCTAAATATTGTGGCTACTAAGGACACCAACTCCCAGTCAACCCCTGGGTGGGTACAGTCGACAGTCCAGTCCGAACGTATGGGCAAGATAACAAGTCTGAAATCAACTCGAGAGTCTCCCACACATAATCGTGGGTATACCCTCAAGTGACCCCCAATATACAATCTGACTACTATGAACATTCAAACCACAAAGGGATAATCTCTGTAGCTATCCCGAACGTGACCTCGTGCGTAACCCCTGTGTAAGAGGGGGATCCCAAAAAGCCTATACGACAATTGGATTTTCTCTCCCTTTCACAAGATGCTAATGTTTGTTTTGAAAAAATTTGGAGAGTTGTACTCACGGCCTAATCCAAAGTAGTAGTCCTAGTCTAATGTTGGTGGAAGATTCTAAAAACAAAAATGTTCTAAATAAATTTTAACTAGCGATACTTTTACAACTGTTCTTTACTCAAGGGTGTATGAAAGTGAAACTGATGGTATTATGACTCAATTCCCCAAAAATGCACCAGAAAATGATAAGCATTCTTGTCTTTCAATGAATGCCTATTTAAGGGAAAGAGAGAAAGTTCTTTTCATTATCAAACACTAAGATGCAACATCCTCATATAATTGTTTCTCAATCAAATCCAATGTAATGCTAAAAAAATTCAGAAATGCCTTCTAATATCCAAACCAATCACTAAAATATGTCCTTTTTCTTATATGTGAATGATAATCAAGTGTAAAACTTCTAATGTCAATCAGACTTCAGGATTAAACAATCAGAAGGAAACCTCACACAAATAAAAATACACTCTCATCGTGAATAAACAAGAAGGACAAAGATAACCAAATTTGCAAACAAGAACCAAAAAACTCAAACAAAAGAGAAATGCTGGAAAACTGACCTCAAAGATCAGATGGAAAGGTTCATAGACCTTTGGATTTCCTCACAAAAGCTTCCACTCAGTTAGATAAATGAGAAGAAAACAACAAGTTAACTCTAGATCAACAAAGACAAAGAGTGACTTCAAGGGAAGGAAAGAAAATCTCAATTTTCCAAACAAAAAAGGATCAATTCTTAGAAAACAAGGTGTTGAAGGCCAAGACCAAGATGTACTGAGAGTATGAGACTTTGAGCAAGTGAAAAAAGCAAAAAACTAAACCCAAAGAATGAAAACCTAGAGGATTTCTCACAGAAAAGGGGTAGCGCTCTGGTGTAAAGGGCACCAGAGTGTTCCAACTCTCTGTGTAAGACCACCAGGGAGTGTTAACACTCTGATAGCAAGGGAAGGGGAACACTAGGCTTCAAAAAAATGCCCAGAAACTCAAAAAATCAAGTAAGCTCAGTCAATCAAATTGCATATGATGAAATCAAGAGCCAATCAATTGGATCTAAGAATCAAAGAGACAGTATGGAGAAGGTCAAATGAGTTGGAAAAGGGACAAAACAAGATCTAGGAAAGGAAACAAAAATCAGAGCTCCTCCCTAGTGGAGTCACCAATTTTTGTTACAGGTGAATCCTCCTATGGACAAGTGGATTCTCTCTTGGCCTCTAGACTCATAAGGCCAAGACAGAAAAGTTCTTAACGTGGACACTGGCATCCTTTTTATATCTAATTAAGCTAATATACAAAGAGGAAGAAGAAATATGTGTACCTTGTTAATGACCTTTGTCCTCGCAAAGTCCAAGCTAAGCTCCTCGATAGGTCCTGTAGAACAAACAAAGATACAATGACTTCCTATTCTACTGAGATTAGCTCAAATACAGATCTATCTACTGAAGAAACATTCATGTGAAACAAACATAAACTTTAAAGAAATAGGCCAAGCATATATATGTATTAATGAGAACAAATGAAGAGTACTTACAATCCTTTGATGAAGGTGTAGAAACTTCTTCCAGCTCTCCTTGTCCAACCCCTTTGCTCAAGTAATCTACATTGATTATGCTTCAATGGCATCTCACTGATGGGATCATAAGTTTGGTGTAATTCTCAATCTCCATATATCCTTTCACCATGAGGAGGCCTCCTTATATAACCATGGAGAGGCCCAACCACTTGAGAGATCTTTGGGATAAGTTGAGGATTCTCCTCCTTTAGTTGAGGATCTTCCCTAAGATCATGCCTTGACCTTCTATTTGAATCCAACCACCTTCAGAAATTGAGGGAATTCTTCCCTGATTTGTCTCAACAACCCAAAATTCGCTCAAAAAGGGGTAGCGCTCCCCCAAAGTGGGGCACAAAGCATTTCAACACTCCCCCAAAGAAGCCTAGGGAGCATCAACACTCCCTGACATTGCATAGGGGAGTGCTACCCTCCAAATTTGATATTTGAGTGGTTTTTTTCAGTGGCAAAAGGTTTGTACTCCTTATCAACTGATTTCTCTTCTTCAAAACTAGTCTTTGAGGTGTTTTAAGTGTCCTTGTGATGTCATTAGAGGCACGACATAAGCAAGATGACAGTATGATGTTTGTGACACTTGCAACACTTGTGGTCAAGATACGACACTTGCGGACAAGATGCGACACTTACAACACTTGTAATGGTGACACTTGTGACACTATTGAAGTGAGTAATTTTGATGTGTAATACCTGATAGTGCAAAGGTACCCCTATAGGTGAGGAGAAGATATTCGAGTATTCTTCCACGACCTTATCTACTTGCTTCTATTATGTGGAGAGGTCGGTCGCAGAGACCCTAGATGTGTTGTGATCTTTTTCTTATTTTGAGAGAGAATCACGAAGAAGACAAAATTCCCCATCTGACAGATGACCTTCCTGCATTGCTTAGCAGAGATCAAGGAAATAACACTAGGTGGGATTTCCTTGGGTATACTGTACAATTTCCTGATCAAAGTAATAATAACACTACGAGTCCTAGACTCATATACAACATGACATTTCCATAAATAAGGCTGGCCCAAAAGAATATCACAAACTTTGAGAGTAGCAACATCACACAATACCTCATCTTTGAAGGGCTTGATGTCGCATGACAGTCGACACTGTTGGCTGACGCGGAGATCACTTCCTTGGCGGAGCCATCCAATGGTGTAGGATTGTGGGTGTGACATTGTTGGTAGGGCCAGCCGCTTGATGACCTTTGTTGAGATGTGGTTCTTTTGGCTACCACTATCAATGATGAAGTGCACCGGGGTGCCTTTTACCCACATCTATGAATGGAAGAGGTTCTCTCCTTCTTCTAGCTCATCTGGTTCACCAGGCTAGAGCTTGGTGGTAGAAACAGTGGCACTAAGTTCTACATCAATGATATGTCTTCCCCTTTCTGGTTTTGGCTCAGATTCATAATCCTCATCTGATTCAGAGGCTTTCACTTCGGCCACCATCGACTTCTTTGAGCAACAGTTAACAGTTTTATGCCAAGGGCTCTTATGGAAGTCGCACCACTTCCTGGTGTCTTTCTTTGTCTTTTTGGTTTACTTATTTGCTTGCGGCTTGGACTAGTTGTCTTGATACTGTCCATCTTTTCTCTTTTCTTTGTTCTATAGGTTGGGGCCACCCTTTCCTGGATTTTTTTGTGAGGGGTTCCCAGGCCCAAATAGTCGTGTCTTTTGTTTGAGCTTCTAGTCAATTTTGACGACATATCTGTAGGCCATGCCCAAGGATGATATGTCCAAAAATTCCATTTCGGTCTATATGTATCTATGTAGAGCACTGCGATACTTGAGCACCAGATGTCGCTCTGGATCTTTGATACTCATCTTAGTATGCAAGGTATGGAAGATATTTGTGAAATCTGACACTGCTTGGTCTCTTTCTTGATGCAGTGTGGTCCATTTGGTATATAGGTCGTCATAACTTCTGACAGGGTATTATTGTTCCTTAATAGTATCCTTGAAGGATTCCCAAGTGGCCGTGACTGAAAATAATGAGGGTTCCTATGTTTCCTTTTGCTCACAAAAAGTTTCCCACCAATCTTTGACATGGGGAACGACTTTGAGGAGCGCAAAAGTAATATTTTCTCTATTCGAAATGTTATGGACAAAAAAATACCCTTATAGTAGATTCAACCACTTGTATACAACATCTGCGTCTATCTGACCTTCAAATATAGGAATATCGAAGTTTATTTGTACCTTGAAGGGGGCAGTGCCTCCGTTTGAAGAAGATGTGTCGCCTGTTGGTAGCCGCCAAAGGATTTGCACGAAACTATCCATCATCTCGTTCCTCTATTGCATGAGGGATTCCTCAATCAACAGTTTGAAAGGATCTCCTATCCCATCATATTTCTTTTCTCCTACCATGAGAATTTTCTTGGGCATGCGAGAGATTTTGTCCTCAAGAGAAACAAGCTCGAGACCCAACTCTTTGTACTCTGACCTTGTTGGGGACATCCATTAAGATGACAAGGAGCATACTGCTATGATCCCACTGATCCATATTTTATGAGAAGAATGAAATGAATGTAGATTATTAGCAGATTATTAACAAAAAATAATAGAGATACAGTAAAACTAGTTTTTTATTAATAAAGAAATAAGTTGGAAACTGTAAAATGCAGTGGAAACAAGCTTGCTGGAATGGTGGCGACTTATCTCTAAGAAGAGATGTGAGGGCTACGCTCATTCACAAGAATATGTTTACAATGAGGCTTTGAAGGAATTTTTACAATAAGCAGGAATGTCAAAAACCCTAGACATCCAAAAACCTAACCCTAGGAGATGAAGCACCAAAAGTCATGTGGGCCCCGTTTGGGTAAGTTAGTACATCAACTTCCCAAGGTCGTAACTTTTCCATACGATCTTCGTTTTAGGTGTATGATAGCCCATTGGAAATGTATCATCGAGGAGATTCATTTTAGGTGCAATATTAAAGGATATTCCATCTTGAAAACCTGTTTTCCCAAAAATCATTGTTTATGGCCTCCAAAAGGCTCCCGAAGTGAAAACTGCTAAAAATAGTAAATTACCTAAATTGCCAGAAAACTGTTTTGAGCCAGTTGGAAAAGGTGGGTGGCCATCGATATCCATATGGATCAATTTTTCAAAGAAAAAAACCTTCACACATGCATCATTATGTGTTTTTACTAATAGTAGGTTTCAAGCTAAATCTGGAATGTGAAAAACTCTATTGATCCCCTTCATTCTACCATCAAGCAATCTGATCAAGACTCTTCCATGAAAAACAATGATAAAAGGAGATTCATCACAAAGGTATACCATCTCACCATCATATTTCTCATACATTGAAAACCAATGCCAATGGGAAGTCATATTGAAGGAAGCTTGAGAGTCTATCATCCATGTACTATGGTTTTAAAGTGTTTCCAAAGCTACAAAAAAATAATATCCACCTTCTTCTTGAGAATATTTTCCACACTCATCATTAAAATAATTATTTTTCTTCTAATTGTTCTTATTCTCTTCCTTGCAGTCCCTTCTTAAATTCTCGATCTTACCACAGTTCCAACATTTTCCCTTGGATTTTCTAAAATACTTACGTCTCCCATGGGATTTGGACCTACCATTTTATTTCCTCTTTCTACTCTTATATTCTAAGAAGATCCAAGGCCTCATTGGTGGATTCATAGTATTTTTTCCTCATCTCATCTGAGAGTAAAGCAACCACAACCTCATTAAGAACTAATTTGTCTTTAGAGTGCTTCCAATAGCCATTACTAGGTTGTCCCATGAATTTGGAAAGGAACAAAAAAGAGTCATACAACGATCCTCCTCATCCATCCTCACTCCAACTAAGGTCAACTGAGTCACAATAGTATTAAATTCATTCATATGCTCAGCTACAGAATCACCATCATCAATTCTCAAGGAAAACAACTTTTTCCGTGGAAAGAATTTATTAACCAAAGATTTAGCTTGATACAAATCTCCTAACTTATTCCAGATAGATGTTGTGGTTTTTCTTCATAAACATTGAATAATAATGAATCGAACAAACAAACCCTTATAAGGCTTCTTTCCTTTCTCTCAAACACCACCCACTCTTCATCTACAATACCAATGGGTTTGGTTCCAAATACCACAACCCATAGATATCGATCTATGAGAATATGTTCCATATTTATATTCTATAGGTCAAAGAGAGCACCATTAAACTTCTCCATTTCTATTATGGATGTGCTTCTCATTTCCTTGCAACAATATTTTCTTATGTGCAAGCTCCCACTCAAACAAATATTAGATCCAAAAGCTCGTCCCTAACACCTTGAAACCAAGGTGATCTCACTCTGATACCAAATGAAAGGAAACATAGGTGCAGAATATACTTCCTACACTCCATTAGAGAACAATGTGCATAAATTAAACATAAAACAATTGAAAACACATAAAATAAACAAGGAAACATAGGTGCGGAATACACTTCCTACACTCCATCAAAGAAGAATTTGCAGAAATTATACATAAAACAGTTGCAAACAAATAAAATAAAAAATCAAGAACAGGATATTGGGGGGGAAACCCTTCCGGGATGAAAAAGCCACACTCTAAAGCACACCATCTATTATTTATCAATCTAAAAAGTTACAATATAGAGTCTTTATGCCCTCAACAAGAGTGTTCAATAGTGGCATATTCCTAGAAAAAAATTGAGAGAATAACAGTAAGATGCAAGTTACTCTTTATCATTTCCTCCACCTTAGCACTCAAATAAATAAGCATAGTTAAACCATAAACCATTTTTCATTTACCATTTCTGCATATTGGAAACAGGTTATTTACTGCCACTACTTGTTTCCACTATTGTGTCATTCTATAGCTCTGTTCCACAACAATACTATATTATTCTCTTCTCACTACTACAATTATTCTTTGTTTGACACTACATCTGGATTCCAACTATAGATATGGATTTATTCCTCCTATATCTATACACTGCAAGGTGTATGACATAATTGTATCAACAAGTGGGGAGCACTACAACAATTTTTTTTTTTCCAAATATTGTTTAGGTTAAAATTGTTTATTGGTCTTGTAATAAGACCTAAAAGTGTGTCTCATTGTCTAAGAGTTCATTTTTCTCCAACTCCTAAAGGAAAAAGGTTAATGGTCCAAGATGGAGAGACATCTTTTAGGAGTGAAAGTCTTCCCCTTACAAACAACCAGTTGATTATTTCAAGTGGCTTGGTTTTCTTGATCAAGAATGATAAGTTAGACCACATTTATAGATAACAATCAATGATGATTGTCCTAATTAACAATTGACCACTGAATTATGATAAGTTTTACCACCTTCAAGAAAAATCTAAAACAAATCTAAAAACTGATTCAAAATTTGACTTTGTCGTTTCCTTCAAGTGTGTACTTGAAATCCTCCTTTTCTTTGTATTCGTGTATAAGCATGGAAATCTAAAATATATTGCATTCCTTCATTTCTTTGAATTCATGTATAGGCACGACAAACTGGAATGGCAATCTAAAATGTATTGTATTATTTGGTGATGTGTATAGATTGGTATTGTTTCAATTGATGTGTTACTCTTAGTTTATCGGTAATATTGATATCTAAAGAATACTGGAAGAATAAGGTAATATATGTGTGTGAAAACCAATACATTATTTCTATATCGAGAAAGTTCTATGAGGTTTTCAATCTGTATGTGTATTTGTTATTGTTATAGACATATTTGGAATGATATATTTATGAGACAAATAAGTTAATGGGTTTGTTTCAAATCATCTCGTTGTATTCACATCACTATCTAATTTTTTAATACACTCGAGTTGAGCATAAACATGTGGTATATGGATATTTCCTTTGTCTCCCGAGAAATGTCCAAATTAGGATATGCACCTTATTCTATAAAATTCTATTTATTTTTTGGAGAAATAAGGAGAATAAGGCATGGTTTATAGTGTTAAGGAAAATAAGCTAATTCCATCCTTAATTAATCTATCTACGATTACAAGGAGTTGGTAAGTTAAACTAACTTCCTGTAACTTCTTTGTCACTTATTTGTAACTGTATTCTTATCTTTTAATATAATACAGTTCAATGGTGTTATGTGTTGAAGCAGTAGTTCCAAACCATTTTGTATGTGCACGTACTTTTACATGGTATCATAGAGGGTCTAGGCCCAATTCCCTCATAGGAGGGCCCACATGCCCGGGGATATAGAAGCTAGTATAGAAACAAGAACATTCTAACGCTGATAGAGGCAAGCAATGCAATGTCGCCATGAAGACAAAATGTGGAGTATTTTTCAAAGATGCTTGTGTGAGTAGAAGAGAAGCACAAGCATGCGGTGTATATGAAGTCATGCTTCTGAAGGTGGAAAAAGAGCAAGTGAATATTGGAGAAATATATATGAAAATAATTATAATTTAAGAAAATCAAAGAGAGACACGTCGACATATTAACAAGGAGATTATATAAATATAGATTATAAGAAAAAAAAATCAAATATGTAAAGTAGATAGTCGGGGAGCAAGTTAAAACTCTACCAAAGAAAGATTTTAAATCTTCCAAGAAGATAAGAGTGATAAAGCAAGTGGAATCTCATGTTTTCAAGAAGGATCGTTCAAGGGATTGCGGACAAGAAAGAATTGTATGAAGAAAGAAAGTATTGAAAAATCGTGTGCATCCACAGAAGAAAGGATTAGTAGATCGCATTGTTGTTGAGTGATACTTGCTAGTGTGAAGCGAGTGGTAATCTTGCGAAGAGAAAAAGGTGGAGACAAGGTATCCCCAAAAATGCAAGAAGAATCGAGTGGAGACATAAATGAAATACATATATATCGTTTTGATAAATGAGTCTTATAATTATTTTATAATTGTTTGGACTTAAATATAACTGCAACAACAAAATAATTTGTAAAGAAATAAAAATACGTGTTTAAAAGAAGTTTTATTTTAGAAGTATTAAAATTTTTAAAGGAGTTGATATAAAAAGAAAGGCAGAAAGGATTTGTGATTAAGCAAGATCATTGCCAGTTCGCAAGAAGAAAACTAATAAGGCAGTGAAGAAAATGGAGAAGAATAGAATGCTCATGCTGGTGTAGATTTTGTGAGCTTGTGCCGATAGAACCAGATATGAAGAGTACGGCCATGCCGATATTAAATATGAACAAGAGAAAAATCCTAGGGATGAATTTAGAGATGGAGTGGTGGTGCATTAGAATCACAACGAAGTCGAGTATGAAGAAACTGGTGTGCATGATTGTGCTTCCTGTGGTTTCAAGCAACTTGAAGTGTTTTCCATGGGAGGGATGAATACTGTGATTGTGCTTCTTGTGGTTTCGAGTAGCTTGAAGCGTTGGCCATGGGAGGGATGAAACTGCGAGGATTAATATCTTTTGGAATAATTCTTACAATATAATTAGTTAGCCATTGGTTTGGATTTGTTGGAGGTTGTTGAGAGATTCTCTCAACCTCTCTCTATGTTTAGAATAAGTTGGATATAAATCCAACTATATAATTGTGTTATAATTGTGCATAAAGATAATGTAATAGAAATTATTAGTTGTGTGTATAATCATGTTCTATGGCTTCTCTCTCAAATTTTATCATGGTATTAGAGCCGATACTGACTTAAATCCCTCATGGGATAGCCAGGAAAATGTGAGAGCCATGATAGTTGATTCCCTGTAAATATGTAGGAGAGTAAGTGTTGTTTTGTGTGTCTTATGTGGAGTGTGTGATTTTGTTTTCTAGTTGTTGGTGTTGAAGGTGTCGCATATGGTGAAGAGCACGTTGATTGCTTGGTGGACTATTACTAATTTGTTGGCAGAAGATGAGTCGTGCACTATTGTTATTTTATTCAGAGATTGACTGTCCATTTCCACCAATCTGGATGCACGAATGTTAGTGATTCATTAAAAGTCGTTGCAAGATATTTTTCTTGACAGTTATACGCAAGGAAGTAATTCGTTGTTGCTCTTTGCAAAAAATCACATTGTTGTGTGTGATTGAAACAAAGGGGGTCGTGAATCAAAGATTGAGAGGTGTCTTTTTCTTGAAGTCTGCAATTGTTGTCAGAAAAATGCATAGCATGTGGAGTAAGAAGAGCATGGACAACGTGTACAGTATTAGTCTTCCCTGCCTATTGTTTAAGGGGTGGTAATTGAGCTGCTCATAGAGAAGAATGAATCCATGGCCATCACATAAATACTATACAACATATTTGTAAGGCATTTAGTGTGGTATAGTTGTTTGTATTTATAAATGTTTTATTTTTGTAAAATTATGAAGACTCGATTAATTGAACAAAGTAACATAATGTAAATTAGTGGTTCTTGAGGTACTTCGATGCCATGTAAGAACATGTTTACTAGTTTGGTCATGTTTACAGTCTATCATACATTGATGGATCTCGTTGTTTTTCGGTGCTTCAAGATCAACAATTACAGGTTATCTTACCTATGTATATTTTTGTAGATGTGTTTGAAGAAGGTCAGTTGTATGATTGATTGTTGAAAATATCAAGTAATTAGATCGCTATCCTATATAACTATCTAAATTTGATCTTTGGGGGAATTCCACAGATGGTAGTGTATCCATAGGAGGTCGAGAAGCGTCAATTCTACAAATTCGTCAATGATGGTCAGAAGCGTTGTTGTCTTAAATGAGTTGAAAGGGAAGCTCGAAGTTGTGGAAAAGAAAATGTGTATACCAGAAGATTTCAGAGTGGATATGAGTGTTGATGAAGACCATATCAAGACAAATATCTATGTTGAAATTTGAGCATTGTAATTATGATATAATATTTGTAATGTAAGCATTATGGGAGGGTGTTGGAATAATGCTTACAATAGAATTAGTTATCCATTGGCTTGGATTTATTGGAGGTTGTTGAGATATTCTCTCAACCTCTCTCTCTATGTTTAGAATAAGTTGGATCTGAATCCAACTATATAATTGTGTTATAATTGTGCAGAAAGGTAATGTAATAGAAATTATTATTCGTGTGTATAATCCTGTGCTATGGTTGCTCTCTCAAATTTTATCAATATCTGCCACTGGGGGCCAACATCTTAATGCTATCAGGAACATAAAGAAGTTAATACAGAAAAAGTAAACCCTGAGAAAGGAAGAATTGACTAAGTTCAATGCAAGGCGTGAAGAAAGGAAAGGACCTCATACACGAAGATAACACCGATTAAGGAAATATCAGAAGAATCATTGGGTGTGATTAAGAAATTAGAAGCTCTCGTTTGCAAGAAGACATTGTTTATCAAGACAAAGAATCTAAGAAGCAGTGAAGAAAGCCGAGAAGCCGCGAAGACGTAAGAAGCATATAAGATGCATTATTTTAATTAAAGGAGGAGGTATGAGTTTTAATTTAATTTTCAAGGATGACATGAGATTTATTTTGATATTCATAAAGAAATAAAAATAATTTTTTATTATAAATTTTAAAAGGCCATGTGAAGCCAAAAATTTTTTATAACTCAGAGGATACTTGCATGAAATGTAGTCATGTGATTTTATAAGATTGTGTATTTAGACAAGAAAAGGGCATGATGGGTGAGGAAGCCCAGTCTCGAAGATTGTGTGGTCTCGAAGAGGTTGAATTGATTTGGATCAAAATCAAATTGGTGTGAAAAAGCATGAAGAAAGCAAAGTTATCAAGAAAGTGGAGCAAGGCATGATCGACATATTATTGCAAGAAGAAAGTAGGAGAGAAGCGAACTGATAGAGAAAATATCGAAGTGGAGCGAAGAAGACAAGAAAGTTGAAAGAGCGAAGAAGACAAGAAAGTAGCAGAGAAGCGAACCGATAAATAGAAGATCGAAGTGGAGCGAAGAAGACAAGAAAGTCAAAAGAGCAAAGAACACAAGAAAGTAGCAGAGATTGAATCTGCAACAAAAGTTTTGGCACAAAGCCACCAACAAATATAAGAATCCACTATGAAGCAGTGGAGAGAAGCATGAGATCGAATGGGAAATGGAGCAAGATGACTACCCAGACATGAAATGTTGTAATGAGGGGGTGCATGAACGGTTGTACCTGACACCTCAAAGAGTTTTTGGTCCTAGTTGTAAAGATCTATCCATAGGCAAGTTGATCTCCCCAAGTTTGTTGTAAGCCCAATTATTCAGGCATATATATAGCACCATAGCGCATGGTGTATCCATCTCATGCATGGAGAGGATGTGGCATTAAGTTGTGGAACAAACCATTAGAGTAGGAACACAGGTATCAAGTGTACTCTTATGCTAGTTTGATGTTGAATTGGAGAAGTTGAATATTTGATTAAAGAGGAGAATGTGATATAGTTAGGAAAGTTATGATGAAAGGGGAGTCCAATGCGTAAACCATCAAAGATGAAGCCCATAGTGAATAAATCTTAGTCCAAAAGGAAGCCAGTTATAGTTCTAGTTAATGTTATTAGCAGATGTAATTAAGGAGTGTTAAGGAAAATAAGTTATTTACATCCTTAATTAGTATGTGTACATTTATACTAACCTCTAATAATTTTTTTGTAACTTATTTGTAACTATATTATTATCTTTTAATATACTACAATTCAATGGTGTTTTGTGTTGGAGCATAGTTCTAAACCAATTTTTCTATGTATACTTTTACTTTGATGGAGCAGATTATAACACCACTGATGGAAGGACAATAGCTTGGCAAATATAACAAAGCACCATCCCTGAGCACAAAGAAATACCTAGGATATCAACTATACTCAATCCTCAAATTATTTGAAATAGCTTTTGGTTAGATTTTTTTTAATTATTTAGACTTAACTTGAGAATTAAAAATGGGGGTTGGCTAGCTGTTCTACGAAATGCTATAAATTTACACTAATCACTATTTTTTGTTGTTCAAAATCGATCTCTGAATATAGAAATGGATTCAGCATACCGAAAAGCACCAAAGACACTCTGATTTTAGAGAAATAATCACTCAAATCTACAAATCCAACAATTTCTAGCTTGATTTATGACAAATATCCCCAGAAAAAATCATCATTTCATAAAAACTTTAACCTGCTATTAAAAATCTTAATATATTGCCAATGTGAATAGATCGATAGAGATAGTAAGCTGGAAAATATTTTAAAATACACGAAACATTTGATTAAATTCAAGAGAACAGAGAGCCCATGGCTGTAATCATGATGTATGTGCTCCCGGTAGCCTTTGCAAACATGAAAGAAAATATGGTTAATAATGATGGAAGACTTGAAGTAAGCGAGGATATATAATTGCATGAAAATGCTGAAACCTTTGGACAAAAGGACTCAAGCAGGTTCTGAACGACCGTCCCATTCGCGGCAGGCGGATGGAATCAACTTCAACCCACGTAACGGCAGGGAATGATCCTTGCAGGTGCTCTCCATCCCCGCCTGACACACTTCCCAGTTTATTGCAAAGAACGATACTGTCCATCATGATATAACTCACTTATATGGACTGAAATATATTGATGGCCTATATCACTCAGACTGAGCTTGTCACCTGAGAAGCTAATTCAAAGCTCTCCATTAAATGCAAGCAGTTTGCCACTTTGGAAGCTATTTCAAAGGGAGTGGGTTAACTAGGGAGCAATCTTCTTGTTGAGTTACTTTTCTAGTAAGTTTTTTGGTGGTTCGTTTTTAAATTTCCAGTCAATCCAAAATTTTGATCTATTTTTTGAGCATGTGGGTTGGTTTAAAATGAAACATAACTCTTTGGGAAAGATTCTGAAATGCATGGAACATTGATTCATACAAAACTCAAACTACTCCTGAAAATTTGGCCGGATTCAGGCTCATTTATTTTTACTGAAAAAAACAAACCCTAGAGAGAAAATTTCTCCCTAATTAGCTTACTCCATTTCAAAGTAAGACGGATAAACGGATGAATGGCTCCATCAATCATTAAAATCAGAGCCATGGTAAGGAAACAGCTAGATGTACTAGTCCATGATAAAAGATAGCCCATCTGTCACACTAAAGAGACACGAACTTATTATCATATTGACAGGATTGTAATTTTTGCAGGGAGTGTAGTCTGTGGGTTTTGTAGTTTTTTTGGGGCAGCCCAAAAGTTAGCTATGTCATACCAGAGGAGTACTCACTTCAACTTCAATGAAAAAACTTTAACTCTAACAGTACTTCTGGTAGGGTAGTGCGTGGAAAACTCAGTTTCTTTGTCATTATGCCAATTAATATTTAGTGTAAGTCTTTGATATTAAAACTGACTTTCACTGGCAACTTAGTACGTGGAAAATTGAGTTTAACTGGAATCAGGTGAATTAATATTCAGTACAAGTTTTTGATATAAGATTTCACTTTCAAGTACAAGTATTTGATATAGGATTTCACTTTCAAGTAGGCTGACAAACGTTTATATCTCATCTCGCTTAATTCATTGGGTTAAGAAAAGCCAAGATGTTTGTGAAAATGCAGACTCCAGAGAGATACGGATGTGGATAAAGGAGTTCAAATGCAGGATCCGTCAATATGGATCCCGGCCACCATTGAAATTTATGTTTTTGGGTCGGACTGTAAGTGCTCTCAATCACAATTGGACGAACTATGACTGACCACCTTTAAATTACCTCGAAATTTCTCAGCGCTCTTATGGTGTTTACATATGGTTTATTTTGGAAGTTTCTTAAAAGTTAAAGGTACTAAATTTTCTTACAGTATTTTATTGCAATTAAGAGAAAGTTCTGGTACAATTCAAAGAATTTGTGTCCACAATCTATCATAGTTAAGCATGAAACTTATTTTCCCAACCAATATTTATAAGACTAAATCAACTAACTGATACAAGTTTCTAACCCTACTAAATGATTAAGTTAATCTATTTTAAATTTTATACAAAATATAATATAATTTATTGATGTTAAATAATATTTTTTTATAATTTTAGAGTGATATGTTATTATAAAGATTTTTTCAATTATTATTATTTAGTCTACATTAAATTTATTATTTTTATATTTTTACTTTTGTAAAATATATTATAAGAGTTAATAGAAAATCAGTATCAAATAAAATTGTTTCAATTTTTAATTTTATATAATATTTTATATTGGATTTATATTTGGAATGCACCTCATTTTTCTTGATGTAATGAACTTATCACTTATTCTTTGAATGTATGCTTTTTGTATTCTAATTAAAGTTAAATGATATTATATTTCACAATTTTGAAAAGATGTTGGTTTAGCAGTACAACACTCATTGCAAGTTTACAACCTTCATAGACCAGCATGACAATTTCAAGTAAAAAGATTTCTTATACTCAAGGATAACAAATGCATTAAAGCCTAGACTGATTTTGATCCTTATAATTTGAATCAAATGAAGTGATTTACTAGTTTTGACATGCTTTATAAAATAAACATGTCCTTATTTTAGATAAACAATTGATACATTTCCACTTTTTCTATTTTTTTTTTTGGTGTTATGTTTTTTTATTTTATTCAACTAATCATATGCTATAAAATATTTGATATCAATGTTGTATAGGCTTTGTTGGTTTCTAAATGATGAATATAATTAGCTTGGTTAGATCTTATTAAAATTGTCAACTCTCATGTTTAATAGTAGTCTTCTAAGTAGGTGAGATATCAAATGACACTCTTGAAATAAGCTATTATGTTGTCTATACTATTGCAAACAAAAAATAATAAATCAAAATGAAATAATTAAAGATGCAACAATTTCAAAAAAATAGTTTGTCCAATAAAATTAAAAAAGGAATATGATAGTGAATAACTATGATAACATGTATATTCTAATAAATATAATAAATGTAATTTTTTATTTATAATAAATCAAAATCAAATAATTAAAAGTGCAACAATTTTAGAAAAATAGTTTGTTGAATAAAATAAAAAAAGAAACATGATAGTAAACAATTGTGAAAAAATAATAATAAAACAAAATCAAATAATTAAAAGTGCAATAATTTCAAAAATATAATTTATTAAATAAAATAAAATAAAGTAATATGATAGTGAATAACTATCATAATATGTCTATTCTAATAAATGGTTATATGTCTATTTTAATAAATATAATAAATGTTGGATTAATTTTTATTTTTAATACTATCTTAGATAAATTAGAATTAGATAATACCTATATGAATAGTAAATATAAATGAGGAATAGTAAATATAAATGAGTACAGACTTTCTGGTTCAAACCTGAACTTGAACAAATTTTCCTACCATTTGATCAAATGCTCAAGTTTCTTTGTGATATATTGTTTATTGAAACTTTCAAGTGATGGTTAGTCACTAAGCCCTATTGTATTTCACTGAGATTTTAAGTACTGATTGATAAATGCTCAAATTTCTTTGTGATGTATTGTTTATTGAAACTTTCAAGTGATGGTTAGTCACTAAGCCCTATTGTATTCCACTGAGATTTTAAGTACTGATACTAGAAATAGCTTTGGCATTCAATATAGCATAAGGAATTGAAAAACAAACGTGGAATGTTGTGTCCTAAACTTGGTTTAGGACTTCAAAATATGAGTATACATGGTATAGGTAGAGACAGTTATAGGTATAACTTTTTTCTTTGACCATTGATGCATAGCGATGCTTATTTTAGTTGTAATCATGGGCAAGTCTTAATCAACATGTACGTTCAATCAAGCTCCAGCTAGATTTTTGGTTAGATTAAATCGTCTATAGAACAAGAACATGTGGGTTCAAATTCCTGTTATTAATATGTAGTTTGCTGTAAAGTTTTTAAGACTATAATGACTAGTATATATATTCTTGAATTGTCTTGATATATAAGTTGAGATATATCTTAAAATGTATATACCACCTACTGTAGTGTTAAAAACTCTGCAGAAAACTGCATATTGATATCTTCAAACTACAGCATTTTCTTCGAGAAAGTTGACCTAAGCTTTTAAGCCCAGAATTTAACATTCTTTGTTTATCCATTTATTATTGATATTGATGATTTTAAACCTCGATGCATTTAAACCACACCAACTGTACCTGTACGGCCATTATTATAAAACAACCCACGTGGATGCAGGTGAGGATCGTCCTAAACTGCAAACACTTTGCATCTGCACTCCCCTGATATGTCCTGTTCCCTGTGCTGTTGATCGTGTTGCACTGAGCTTAAGACTTGCCCATCCAAAGGCTTTTGTCACAGGTTCATCCTCAGTCCATTCCTCATTGACTCTTTGTCCGAGATATAGCTCTGGTTGAGTGCGTAGATGGGATTTTTATTGGCAAGCAATATGTAGTTTGCAGCAGTATTTTTAAACAAACAATAATCAGTTTGTTAGTCAACATTTAATGTTGTAGTAGGTAACATTTAATGCTGTAGTAGGTGGTATATATATTTTTGGATATATCTTCGTTTATATAGCAAAATCATTCAAAAGTGTATATACCAGCTGCAGCATTGAATTAACTAAGTAAAAGAAACACATAAAATCTTTTATATAAAACTTATGGTATCAATCTCTAAAATGATTACATTAATAATATAAAAAAATGATTTGATTTTATGATTAGTCAACATTTAATGCTACAGTAGGTGGTATATACATCTTTGGATATATCTTCGTTTATATAGCAAAATCATTCAAAAGTGTATATACCCACTGCAGCATTGAATTAACTAGGTAAAAGAAACACATAAAATCTTTTATATAAAACTTATAGCATTAATCTCTAAAATGATTACATTAATAATATAAAAAAATGATTTTATTTTATGATTAAAAGGTACATATATATCGATATACAATTTTGGTTACATATAAATATACTATATTATATACACATTAATATAAAATTTATCATATTACTTTCTAAAATGTTACATTAATAATATATTAATAATATAAAAATATGATTTTGATTTTGTGATTAAAAAGTATATATGTATTGATATACAATTTTGTTTACATATTAATTTACATTATTATACACACATCAATATATATATACATAATGTGTATTAATATATACAATGATACACATATATGTAGGTGTATATTATTTGAGTGAATTTAATGCTTAAGAACACGTGTTTCCTCTTCATAAATCATATCTTTAAATATAAAGAGAAAAAATAAAGTATATACACAAACACTACTATATATATATACCAATTTATACAACATATATAGTAATGTATAATTACTAATTACCAATTTATACACTAGCATATGCTAGTATATATACCAACATATATACTAATATATACATTACTATAAAATTAGTATACAATATTAATACATATATGTTGTTAGTGTCCATTTTCTATCATCTTTGTCTCTTTCTTGACTGTTATATGTGATGACAGATAAACTGTTAAGTTCAAAAATAAATGATAAGAATGGCATTGATGATAAACAACTCTCATGCTCATGCAACCTGCATAGCTTCCGCATACCTTTGACAACAATCTCTTTAAGATACTTTTGAGATGTGCATATTGCTTGCCATCTCTATCACGGGGCTATGTCCAAGGTCATTTGAAATTGCTTGCTAATCATTTCCAAGAAAAACAAATTATAAGTCTCCACCAACTCTGTCAATTGTTCTTGAGAGGATTACTCATATCAATTTTTGCATTTATCATGCATCATCTTCG
Source organism: Picea engelmannii (assembly GCA_009831015.1). Taxonomy (NCBI): domain Eukaryota; kingdom Viridiplantae; phylum Streptophyta; class Pinopsida; order Pinales; family Pinaceae; genus Picea; species Picea engelmannii. Next base: position 312,504 of record ML780501.1, on the reverse strand, counting down.
TTGTTGTACATTCGCTCATTATTGTCAATGTCGTTGGAGACTGAACACTGTTTACTCAGACAACTCATCATCTCTAACAAAGAAAAAAATTACTCTTGTTCTTATAAGAAACAATTTAGACGCTGTGGGAAATATTTTGTTCTTATATGAAAACACCGTTTGATTCTTTGTAATGTAAAGGTAATTTTTGTTTTTACTCATCATTATGTACATTAACGACGTTGGGCTAGATGCTGTTGAACCATCTGCATCAATACGACAACCAGTATCATTTATGCCTCTAGCGATTATGTGAATTTATGCTAATCATACAATGTGACAGAAGGAATTTGTGTGAGTGTAATTATATTGATAAATGCAGTGAAATGAACGTTAAAAATAGTGAATTCATTTTTAATTATATATATATATATATATATATATATATATATATATATATTGGATATATTTTACAATATTTTTTATTTATACTTTATATAATAATTAAATTAACTATAATAAATAAATAAATTTAAATATTGAGTTTGTTTATTTATTAATTTATTTAAAATAATAATAATAATAATAATAATAATTATTGGAAAAATAGTTTTTTAATAATTTATATTAATTTAAATTGTGAAAATAGCTATTGTAAAATCAAGGTGGTAGAAATTCTCACGGAATTAGTTTAGTAATTGAAACCACTATCATTTTTCCAATAATTTATATTAATTTAAATTGTGAAAATAGCTATTATAAAATCAAGGTGGTAGAAATCCCCATGGAATCAGTTTAGCAATTGAAACCACTATTAAAACAATACAATAGTTTGTTCAAGTCTTGTTAGTCCCATTGGTTTTGAGGGGACTCCTTCTATATGGGATTCAAATTTGAAATTCCACTATAGCAGTTTAGCAATTGAAATACAATTGTTTGTTCAAATCTTGTTAGCCCCATTGGTTTTGAGGGGCCATGGAGATTCAAATTTGAAATTTCACTGTAGCAATCCCATTGGTTTTGAGGGTGAGGGGACTTCTTATGTATGGGATTCAAATTTGAAATTCCACTATGTTTGGCAATTGAAATACAATTGTTTGTTCAAATCTTGTTAGCCCCATTGGTTTTGAGGGGCCATGGAGATTCAAATTTGAAATTCCACTGTAACAATTCCATGGTTTTGAGGGGATTCCTTCTATATGAGATTCAAATTTGAAATTCCACTATGTTTGGCAATTGAAATACAATTGTTTGTTCAAATCTTGTTAGCCCCATTGGTTTTGAGGGGTCATAGAAATTCAAATTTAAAATTCCACTATAACAAAAAAAAACCTAAAATTAATCCATATAATAAGTGATACATTATCAAAAATTAAAAAAAAAATTAAATAAATTGAAAATCGCCACACTTAGATTTCTTAAACTGCCCTTATCAAGAGCGAGTCTCTGATGATATATCAAATTTTCAGGCACAATATTAATTATTGATAATGTACCTGATAGAGATTCATAATGATATTGATGTTGCAAGTGAACATCAAACGATAAATACAGAGTTACGTGGAAACATAAGGTTAAAAAACCTTATAACCTAAAGATAAAGATAAGGTTAAAAACCATATAACCTAAAAATAAAAGAAGAGCATATGCCAAACTGCCCACGTTGAATAAATCTTTTTGAAATGTATTGTGTGTGCAATTCTTCTCTTCTTCGTTTTGTTGTCTTATTATCATTCCCCTCACGTACTACCTACTTCCTCAAATCCTTTATGTATTCGGTAGAAACAATTTGTGAAATAAAGGCGCATTCATATTATTGTGAAATCAGGCCAACATTATTTGTTTTCATAAAATGAAATTTCAATCAATTCTTAGTGGTCAATTCATAGGTTTCAATATAAAAAAATGTTATTAATAATATAATAGTATTCATTGAAAAACACATAATTTTATGGGGGGTGGTGTGGATGAATGGAAGCAAAGGTGTGGAATACAATTGCTACACTAATCTACACTAATCCATGAGAGAATGTGCATATAAATTAAACAACAAGTGGTTAACAACACATATCCCTTTCAAGAAAAAAACCCAACATTTTAAAACACACTATGTATTATTCAACAACTAAAAAAGTTCCAATTTGGTAGCATAAAGGTGAGCTAAAACTCACTCTCTGTCATTTCCTCCATCGAAACACTCAAATAAATAGGCATAAACCATAAACCATTTATGGTTTACCATTTCTGCATATTGGGAACCACCAACAAGTCATTCCCGGCCACTGCTCTATTCCTACTCTGAACTCTGGATTTATTATTACTCTAGCTCTACACTGCAAGATGGATGATACACTTATCTTAACATTCTCCCACTTCTCATATAACTTGCAATGGTACAAGGGAGAATGCATCAACTATGAGCTAATGGCTAGGTCCCATAAGGTCCATAGACTCATAACACCAATTGAATTTACCTATGCTCACCAGTTTCGTCAATGCATTTACAACATTATGCAAGGTGTCAACTTTCTCTAGTATCACCTTTTCATTCTCTACCATGTCCCTAATGAAATGGTACTAGATATCTATATGGTTTTCTTTTCATGAAAGGTTGGGTTCTTAGCTAGGAAAACGACAATGTTACTATCACATTGAACTATAATATCTCTCTAACTTAGCCCTACTTTTGAACAAAGTTTCATATGTGAAATGGCCTCCTTACAGTTATGAGTAGCTTCCATATACTCTGCCTCTGTAGTGGAAAAAGAAACCACAACTTTTTCGCTCACTCATCCAACTCACTACTTAACCAAACAACTGAAACATGTAATTGCTCATAGATCTCCTTCTATATACATCCCCTACAAAATCAACATCCACATAGCCTTGTATGTCCAATGAATGTGGGTCCCCTGAAACATTGTTATGATAAAAAAAATGGAATATTCAGAAGTGCCTCGCAAATATCTTAACATCATCTTTGTCGTAACCCAATTTTCATGTCCACGATTAGCCATGAATCGAATCAAGACTCCCACTATTGGGAAATTTATGGTCTAGTACAGACCATAGCGTACATCAAAATGCCAACTACACTAGCATAAGGAATAGAATCCATATCCTCCATCTTTGCAAGTGTTGTAAGGAACTGTTCAACTAACATTTTAACTCTCATACAAATCAAAAAACTCAATGGTTTGCAATATTCCATACGAATACGTTATAGCATAGGGTTTACATACTTACTTTGACTCAACCAAAGCCTTTTATTCTCTCTATGCTTCCTTATATCCATTCCTAAGATATACTTTGCAACCCCCAAGTTCTTCATATCAAATCGTGATGAAAGTTGAGACTTCAAATCACAAATCACATCCTTACTATTACCAAAGAATAACATATCATCTACATATAGAGTGATAACAAGTAAATGATCACCTTCTTGTTTGTAATACACACAATGATTTTATTTGGATCTCATAAATCTTAATCTCAACACAAACAAATCAACCTTTTGGTACCACATTTTGAGAGACTATTTGAGACTGTTTGACAACACAGGTATTCCAACAGAGGATGAACACCTTCAGTAACCATAGATGCAACCAAATCAAAGATCAACACACCAAAGTTTTTAAGTGGTAAGACCCCTGTGGGGAAACATCCACAGCCCCATCCAATGCGACCACTTGAGGAAACTTATTAATGAAAAATAAAATATTTTGGAAAGAGTTTCTCACAATCAATCATCAGCAAATGACCCTTCATTCTCTTTAAATAGAGATCATGGACCAGTTGGGTGCTAAGACAAGGATTGATGTAGTCGTTCAAATTGAGAAGAATACGAGCTGTCAGATCAACTACGTTGAGAATATATTGTGATTGTCGGATTACACACACTTTAAACTAATGACACCTTAGATCAAGTTGATCTTAAATAACTCCTAAGTGTCTAAATATCCTAACATCCCCCCTTATTAAAAATGTGGGATAAGATTGAAGGATTTACAAAGGCGACACAATAGGAGAAGCAAAGAGGACTTAGAGCTTATTCCCCACTTAAAGAAAACTTCCTAAACTCCTAATATAGATCGAAGCTTTGAAAAATTTGCTTCTGTAAGAGACTTTGTGAAAATGTTTGCAACTTGATCTTCTGTAGGGAAAAAGAGCACTTCAATAACTCGATCATGAATAAGATTTCAGATGAAGTGTGTGTGTATCTCGATGTATTTTTTACGTTGATGTTGAACTGGATCTTTGGCGAGACTAATGGCACTCTGATTGTCACACCAAAGGGTGGTTGATGTTGTTGCTGGAATCCAAAATCTGAAAGGATTTGTCAAAGCCACAAGGATTCTTGACTTGCATTAATTGTTGCTTGGTATTCTTCTTTTGATGAGGAAAGAGAAATATCATGTTTTTTCTTACAATCCCAAGTGACAGGTCCAAAACCATAGCTGAAAACACAACCTGTAGTGTAATTTCGATCATTATGGTCATTGGCCCAATATGAATCAGTGAAACCATCCAAGAAAGGAGTTCCCCCTGAACTATAATGTTTCCCGAACTAAACTTTATCCCGTACATACTGAAGTATACTTTTAGTTGGTTTCCAATGGCTTTCATGGGTTGTTTTCATATACCGGGAAACAAGACCAATAACAAAGGAACTATCATGATGGGTATGAGTCAAGTATAAGAGGCTACCAACTAGCTGACAGTATAAAGTGGCATCGAATTTGGGAGAATTACAAGTGGCAACGAGTTTGACTCCATACTGGAAGGAAGAAGGGGGTGGTTTAGAATAATCCATGTGAAAACAATGAAGAAGGTCACAAGCATACTTAGAATGGGAAATAAAGACTCCTTCCTTGGTTTGAAATACTTGGACACCAAGGAAATAATGAAAATAAACTAAGTTTTTCATTTCAAATTTCTTTTTAAGGCTCGTTTTCACATGGGTTAAAAATTTAGGGTCACAACAAGTGAGGTTAAGGTCATCAACATAAATAAAACAGATTATGATATGGCTTCCTACGTTCTTGGTATAGACATTAAAATCATAATGACATCTATAAAAGTCGGTGTTAAGAAGAAAGTTGTCCATTTTGGTATACCATGCTCAAGGAGCTTGCTTAAGGCCATAAAAATATTTCTTAAGGTGACAAGCAAGGCTAGAGTCATTTTGGACATAACGAGGAGGTTTTCCTGTGTCAGTTTATTATTGCAAATCCCCATGCAAGACGGATGATTTAACATCCATCTAATGGACCTCCCATTTATGTGAGACAACAAGGGCTAGAATAAGGTGTATTGAATTCATTTTGGCTACAAGGGAAGAGGTTTCATTATACTCAATGCCTTAAACTTGAGAGAACCCTTTGGAAACTAACCATGCCTTGTTTCTTTCAACACTTCCATGTGATGCATACTTAGTTATGTACATCGATTTACATATGACAATTTTTCTTCCTTTCGAAAGAGAGACAAGATCCCAAGTATCGTTTTCCATTAAAGAACAATACACTTCTGTTAAGAACCAAATACCAATATAGCATAGAAAAACCTCAGAAAAAGTACTCAATGCCTTGAAAAAGAGATAATTTTAGATAATAAGCCTCTTCAAGGGGGAAACCTCCTTTTAACCCACTTAATGTTCAAGTACAAGATGATTCAAAATGAAAATGTCTCCTTGGTATATATAGGAGACTAGGAGGTATAATTACAATCAATGGCCTAAAGCCGACATAAATAAAATAACATTACTAATATAATATGCCCCACTTAAGGGGTAATGAGCCAATATTAGGTCTTAACATTCCCCTCCCCTTGAGACAAGTGTTGTCCGCAACGCTTGAGTAACTCTGGATGCTTCTGTATAAAAGACTCATCTTCCCAAGTGGAATCTTCAACCGATAGTTTCCTCTATTTAATGAGATACTCTGAAATGGATCTATTCCTTAGTTGGCGAATTCTCGTGTCAGTGATGGCTTCAGGTTCCAATATGATTTTTCCTTCGTCTTCAAGTTTTGGAAATATAGTTTGAACCGGGATCTTGTCGCCTATAACCTTCTTTAAGCATGAAACATGGAAAACTGGGTGTACTCGTGAAGATGCAGGCAACTCTAATTTGTATGCCATAGTACCAATCTTTTGCAACACCTTATAAGGGCCATAGTACTTTGGTGATAATTTATTATCCTTCTTGGCTTGCTTGAGGGACATCTGTTTGTATGGTTGTAGTCTTAAAAACACCCAATCCCCTACTTCAAAACTTCTTTCACTACGATGTTGATCTGCTTATTGTTTCATACGATTATGTGCCATGGTCAGGTTGTCTTTTAAGATTTGGAGAACTTCTTGTTGATTCTCGATGTGATCTTCCACTGCTTGCACCTTAGATTTTTCTTTTAGAGAAGAAGTGATGGAAGGAGGATGGTATCCATAAAGTGCCATAAATGGTGTCATTTTTGTTGCAGTATGAAAGGAAGTGTTATACCACCATTCTGCCAAGGGTAACCATTTGAACCATTGTGTGTGTTTATCAGAGACAAAGCAACGAAGGTAGCCTTCTAGACATTTTTTCACTATCTTGGTTTGTCCATCAGATTTAGGATGATAGGATGAGCTATGAGCCAATTGAGTACCCAAACAAGAAAATAATTATGTCCAAAAATGTCCAGTGAAGATGGGATCTCTGTCACTTACAATAATCTTTGGGCTGCCATGTAGCTTTTG
>ML780501.1:242183-299392 GCA_009831015.1 Picea engelmannii | reverse complement strand
GGGTAATGAGCCAATATTAGGGCTTAACAACTTCATTCATTGTTGTGTCCCAATCGAGATGACCTGAATCTTATGCATATGTTTCTAGATCATGTGTCTTTGAAACTTGAGCCAAAAGAGAAGAGGCTCATTGTAACTGTGAATGTGTTCAATGTTGATCTGATGGATCACTGAAAATATCACCAGTTTCTTCTTGTGTTGAACATACCCATTTGGGAAGCAATGGTGTTGGTGTAGGTTCATGTTCAATGGACTCATCTCTAGGAAGGTGAGCAGGTGGAGGTGGATTTCCATCCTCATTATGATCATCTAAAGAAGAAAACAAAATAGGAAGAGAAGATGGAAAAAAATGTTGAAGATAACTCGCAAGCCGAAGATGGCACGAAATCCAAATTAGGCTCGTAGACCAAGAGAGTTTCATCAAATTTAACATCTCTTCTAATAATAATTTCATTAGAATTAGGTTGAATAAGTCTATAACCTTTGACATCTTCAGGATATCCTACAAAATTACACTTCTCATTTTTAGGTTGTAAATATTTCCTCTTCTCATCAGGGATGTGAACTCATGCTACACTTCAAAATACACAGAAGTGGATTGCATCAAGCTTAATTTTATTCCATGCTTCTTTCAGTGTTATATTTTTTAGAGCATTTTTGGGAATTTGATTTACTATGTATTTTTGAGAATTGATGGCTTCTGCCTAATAATGAAGACTTAATCCTTTAGATTGGATTATACAATTAGTCATTTCCTTTGATGTGTGATTCTTTCTCTAAACAACACCAATTTGTTGTGGTGTATGTGGAATAGTGTGTTTCATTTGGATGGTCTGTGTAGTGTAGTAACTTGTAAAATTGTTGTTCACACATGTTGGAATATTCATCAATATTGAGAGGTCGGGGATGAATCAGTAATGAACACTTTTTACCATTTTTAATCACATGTAAACATTACATTATCAACAATGTCATTCAATAATGCATAACATAAAACACAATACACAAGATACTTTTACACGGAAACCCAAACATGAGAAAAACATGAAACACTTTTAATATATATATCTTGAAGATTACATTCATAAGAAGAACCAATTTCCAAGATTTACCAGTACCAACTGGAAGAAGGCACCAACCCCCTAATTTATAGGCACCAACCTGAAGGAATATCCAACTCCTTGATTTACCAGCATGGACTGGAAGGAGGCACCAACCCCATGGATTTATGAGCACCAACTCAAAGGAAGCAACAAATCCCCTGCAAGCACCAATAGGTTATTTGAATACATAGATCTTCCAGTGCACCACCCAACCACCCTTGTTTCTCAGGAACCAACCTAAAGGAGACCTCAATCTCCTTCCTTGCACCACCCTACCACCCTTGTTTCAAAATTATTCTCAAAATATGGCCTGGTCCAATATCATCTCTACTAATCTGCTCCAAATCCCTCACACAAATATGCACCAGATGTTGACATCAAGTTTATCACAAGTCACTTTCACCGAAGATAAGTTTTTTCACTATCTTTGTCACTATCATTAATACATCATCATCATCAAACTGGGTCCACTTAGAAACTGGGTCCACATAGAAAATGGGTCCATATAGAATATCACTATCATTGTCACTATTTTTGTCACTATCATTGAAACATCAAAACTGGGTCCACATAAATATCCTAGGTCCACTTGGGTCCACATATAAACCCCAAAATCAGTTCTTAAATTTATTTCGAACATCTATTTGGGACTAGTTTTTGGATTAGTCACCATAACTTCCAAAAAGTATAACTCCATACATGTAATGAACCAAGGTCTAAAAATTCTACCCAATCTTCTTTGATATCTTCTCTGAAATTACTCCAAGTTTCTCTCCTTTCTTTGTCACAGAAAAATAGATATATGAAAACGACAGACCTTCTTGAATTTTCCCCTATTCTGGAGAGAGAACTTGTACAACATGCGATACAATCAATATTTTATATATGATTCTGAAACTCACACACAAAATACTAAGGATTGTAATATTTCCAAAGAAAGTTGTCTCATAGAATTTGGATCCTCTATGAATAATTTATGACTCTTTTACTTGGAACACTTGTTTGAGACTAGTTACAGGACTATTCAAAACTTTATCTTCTAGAGAGTGTATCTCTGAAATTAAAAATGATAGAGAAGCTTAAATTCATACCACAGGTACCTTGACATGTCTTCTCAATATCCTACAATTTTCACCATCTGAATCATTCTAGAAAAAAGGTTATAGAGAAAAATTCCAATATGACCTTTAAAGAACACACCTTAGAACACATCATCACAAGACTTCATCTTCCCTTGGAATTTCACGCTTCTTCACTTCATCTTCCCTCTGAAATTCGATAACAAGCTTGTGCTAAGAGATCATAAGATTCAATGATGAAAATGAGAGGTTATTCATGTGTATTTATACCCTTCCAAGCGCTTCATTTACTTAAATTTAGGGCCGACCCATAACTTCTTGTTTGCAACACTTTAGGGGCAAATTTTACATTATCATCTTTAAGAGAGCATATCTCCTCATCTGTGAGGAACCATGTGGCGTTCCACATACCATTTAAAATGGATTGATGAGGACTATCAATACATGGAGTTTTTTCATGCATTTTCAATTTCCTTCATACTCATTTTCTTCAATCAACTTTGGGCTTCATGAACACACCTCTGGGGATTCCTGACCAAATTTTCAGGGCTTGTTGACTATACATTGTAACTTCTTTTCTTAACGACTAGAGCTTCTTTTGGGATTCTTCAAATCATATTCCCACGAGGACCATGCTTAGAGCTACGCCATAAGGGGACCACTTTGGAGACTCCTTCAAATAAATCCATCACTTACAGGGGCTTCTGGACTTGTTTTGAGGCTTCTTCTAGGGTTGACATCAATAACAACAAATTTTCCAACAATCCCCCCCCCCCCTTGGCATTGATGGAAACACTCATACTCCCCATGTGAATTTTTTCTCCCCCTGTCTTCATGCTTCTTCTCCTTTTTTCCCCCTTTGAAATCAATGGCAAAGGGTAACTCACCCTGATGATTTATCTCCCCATATATTCTTTGCAAACTATCATGTAGATCAATGTGGGGTTTCTTGTATATTATTCCTTTCCTCTCCTCCGGGGATTTTTTTTCCATTGGTACTTTATGTTATTGTAATCCACTAACGTATATTAAAATCTTGAGATACGCCATACGAGGACCACTTTGGAGACTCCTTCAAATAAACCGATCCCTTATAGGTGCTTCTGGACTTTCTTCAGGGATTCTTCTAGGGTTGACATCAATAAGAACCAATTTTCCAACAATCCCCCCCCCCCTTGGCATTGATGGCAACACTCATACTCCCCATGTGAGAATTTCTCCCCATGTCTTCATTATTCTTCTCTTTCTATCCCCCTTTGACATCAATGACAAAGGGTAACTCCCCCTAACGATTTATCTCCCCTTGTATTCTTTGCAAACTATCATGTAGATCAATGTGGGGCTTCTTGTATATGCTTCATTTCCTCTCCTCCATGGATTTTTGTCCATTGGTACTTTTTGTTATTGTAATCCACTAATGCATATTAAAATCACTCATGTCAATGTGCATTCATCACTTGACTTCAAGTCTTCATGGCTTCTCATGTCTTCACTAAGATTCAGGTGAATATTTGTCTGTTATACATTGCTTCCAAGGAGGATGCATTCTTCATGTCTTGTATTATTCACTTCTTTGGAATTAATGAAATAATCACCAACGATTGAATTTGATATCAATGAAAACACCATTCCACAATCTCCCCTTTGTCAGTATAACTCTTCCTAACAATTTCTCTCCCTCTGTCTTGTTGTGCCTCTCACGACTTTCCTTCCTGTGAATAGTTGGTTCCACCTCTCAATATGATTCTTTTCTAAGTCATATTTTTTACTGAACATTCCTCTTGATGACAATGACAAAAAGTGTTTCTACAATTCCTCTTGATCTCATTCTTTTATGCATGATCATGTATCTTCTCTGGTTCATGTCAGGTATTATCTTCTAGACCTACAAATATCTCATGAAATCATCATTGTGAATATGTCACAAAATTGTCCATGACTCTGGTACTCAAATGCACACAATGTTAACCCATCTGTCACTTTAATATTCTTAAGACTTTTCCAAATCTACTGCAACTGATCACAATATAGTCTTTCTTCTCAAGTTGAATCAAATATGTCTACTAGTATTCTCTATCTTCAAATCAAACTGTACAAGTATACAACAAGTAGACATTCTTGAATCTATAATGAATATATCCCTAATTGAATACATGCTTGGAATCCTCTATACAATCATGAATATCTACCTCAAAAGTGTGCCAATGATATTTCTCGTAGATTCCAGTTGACCCCTTCAAACCTGCATGGAGATGTGTTTCGAAAATAACTTCTTAATCAACCAATATATCATGAGACATTTTGCACCTATACTATCAAACCATTTTGAATATTCCTTCCCAGAATATGCAAACAAACACTTCAAACTTCCCAAAATATAGTTCTCTAATCTGTAACAAATGTTGCTTACACTCCCACTCTTCAACATTCACATTACTGGGAGTCTCCAAGCTAGATTGCTTAGAACAATGTATAAACCTACTTTGTTGTAGGATCATCCTTTTGAATCTTGACATCTTCCTCTTTTCTTGTAGATTCGTCATGATTTTGAAACTATGTAATTCATGTGAGTATGATCTCTGGGAGTTCTTCATTCACCCATTCTTCTTGTTTTTGTTTTTTTCTCCAAACTGTCGTATATCTAATATCAATGTTTTCCTTCAAGGAAGACTTCATCATGCTTCTACAATAATGAGTTGGGTGTCCATAGTTGTGGAATTTGTAACATTCAATATTGTAGGGGGGCACATAAACATCTCTTCCATACGCTCTGGAATCTACAACTTTATGTCAAAAGTTATTACAAGTAAAATAATAACCATGAAAGAAACTTTGATACCTGGAAGACAGTGATCCTCTTTGTGATGCAGTCCTTTTGAATTCATGCCTTATTTGATCACGATCTTCTCTTCTATTGTTTCCTTCACAATGATTGAAGCTTCGTTGATGCCTTGAGGTAGAAGGTGTTCTTAGAGATACACTTCTTCTTCATTCATTCCTCTTTGATTCTTGTTGACCATGACCCATTTCTTTGAGAATGTCTACATAATTCTTAGCCTTCTCTTCATTCTTCCTTTCCAACAACCTAGAACACTTCTCTTCAACTTTCTTTACTAGCGTTATGGAGCTTCCTCTTTCTTCAGTGTTCTTGTTTAATTTGGCATATGTGTCTCCTTTCATGAGGCCTCATCAATGTACCCTGTTAGCACTGAGAGTCACTCTCAGACTACAACAGGATAAGCCCAGTACCCATCAAAATATTTGTGGAGGTAGGTTTATGAGTGGAGGTCAAATGGAAAAAACTCAGTAAAATAATGTTTTAACATAGAAACTGGACAAGCAATGCATAGGGAAATGAGGTCCTCATTAACTTCAGTAAGTGGTTTAAGGTTAAAGGTGAGAAGAAGGAATACTTAGTGAGAAAGGTGGACAAGTCTTCCATGGGCATCTGGCCTTCAAGCAACTTGGTGAAGAAAAACTTAGGCACAAGAGCACTCTTGAAATCGAGTTTCAAACATTGAAATATATCACAACAACATAATAATCAAACCTCCATTACTATGTGACTACAACAACCCATCTGGATCCTCCATGCATGAGCATTTCAACATAAGAAGAAACAAGGTAACAAAGATAATACTAAAACTGGTCACATCGACATTATAATCAAACCTACATTACAATACAACTACAACCCTCGTCTGGATCCTCCATGCACGAGTGTTTCAGCATAGATTAAACAAGATGATGAAAGAAACTGACTTCTATTAATGTGAAAGTCTCAAGTCTCATACAAAACCAGAGAGCAACTATGTTATCAAAATATTACAAAATAGGGAGCTCTGCTCAACCAGTTGACGACCATAACAAAATATTGAACTGATCTATTTATACTCAGATCAGTCCACAAATGACAAGAGTGTGATCTAGCCATCCATTTCAAGGCTTTATGTCTGTACCTCCTTCTGTCAGACTATGTATGTATCCTTCTGTCATACGCAAGCTCATATCAGCATGGGCCTTCAGGAATAACCGTCCATCCTGGTACCTCGGGCTGACAGTTTTTCCTCCACGGCCAGACCCTCCATGCTTTCTATTTACGGAGCCAGCTGAGGTTTCAACCACCAGTCCTTATTTTATTAACTGATATGTCATCAGGATTGGGATGAGGCTTAACTCCTAGGGGGCTGCCACGTGCTTCTCTTAGATTTTATGTTATATAAGCACGTGATTGTGGGGCCATCAAGGGAGTTTTGGATCCACACCACTTTTGCGCCCTCAATTCGCCACTTTCCACCACATAGAATTTTCTCTATACCACAATTTCGACTATGGGACCGCTCAAGGATTTTAAGGCTCGATCAAGTAGTGTCCCCGTAATGAAGCGTGGCCATTGATCTAGTCATGGTACGAGATCTGGGTGCCTCTGCTAATTTAGCACCCCGACTAAAGTTTAACCTCCCGCCAACTCTAGGATCCTTCTAATTGCACTTTAGGGAGGGCGCTACTTTTGGAGTTGAACAATAACACCTCCTGGAGGACAATCTCTCGATGTTGATGTTGTGGGCTGACGTCACTGTGTTGATGTGTTACAGAAAGGAGGGTGACATGGGTCACTTGGAAACAAGCGGATGATATGCCCAGAGGTGTCTGGATTGAGTGGCACATGTCAGTGCCAAATGTATAGGTGGAAAAAGAACTAAAACTCTGTAGCAGAAACACTTTGAGAATTTGAAAACAAGGAGGGAGTGAGAACATTGAAGATCCGGAGTCCGAAGAATATCTGAGCCGCTAGATCTGGGAGGACGCGCAACAGATATCCATGCACTCCGCGGGAATGTGTTCCAGAGGAAAGCAAAGAGAAGAGCCAAAACTCCTGAAACCTGAAATGGAGAAGCAAATCATGACCGTCCGTTGGAGACAGACACATGATAGATATCTGCGTACTCGAGAGCGAGGAGATGGAGGAGTTGTTGACCAAGAGTTTCCCAGAATTCCAAAGAGATACGAAGCTGAAACCCTAGCTATTGATGGCATAGATGAGTGACAAAGATCTGTGCATTTCGGGAAAAACTACTTCGGAGGAAAACACGAGTGGGGAAGCTGAAACTCCCGAAGCCTGAACTCCCAAAGTAAATATTGATCGTTCGTTTTGGAGGACGTGTGGCACCTGATCTGCAAATTCGGGGGAAAGTACTCCAGTGGAAATTGGGAGGGGAAGTCCCGAAACTCTCGAAGCCCAAAGTCTCGAAGAAAACTACCACTTTTATATTTGGATGGACACGCGACAATGATCAATGGACTTTGGGAGAAAACACTGCGGATGAAAGCGAGAGGGGAGAATCTAAAACTCTTAAAGCCCAAATTCCCGAAGTAAATCATGATAGTCCGATGGAGAAGGACACATGACACCTGATCTTTAACTTCGGGGCTTTTTTCTGGTGCTAGACCTCGTGCAACTTTGACATGTCGAATACACATGAGTCGTTGATTTGAACTGCTCCTCAGATATTCGTCGTTGAAAAAAATAAATTCACCCACTGCTTGTATTTTAAGCCCGAAATGGGCTGCTTTGAATGTTGCATTTGGATGTTTCTGTGCAACAAAGGACTTGGTCGTCTTGTGACCCTTTGATATCTTTATGTGATAACATATCCAAAACTTGCTTTATCAAATGGTGACCTTTGACAGTCAAGAATGTCTTCTAGTAATTGAGAGCTCTTCATTTATTCATTGATCTTGACAACTTCAACCCTCAATGAGATGACTTCTTCTTCAATATTTTCACAATATTCGTCTTTATTCATCATTTGCATCTTCATTACTTCTTCCATTCTCTTTGCTTCTTCAAGTTGGGTTTTCAAGGAGATGATTTCTTCTTCAAGTCTTATTTCTTGTTGATTAAATTTTTCTTCAAGTTTTTTCATGTCCTCAGATCATTCCTTACGATGACTTGTCAAAATTTATTCTCTCCTTTTTTCTTCCTATTGAGCACTCAAAACACCCTAAAAATCCTTATCAATTTTTTTTCACTTTTTGGGTGCCACTTGGTCTTCTGCACTGTCTGACTCGATTTCATTTTTGGAAATGTTTTTTCTTTGTTTATTTTCATAACTCTCATCACCTATCCAGTTTTGTTTGAACTTGTGAAACCCCATGACTAAAGGACCTTAACACCTAAATTAAGAATCGTTAGCCAAACACTGCACCCAATGTGCTTAGGTTCGGCGTCAGAAAGAATTCAAGTAAGTATAGGAACCACTTGGGAAAAAAAAGTCGTCAAGCGTCGATCTTCATCGTCATCGAAATAAGGAATTTTTGGTTTGCGTTAATATTTTCTCATAAAGGTTCGAGAGATAGTCGATTCCCCTTCGGCATCGGTAAAATATGGGAAGGACAGATGTTAACGAAGAACGAAAAGAAATCATCGATGGCTGATGCCCGATGCACTTTATCAGAATCGGGGAAAACCCAGAAGGATCACAAAAACATTTGGACCATAATAAAGTTATCACCAATCACTGATCCCCGATGCTTTTTCAGCATTGAGAATTTTTCGAGGGAGCCGATCCGAGAGCAATTTGGTAGGATTATCACCGATCGTCGATCCTTGGCACTTTTTCGGCATCGGAAATATAAGGTATGTTTTAGAAAAAATATCTTAAGGAAAGTCCTGACTCTGACTAACACGAGCAAAATAGGTCACTGGTCTTCAATGCCATGTGTCTTTACCAAGTAAGAAGGTCGTACAGTCTAGTTCTATCATGAGTCGTTCTTGTTTGCCTGGGTCCTAGTCACACCTTCGCGTCAGCTTTGCCATGTTAGCATTGTACGGTAATATCGATCAGTGTCGAAGATTTTACAGTAGAATATCAACAAAAATGTTCAGATCATGACCCCGATCCTTGATCCACCCACTGAAAGGGAAACACGATGAGATGTTTTCAGCATTAGATACGATCATATTTTGGGCATTTAAGGAGCTAATTAATACTCGATATCGCATTAGTCGCTACCTCATGCGCCAATCAAAAAACACGTTTGAAACCACTGATAGACTACATCACCACCCACACCTCCATCCTCAAACGACGATGAATTTAAGTTCTAAAGATTCGACGATAGATTTATTGAATTCTCACTCATAACCTGAATTCAATGGCTGATACGACACGGTAAGATATTCCCTGTTTAAAATCTCTTGAACCGTTGTGAAAAAATTCATTATGTGTGTAAGAGAATCCCAGAAGTGTCCAAAGGAGAAAAAATTCAAGAAAATCGAAGGTTGTATCAACCCTGTGATTATAAAAAAAAACAGGTTTTAACAAGCTTCAGAGGTATGTATCCAAGTCTTTCAATTCGTTGGCTATAATTTATAT
Source organism: Picea engelmannii (assembly GCA_009831015.1). Classification (NCBI taxonomy): domain Eukaryota; kingdom Viridiplantae; phylum Streptophyta; class Pinopsida; order Pinales; family Pinaceae; genus Picea; species Picea engelmannii. The sequence continues at coordinate 289,831 of ML780501.1, read as the reverse complement.
GTGTTTGTATGGTTTTTTACACAGGCTCTAAAACTCTATTTAATTTGCAGGAACAATGTCACTGATAAATCCAACCACCAGACGCTCGCCAAGAGAACCAAAGATAAAAGTACATCCCTAGGTCGGAGCATGTCGTCAAGACAACAACAAAGAAATTTTTCATCCATCCTCCAACCTTTGGTGATACAGAGGCAAGCAATGGATCCACATTGGCACTCCCACAGTGAGGAGATCTCTTCAACAGGATCAACAGAGAATAATACCAGGAGTATATCCCACACAGTGACTCGAATGTAAGGGCGCTTGATGACCAGGTGTTCCCAAACTTCTGACGATCATATCTACACATGGTGGAGAGAATAACCCCCATTTTCTCCTGTATAGAGGTCCTGAAGTGGCTCATCGACCACATGGACATGCATAAATGTTTGATTGATGATGAAAATGGAGGGTGTGTCGGATTTTTCCTCTCGACAAAGGTCCATAAATACTACAAGCTCAAGGACCCAGAGGAGCAGCTCAACACAGAATTCGTGGTTAATTTCTATGAACTACATGACACCAGTCGATTGACGTCCTCATGGTGGAGGGAAGACAAGAAATTTACTAATCAGAGAACTGGATGGTACAAACAATCAACATGAGGGAGCCATACATCTATTTGATGGCTCTCATCTATCGGTTATACGGAGAAAAATATTGCTCCAAGTTTTTGGAAGCATGGATGCCTTTGACATACACAGTTGCAATTGTCAGGTGTAGCTTCAACTGGGGAGCAATAATCTCCAAACAAATAAGTACCTATGTGCAGGAGGCTCATACGCTGAAGGAAGGAGAAGAACCAACCTTTTACATGGTCTCGTAACTACTCGATGTCATGTGCACTAGGAACGTCTTCACTGGCATGTTTCAGAGCTCTCGATCCATGTCTACTTTAGCGTGCTATGGGAAAACAAGTACAAGAAATATTACTCCCTCATCTGCGATGAATTCATCACCCGAATTCATTTTATTCTTTTTAAGAAGGAATGCCCAAGGCTGTCGGCGACAATAAAGAAAATGATATCCAAGGTAGGCCATTGGTACTTGGATGAGCGCACCACCTACATCAGGGTGTTAGGGGACACCGGAGCACCACATATCCTACCATCTCATGTCCCATACCAACTCTTCATAGGATAAATTTGTTATTAGACCATCTTGCAGGGCTATAATGCCACATTGGTCAAAGACAAGAAATGGGCTTTCATACCCTACGGTTTCCATGTGGGGTTCTATCTCGTGAAGGATATTAACCAAGACAAAAAATAAGGGTTGAGCCAATTTGAATTTATGTTTCCTATAGGCCAATTCCACAAGCATGATCCTAAAGGCCTGGTCCTCCAACATGCATCATAGGTTTCATCCTATTGGCCATATGCTCACGATAATTTTGAAGATTAATTCTTCATAGAGAATGCCCAGGACTGGGACAAGGTGGTGCAGAGGATGGACAACCAAAACATGACCAGGTTCAAGGCCATAAGCATGGATTAACAAGTGGAAACAATAGAAAATTCAGCTCAAGAGGCCCTCAGAGCCAGGGAAGAAATCAGAGCGACAGAGGCAACATAGGTGTAGGGAAGGGGATTGTTCTTGACACCAGAGGAACACACAAGGGGTCTGTGCTTAATGGTAGAGGCACAAAGAGTAATTGATCAACTACAGAATGACCCAGACCTCGTAGAGATGACAAGGGTTCCAATTTACCACCTGATCGAAAGTCGGGGAGGACCTAGTGACCTTGAGCTGATACAAATTGAAGAAACTGTCAACTTAGATAACCCTGAAGTTTCAACGCTACAGGTCGAATAACCTAGGGACGTTTCGGCCCAGCTCGAGATAGAGAGGACATCAAGAAGAGCAAGTGCACTAAAACCCTGACATTATTTAATAAATATCTATTATGATGAGGAGAGTTCAAAGTTTTCCCTGGTGACCCCGGTATAGATTACAGAGGAAAAGGAACACGAGAAAGTATCTCCCCCATTTCTCGATGATCCAATTCAAAGCCTTCCATAGAGTGACCAAGAGGTCGAAAGTATCTTAGACACTGAGCTACTTGATACACTGGGAACCCAATTGGATATCCCAAAGGATGAGCTAGGATTGAGCGAACAAGAAGGATAAATTGCACCATGGGAAATCGACATCTCGGAAGACTATTATCAGGTAAGTACTGAGCTTGCTGCCGATTCATCCGTTTTGGCTAGTACTTTACCTCACGATGAGCAACAACCAGAAGCCGAACTTTCGGGACATACATAAGAGGTTCAAGAACCAATTCTTAAACAAATATACACCATCGAGAGCCTACAAAACACGCTTACTTAGGGAGAGCAGCAAATCCCCAAACCTGTGGATAAGGTCGCTGATATAAAAGCCATTGCCTATGACTGAAAGAAGAAATCTATCATGAAAAGAACCACCAAGAAGAGGAGGCTTACTCTGGAAAACTCCATCCTCATCACCACAGAGGATAAATTTATTAGCACGGAGCATGCCAAGACATCTGAGCTTATCGGCACAGGGTTGAGATTCATAGATGCCACCCTGGATAGAGCGAGGAAAGATGAAGAGGATTTGGCCACTGCGCTGAATGAATTGGAGCATTTGTGCCATTTGGAGAAATATTTTTAGGACTCCACGCATGTAATATCCCCAAGGACGGGCCCTAGTTGTATTTATAAATTGTAAAAATGTTTTGTAGGCTGGTGAGCCGAGTCATAATAAGCTAGGAGGCTTATTTGGTGATTAGGCTGGAGAGCCTAGGTGTTAAAGGCTAGGAGCCTGATTTTGTATATGTAATTATGCATATCATTAATAAAATATAAACATCGTTGCGTGCAGACCGACCATGAAGAAAGAGTGATGGGGGACTAAGCTTCCACAAGGTTGGGTAAGGGAGGAGGCTAAGTGTGTGGGCCTAGAGGCTAAGCTAAGGGGMTTACCTCTAAAGGGGATAATAATTTATTATTATTTCCTGAAGGCTAAGGTAGACATGTTGAGTGTTTTCCTAAGTTCCTATAAAGGGAACGTGTGTTAAGTGGAACTCATGCGACTCCAAGAAGACAAGTGTCGACCTGGGCGCATGCAGTTAAAAGTTGAAGTGATAGTTATGTTTGGGGTGGTGAGTCATTCTTCCAACCTCCGTGTGGTTTCATCCTCCATTCGGCCTTTTTCTATCTGAACTGTGTGGCCAATGCATCTAATCTTGGTATGCCTCACACAGCTCTGAAACCCAAGCCTGTGATGTTTTCTTGAGAATTCGATACACCCTCATCCTGAACCCATTTTGCCTCTGCACTTGACCCCTATGTTTTTTCCTCTGGTCACGCATCCTGAAACCAGTGAGAACTCGTGGAATTAGCCACGTTTTCTGTGAAGCCTAGGTATTTTGTATTTGTCTGAGCCATGTGGTGTCATAAGTGTGGGTTGTTGTAGCCATGCTTTCCCTTGGCTGATTTTGATTGGCTACCATCATTCGTTCCTTGCTGAGCCTTGTTGTCATCCTTGTGCTGGAATGGAGTTGAAGAAGCAGGTTGTCAGACCTGTGTGCAACACTCTCTCCAAGTGAGAGAGGTGTTTGTGGTTGAAGAAGTAGGTTTCCAGGCCTGTGAGAGACTCTCTCCAGGTGAGAAAGTCCTTTGAGGAAGTGAGAACTCCTAGAAGGAGTCCTATAGCTAAAATAGAGCTCGGAGAATTCTGGTCTGGTCTGTTGCTGAAGCCCAAGGCAAGGGAGGTTTAGAAGCCGAAGGACTATCTTGGTGATAGTGAAGGTGTATAATCCTAGGTGGAACACACATGTCGGGAATGAGAGTTTGTGATCAGTGGGCATAAGTGGCTCCTGGGAGAGAATACTTGTTGTTGGGAAATATTACCCTACAGACTAACAAGTTAGGGCTTAAACTTGCATGCAGATCATGACCCTTAAGAAATTACTTTTATTCTACCACCCCAAACCTCAAACCCTTTTTCACATGCAAATAGGGAAAGAACCTACTAACCTTTTTCTATCGACGTTTGATGTAGATCCTCCGTTGCTCTTTATCCACTTGCTCTCGCTACTCCTTCCAAAGACAATCCTGCAATCAAGACAAAACACTACGCATGCATGCTATTCTTCTATCTACGGGTTAGAGATTAAGCACAAATCGAATAAAACATATATCACTTGTGCATTGGGACGGGAAAAGTATTCTTTATTAATCTCAAGATGAATCAACTTACAATAATGATAGAGACCGACCACCATTCCTCGATCCTGATCATGGGCTCCTCCTCTTCTTTGTCCTCCAACTGCTTTGCTTGAATTCTGTTTAGGCTTAAGAAAATGCTAAAGGGTTGGGACAATTGGATTCGGCAATTGGGCAGAGTTTATTTTCTATCTTTTTCCTCTTCCAAATAGTACCCCTACCCCTCCTTTTATAGGCTAGAAGGAGCTAGAGTTTTGGATGAACTCTCGGCCATGCATGGCTGGGAGTTTTAGTTAACTGACCCAAAGCTTTTCATCCTGTCGGCAAATTTCCTATTTTTGTGCTTTTGTTAGGTAAACGCGGGCTGTAGTGGGCCAACCAACGTTCCAACGCGTGCAATAGTGGGACTGCCAGCGTTCCAACGTGCCCAATAATGGGTTAGGGAACGGGTTACTTGATTTAAGAGGTTTTTCAAGAGTTTGTTCAACATGGCCTTGGAAAGGAAGGGATATAAGTTAGCCTGATGCCAGGTAAGCATGTGTGGTGCAATTTAGGGTTATAATAGATTCCCCCTAATGTGTGAGGTCAGAAGAGCATCTGATGGTCGAAATACATTACCAATTCTTTACCAATCTGTACTGATATGTTGAATGAGTGAGCCCAGGAATCAGGAATCAGGAGGCGTCGTCTGCAAAAACATCAAATGTCTCACCGAGGCGGGCATACCCATGCTCGGGAAAAAATAGAACCATGGATACCAATCAAATACACTGTAGATCCATGTCAAATAACTATAAAGAGTAGCCGCGGACAATACACAGCGGAGCTACATCTCGAAATCAGAAAGATATACATGTAACGTATCCATCTCTCAGGAGAGGATTTGGCTTGATGGCTATACTTCAGAGCTCGAGCAACAACTTAAAAATCTTCTAAACTCGGGTAGGAGTGTAATATGAGCGTACGACTGCACTACCCCGAGGTCTTCGATGGCTCGTCGTTTATGGACTTGATAATCTTGATGATCGGACTAAAGGCTTCAGTGATTTCGAACAAAGACTTGATTGGACGTTCAGGATGGTCGAGAATGCAGCCAAGAGACATATTGCAGAGGGGCCGACTGAGGCTAAGTGACAAACTTCCCTTGGACAATAGCACGACAAATGATAAGACGCAGGCAACATATCTGTTAATCATAAGTCTACGAAGCAAGAGGCAATGCAAACTCTCCATATGTTTGGAAGAGTAACCAAACAGTGGAGGACACAACTCTGTATAATGAGCAAATCTTCCTAAGGTCTTACTACATCCCATAGTCTGATGAATCAAACGGACAGATGTGCTTTATCCAAGGGTGACTCATGATGCTGCCAATAAATAAAATACTTTTCCCATCCTCTTTTTGGGGTATATTTGATTTTTTGTTCTTTTTGATGATTTTGAAAGAATAAAGGAATATTACGTTACAATGGAGGAACGAGCACAGAAAACATACAAGCTCAAGGTACAAGGACAAGACTGATGTTCTAGGAAATGATACTCGGGAAAAATCCTCCAGTGGCCAAAGGTGTTAAGACGCAAATGCAAACTGTTACTAGGCTGAAAGGTAAAGGATGCAGATGCGGTTGATAGAACACACAATGGTAACGTCCTTCGATGTAAGTTTAACGAGCCCAAAGAAGGGAAGCTCGGTGATTTTTCATGTTTAGAGAGTCTGAAAAATCATAAAAGGAAACTCCATTGGGGTACCTTTTTCGATAATAGTCTAGTCAGTTCGAAAAAGGGGTAAACTAGCACCGACTAGACGTCAATTCAAAACCATTTTAACGAGTGTGACAAGGACAAGATCACTCGGCTATTTTTTCAATTTTAAGGAGTCTGAAAAAAGATTAACTATGGACTCCGTCAGAAATATTCTTCTGGACCGTTTTAATGAGTGTGAAGGAATAAGGTCACTTGGAAATCTTTTCAATTTTAGGGAGTCTAAAAAGAGCTTAACTATGGACTCTGGGGGGGTTTCTTTTTCGTAGATTTAGTCCCTCAGGCCCGAAAAAGTAATAAAATTATACCTGAGGATACTCTTCTAAAGAATTGGAATTCGATAGAGTATTCCTTTGTTCATACAGTTGACCGTCCGGACCGAAAAAGGGGTAAACTACCGCCAAACAGACGTGACTTCAAATTTCAGTTTAACAAGCGTGAAAGGTCACAAGATCGTTCGGCAATATTTTCATGTTTGGAGGGTCTGAAAAGGGCTTAAAAGGAGACCCGTTATGTTTTGGGAGTCCAGAGGGTAAGACAAAGAGTGAAAAAGACCCATGCAAATGAGGCTCAAACTCGTATTCCGAAAAGACTATACGGACTCCCGAGCCTACTGTATTGCTAGAAACTGCATGGACACCATAATGCAACCAGGAACTACCTAGGGCATCCATGTTTTGGCAAGCTTTACCACCAAGTTGCGACACTTCTAGAGAAGATATGACGGTTCCGTGTCACAACCGGATGGGATCGATCCTATATCATAAGAAAAAAAGGCAACGAGATGCAACAGTGGGGATGGAATCCTACCCTATATGCTCAAGTTGATTTTTGAAAAAAAATTATGGACCGTCCATATATATTTTTATTTTTTTTTATTTTCTGAAACTCAATGAAAAATGTCCTAATACCTGATCAAATCCCTCCCATATAACTCCTGAAACACTCAAAATGGTTTTTGGTATAGAGAAACTGATAAAAGGAGCCAAAAGAGTGACAAAAAGAGGCCAAAAAGTCTATAAATAGAAGCTGGCAGCTCATTATCACCATTGCTGATTTGGAAATTGACTCTGGAGCCAAAAGACCCCCTTTGCCAAAGATCGTGACTCCGGGAGCTTCAGTGGACGAAACAGACTTCTGCTTGGACCAAGTAAGTACAAACTCCCTAATATTGCAATTCAATACTTAATTTATGTCTTTTAAGTTGGTTTTGGGGGCGGTCGTCGACCTCCAAGAGGTCATCCCTAGTAAAATGCGGGCTATCCAGAGACAGCCCGCGGGTACCCGCGCGCAGAGTCAAAACTGCACGCGGGTACCCGTGACTGTTGCCTCAACAGCCTGCGGGTGCCCCCGTGTGATGGAAATTTTGATTGAATGAAGACCTAACTCCCTCCTTTTGCTTTGTGTTTTTGGCAGGATGTATGTCCAGTGGAGAGAGAGGGAGCATGAGGCTGCCAATGAGGCAGTGGCTGCAGATCCGAACATTATGGCCGTGTTGTCGCAGTGTGGCTTGGTGAAATTTTTTCTATGTCCATTTATGCGCGCTCAACCCAGGCTACTGAATGCCTTGGTTGATTATTGGCACCTAGATGCAGAGGCATTTATGATAGAGGGGCAATCCTTGGTGCCCACCACCGAGGATATCTACTTTTTGACGGGCCTCTCGAGGAGAGGGGAACCCGTCAACTTTCAGACTTTTCCTGCGGGGCCGAGCAAAGTCTCGGAGTTGATAGAGGAATATTGCGTGGCTGGGACCAATCAGAGGACTTCCTCGATACCTGTTAGTAGTATCACCAACCTTACTCTTCAGACTATCTTATCGCTTATTGGGCGAATTACCGGCTCCGCAGTCATGCATCAGGCGTCGCGCGCACAGATGAACTGTGCAATTCAGTGTATGAATGCACAAATTTTTGACTGGAGTACTACACTACTGGCAAGCATGACAGGTCAGCTGACAGCTTGCAGACAGCGGACACATAGGAACTTCGGGTTTAGGAGCATCCTGTATTCATTCTTTTTTGAGAGAGTTCCATGTTTCAGTCCTCGACTGACAGTATGAGGACATATGGCGACTTTCCCTGTAGTGTGCAGATGGGCAGCATTGCTACCGCGACAGGGTGGTGGAAGGACCACAGAGGCCTTCAATGATGAATTTTTTGCGTGGCTGTCGTGACAGATCCTAGCTATCGAGGATTACCCATATGCAGGGATTGAATTTTCCAGAGATCCGACGATACCAGTGCCTCCTGGTGAGGAGCGAGGGGAGATGGGTAAGTCTCCACCTGTACAGTTTTTTTTTTGTTTTCATATGTAATTTTTATGTCTTTTTGATATATATCATGTTTTTGTACAACAGAGTTTTTGATGGGTGAATATTGTGTTGCGTGCAGATGTGGGACTCGTGCGACCTGTCGATTTTGCACGAAACAGGCGCCACCCACGGCCGGAGGCCGCAGTTGCCGCTGCCAGGGGGGCAGCAGTAGCAGGGAACCTCCCAACAGGAGAGGCCGAGAGGGATCTTAGGTGGATTGAGTGGAACTTTACTGAGCTCACTTGCACAGTTCCCATGGAAGAGATAGAGGACTTGACGCCCTCGATGCAGACTCATATTGTGGGGGTGCCTCGGACATGGGTCCGATTTTTTAGGCATTTGGGTCGGGCTGTACATGATTATAACATGGCCCATAGGCCCTGAACAGACTTGAGACTTTTATGTGCCACGAGCACTGATATGTATATATTTTTTGAGGGCGTAAGCCTAGTGACTCATTATGGTTCCCATTTTTTGAAGCGCTTGCACCCATCTATGTACTCTGAGGATTTTCGGATGTTTATATATGGTTTTTATTTCTTTTCTATGTCTTTATGGATTATGTGTGCAAAAATGTATTTACATGTGTATGGTCATGATTGTTTTATGTGTGAGCAAGATGCCAATCTAAAATGTGATTAGCTAGAGTATCTGTGATTTGATTTAAACTCCTGGGAACATGAAAATATGTAATATAATCAAAGTTGCGTTCCAAGAGACGTACCCTAAGGAATCGTCGGTGTAAAGTTGATTCATGCACCCGGTATTTTCTGTTTAGCTGCGACACAACCAGTTGAGCGTCTAGATAGACCCGGAGACGAGAGATACCCAATGACAAAGCGTCACGAAGGAACTCAATAACTGCGCTATACTCAGCAACATTGTTTGTGGTGTCACCTAAGCATATCCCTCCGGAAGATAACAACTGACCCTGTGGTGTAAAGATCACCCAAGCTGCGGAGGCAAGCCTCCGCGTGTGTCGACTAGCACCGTCTGCATACCCAATGAACACTTCGGACTCACTTTACATCTGCCATAGTGACGAAAGATAACATTAATGACACGTCTATGACACGTTTTTCAAAAGAAATGTATAAAAGTAATAGCACAAAAGACTATACATATGTTACAAAAAGTTACCCACAGTGACCCTATGAGTAATACTTCTTGAGGTAGAGCCCATTTCTAGGCTCCGCCAAAACATTCCCTTCAAAATCAACCAGACGATAAGCGCCCTTTTTTAAAACGTCCTTAATAATGAAGGGTCTGAACCACATGGGTTTAAACTTTCCTGCCCCCAGGGGGTCCTTATCTTGGTCGTAAACCAGGACAAGGTCGCCCTCAGAAAAAATCCGAGGACGAACGAACCTATCATATTGACACTTGACCTTATGTTTGTGAGCCTCGTTGGCCAGGGCCGCATCGCGACGCTATTCATCAAGCTGCTCTAGGTGTACTAACTGTTCTTCGAGTGGAGAAGTGTCTGGCAATAACTGTACTGCCAATTTCAGGGATGGAATTTGACATTCGATGGGCAAGACTGCCTCCAACCCGTAAACGAGTTGGAAAGGTGAGAAACTGATTGCAGTCTTAACTGATGTTCGGTAAGCCCATAATGCCGAGTATAACATCAAATGCCAGTTTGACTTGGCTGAGTTGATGGTTCGTTGTAGCATTGTCTTAAGCGTTTTGTTAACATCTTCCACTTGCCCATTGGATTGGGGGTAGTAAGGTGATGAATGTTCTTGCCGTAACCCAAGATTTGATGTTAACTCAGACATCATTTGGTTCTGAAAGTGACTGCCATGGTCAGTGACAATCTCTCTCGGGACGCCGAACCGTGCTATAATCTGGTTAAATAAGAAGAGAGTTGCGGTCTATCCATCATCTTTAAACGTTGGCATGGCTTCGACCCACTTAGTGAAGTAGTTGACATCCACGATGATATAGCGGTGCCCCCTTGCTGACGGGGGGTTTCATGTAGTGTAATCAATCCCCCACTTCGTGAAGGGACCAACTGTGATGACATGAAACATGGGAGCGGGATGTGCCCTCATCTTCCGTGAGAAGATTTGGCACGGATGGCACTTCTTGACCGACTCGATACAATCTTTAATAAGTGTGGGCCAGAAGTAACCTGCTCGTAAAATATTTTGGGTTGTTGCCAACCCAGATAAGTGACCGCCACAAGCTCTTGTATGGAAATCGTTGAGCACTATGACGGCCTCCTCATGTGTGAGACATCGATGCAAGATGCAGTCTACACCTCTCCGATACAACGTATCATTGAGTATGAGATAGTTCTTGGCCTGATGGTGTATCCGCCAACGCTCATCACGAGAAGCAGAGGTGGGGCACTTCAAAGTCTAGAGATAGATCAATATATCTCCATACCAGGGGTATGATGACTCAATCAAGAACATATCCCCCCAGATAGGCGATTCCTCAGGCACAACGTCACATGACTCAACCGGAAGTTCGGAGATAAGTTCTACGAAGACCAGCGACCTTTTGGACTTGGCTAAAACGAAGTCTAAGTCGAATTATTGGAGGATTACCATCCATCTACTGATTTTTCCGCCGATAACTCATCATGTCAACATGTACTGGAATGGATTCACGACGGCAACGACAGTGGTCTTGCGAAACAAAACATAGTGACAGAACCGTTGAACATCATGAACTGCTGCCAATGCAAGTTTTTTGAGATGGGTATAATTAAGTTCCGGTCCTACGAGGCCTCGGCTCAGGTAATAGATCACGTATTCGTAAAATGAATCATCTTCCTGAACTAGAACCATGCCTATGGTTGACTCTGTGACAACTAGATATAATAGGAAATCCTTGTTATAATTTGGTGGCCGTAGCAGAGGTGCGGTTGTAAGAGTGTGTTTCAATGCATCGAAAGAGCGTTGAGTTGCTTTGTCCTAGAAAAAGGGAACATCTTTCTTCAGTAAACGCATGAAGCCCTTGGTGATTTCGGCATAGTTGGTGATGAAGCGTCGTAATAAGTTTGCCTTGCCTTGAAGACTTTGAAGTTGTAAAATTGTGCATGGGGGGGCAACTGGATTATCGCCTCCACCTTGAGAGGATCGACCATGATCCTTGTGGTTGACACTATGAAACCTAACAAACGTCTTGATGTGATGCAAAAGCTACACTTGTTGGGATTCAAGCGAATCCTGAAGTAGCGACAACGTTCAAAGATGAGTCTGAGTTGTGTAGGATGATCCTTTCGCTTGCGAGAGCGTGATGCTAAATCATCTAGATAAGCCTTGACTATATGTTTGAGGTCATGGAATGCAAAAGACATGGCCCGCTGGAAAGTGGCTCCAGCATTCTTGAGACCAAAAGGCATCTTGCGATAGGCGAATGTACCCCACGGACAAATGAATGCCATTTTGTGTTGGTCCTCAGGTTTGATTTGGATCTGATTATAGCCTGAGAAACCATCCATGAACGAAAATGCTTCACAACCGGCGCATTCATCAATGATCTGGTCGATGAATGGGGTTGGATAATTATCTTTTGGACATGCCTTATTCAAATCACGGAAATCAGTACATACACGAATCGTGCCTTGTTTTTTATCGACCGACATGGGGTTTGACACCCATTGAGTCAAATGTATAGGGTAAATGAACCTTGCCTTGATCAATTTCTCAACCTCCATCTTAATGGTTGTTGCTTTCCTAGGATTAATTGGACGAAGTTTTTGTCGAACAGGCTTAGCATCAGGATACGTCGTGATCTCATGTTCAACTATTTTCGGATCGATGCTTGGCATTTCCTCATAAGACCAGGCAAACACATCGCAGAATTCTTTAAAAAGATCCGTGTAAATCTGAATCTCTTCAGGGGAGCAATCCGCTCCGACGAAGACATTCTCCACAACGCCAGGGTTGCGGGAGATGTTGATAGGTATCATGGCAGCGATAGTCACCATATTGCCCTCAACGTAAATTTCCTGTGTAGCTAAGAGGTTAATGGGACATGGCTGATCTCCCGTCATGGTGATAGTGAATTATCCTGCCTCGATTCGACTTAACTCTGGGAGGAAATATGATCTGTGATGAAGATCTTCCCAAGGTTTGTCCAGACTAGTCATTGCTTCCATTACAGCTTCATTATAAGGCAAGACTAAGTCTAACGAATCGGTGGTAACAAGAGAACCCTGATCCCAGATAGGCTCAAGAAGTGGATCCGACTCTTGTGCAGGGGTCAGATCAGGAGTAGCTAAAGTTTGTTGAACTAAAGAGTACGCTACTTCAGCGGCCGACAAGGGCATGGACATGCCAGCATGCCCTGTCTCATCCATCGTGGCTGATGGGGAAGGAAGAATCCACGGATCCTGAAAGTAAGTCGTGCGGAACGACGAAACATGGAAAATCTCAGCCTTGTGGTGAGTTGATATAAACTTGACATCACCATGAGGAGGTGGGTAATCGAAAGTACCCATCAAATATGGACACAAACCAACTCCTATGTTAACGACACCCGCTTGAGTATTATCTATCATGGGAAACATGGATGCCCCCAAGGCTGGGTTAGATCGAGAGAAGGACAACTGATCAATGGTCACTATCCGGCCTTCATGTAGAAACAGTAAGACTTGGAAAATGGTAGCGACCATCGCTTGCATAGCGTAAGTCCAACTATGACCTAACAAGAGATTGTAGTCGATGGGGGCATCGACCACCTCTACTTCGACGCACACGGTCTTCCCCCCTAACTGCACGGGGAAAGAAGGAATGATGCCATGTGGTCGGAAAGAACGACCGTCGAACGCAGTGAGGAGAGTAGGTGACGGAGACAACTCAGGCTGACCAATGGCTTTCCAACATGCTAACGACATAACGCAATTTGAAGCGGCCTCGTCGACCACTGTGCGAAAGATATTTCGTGTAAATGTTTTCATGGGATGAGCAACTACTATCTGAAATGCGACGTGGTAAGGCAGACGAGGTTTCAAGTCAGTCGTATCTAACATGATGGTACCCGGGTTACAAGTCTCAGTAGAGCCGAAAGAAGTCAATAAGGCTTTCCTCTGAGCAAGGCAACTTTGGAGGACTTCCAAAGTGGACATAGCACAAGGGGTTTGGGATAAATCTTCCACCACAGAGTAGTTCTGGGTGGCCCTTGCATTTGGATTGTGAGAAGCTCGCTTGAACGCACCTTTTGGAATGCGTGTCATTGTTTCACCCAACGTCTTCTTGATCTGTAGAGGAAGAGATGGTATTTCGGCTTCTTTGCCCTTCTCAGAGGGGCTTGGTTTTCTATAGTCGTGTGCTCTAGTCATGATTAAAGCATCACTTTTAACCATATATACGCTCGCAGACGAGGAATTGTTTGAGGGAGGGCAGTTTTCTTGGCTGCCCCCTTCGGCACTTGCAGAGGCTTGAGTTAAATTTTTCCCATGCTGAAAGGGATTAGTCAACACGGCTTGCTGTTGCTGTGTGACAAAATTCAGGGCCTCCGCAAGCCGAGGGCATAGATGGGTCGGGTGGTCCTCTGCACATAAGTTGCACGGATACCTCGCCTTCCTCTTTTCCGTGGTTCCCTCGCCAGCATTATCAGTTGGTTTTTTATCCCCCTTACTCTTTTTGCGTTGTTTTTTCTTCCCTTCAGGCTGTTGGTTGGTCTTTGGGTTAGTCGTCTGCACGGAGTGTACTTTTGACATTTGGGTAGGAGGAGCAGCCAAAGCAGTAGTTTGGTTGGCCGCTGAGTGTTGTATAGATAACTGTTGCAATTGTTTTGTCAATTGCTCAACGGGCTTGGTTTGTGCCGAACCAACGATACCATCGGCATGTGGTCCGACTCTCTGTCTGGTTTTATCCAGTATTGACCGTGGTGCATCCGGCAGGATGTTGTACAATAAACCAGACTGAGAATAGATGAGCTCAAATTGTTGAACGCTCATGATGGCATCTTCCTCGGAGAAAACCCCTGAAGTCGCAACGTCTTTGGATAACTGTGGAACTAAAGACTTAAGGAACCACTCAAGCAGGAATGTTGGTGGGACGGGTACCTTGATAAGACTCTTTCAGCATCGCCACTCTCGAATATGATCCGAGATATGGTCCGCTGTCATCTGCTCAAGATTGGCTAGCAACTCTGTGTCGGCGTTGTATCTCACAGGTAACTAGAAATGGTTAAGGAAGGCCATCGCCAGTTCGCCAAAAGAAGAGTATCATGAACGATCAAGCTCTTTGTACCATTTCGCAGCACTCCCAATAAGAGTGCGTTGAAACAATCGCAACTGGACGGAGTCATCTTTCAGTGAGTTAGATGAACACCAAAGGTGGAAAGTAGTCACGTGATCACCTGGATCTTCGTTAGGCTTGGCCTTGAACTTTGGAATGTCCGAAGGCAACTTTGTTGGCATAGGAGGCCAACACGGATTGTGACAGATAGGATCATTTAACAACCGTGTCAAATCTGGCAAGTGTAACGTCGCCAAGAATGGTAGTTTGGGTTGTTGCTGATAGCCTGGAAAGAGGGGTCTTGGAGTTTGACTGGCACCAGGTTTCCAGGAAAATTTTTGCTGCTGGCCCGGGTTCTGGTAGAAACCATGGCCTTGACCAGCGTAAGAGTTTTTCATATGAGGAGACATCATTGGATGATTCCCCATAAAGGACATAGGATGTTGGGCATTCATCGTGTTTGGCGGAATTTGGGAAGGATTACCCCATGTCGGTCCTATTGGGAGAGGCATAGCAGTCTGTCCGGGGTTCCATTGACTGTGGAAAGAATTACCCCAGAACGACATTCTGGCGGAGGGAACGAATCCTTGTGAGTTCCAAGGTCCTGCTATATTTTTCCCCGGCGTAGGAATAGTACCCTGTGCCGGAGTGGACTATCCAAATATGGGAGTGCCCCCAGATGGGAAAGCAGTGGGTGTGAACGTGTTGTTACCAAACATCCCGTTCCAAACAAACGGTGATGAACCTACCGGCTGAGTTTGCGCAGATGGTCCTTGACTCCCGGCTCCAAGTGAACTTGTGTGTGTAGGCTACCCGGCGGCCTGCTGATGTGGACCACCGAGCGACGGGGACAACGGAGGAATATGACTTCCATTGTGAGGAAAAGCATTGAAAGGGATAGGAATGCCCCCAAGTTGACCTTGCAGAGTGTTAGAGCTCCCTGCACCCAGACCCAAAGTCTGTAAAGTGGAGTGAGTGAGTACAGGACTTGTTCCTGAACTAGGCATACCGTATGAAAACGGAGCGCCTGTCGCACTAGAGGTGAATGGATCTGTGGCCGCCATGATAGATGGGGTCGGTCCACTTTGCGACGAAGTTGCGGCGGGGACCATGGTGGTCCAGACCACTGACAAAGGAAATTTAGGAGATGCTTCTCCTGTGGTGACAACAGTGATGGGAATGGAAGAATTCCCAGTTGAAGTAACAGCGTTTGGTTCCATAACTGGGTTAGGCACTGACAGGCGTTCGTAAAATTGAATTGGCACAATAATGTCTGGCCAAGTATTAGTGGTTGGGGTTTCAACCACTCCAATATTGGCAGTTGATTCCTCCGGAAGTTGTTCGGGCTCGAAATCCCCGGTTGCTTCGAAAGACCCTTGTTGGTCTAGCTTCCGCCTCAATGGTGGCGGGGGTGGCTCCAGTATAACTGGCGGCAGGCCCAGAAGTCTTCGTGACCGACGGAGCTCTGAATCCTCCACTGTGTGAGAAGATCCATGACACGCTAAGGTATTCTACACGAACAAACAGTAACACACACTAAAAGAATCCCCTATGAGATAAGACAATCAAACACTAACTATTTTGAAGAACAGTTACAACAACCAACACTAGAAAAACTTACCGGTGCAAGTGCAACTCGAATACGGAAGCACCCTCCGGGTATACTCTGCAAAGCGTGGCCCGATGTCTGTCCTAGGTACCACAGTATACCCCCACAGTCACCCGTGTATGTCCCTAGAAAAGATTGGCAACTAGTTTGCCAGCACGTGAACAGTCACCAGGTGGGTACAATCGATAGTCGGGTAGACCACAATGAGCAGGGTATCAAGCCCGAAACCTGTCAAGGGTTTCGAGAGCAAATGGTCTGGAAGACAACTAAGGACCTCGAATGGATTCGAGACCCACGAAGCCCCGTGGAAAATGAAAACGATGGAATCCCTTAACAAATCCTCGATATGTGTTCTCCACTACGCTCGGTCCAACTTTGGATGGGTTATCTCCGCTACCTTTCCTTACGCGACCTCGTGTTTATCCCCTGTGTTAGAGGGGGGTCCTGGATAACTTTCTGTAACTGGACTTCTACACTCCCTATTGACAAACTCCAATGTTTGGTTTGAGTGGCCTTGGAGAAATTTACTCTCCAACCTATTCCAAGGCCCTAGTCCTGGGCTAGTTTGTGAACCCTACAAATGAAAAGTCTAATAGTTTTTAATTAGCGTTGCTTTTGATGGGATTTTTAAGTCACAAGGTATGAAAGTGAAACTGATGGTGTGTAAAGAATCAAAGAAAAATGAATGAGAAATGCTTGGAAACAAAACTTTTAAAGAAAATGCAAAACCAACAACTTTTTAACAAGAAAGACTTCTTTTCTTTTCGAATTTTCTAAGATTTCATGCAGAAAAACATCAAGGAATTTCACTCAATCTGCGAGCTACTTATGCGCTAAATGTACTTCAATGCAACTTATGAAAAAAGACTTCTTCCTAGCTATTGATGCAACAACACAATCTTCAGTCAAAGAAGAAAATGACAAAGATAAATTTTTTTATTTAATTGCAAAATGAAGCAATAAAGGGAAAATGTCGACAAGCACAAAACCAAGAAAACAAAGTAAAATTCTGGCTTAAAGCGCAGATCGCAAAGAACCAGAGAAAAGACGCGGAAAAGCAATAAAAAAAGCACCGATTCTAACACTTATCTAAAAACCATAAAACAATTTTTTCTTTTGTCTTTTCTATCAAAACATCAACTAATAAAAACACAGGCTAAGGATAAGAAGTCCTATCCTGCTGACTGTGCAGCCCCAGACTCAAACTCCTGAGAGGAACACTTCTCACCACAAGAGGGGATGACTGCCCCACCCAAGCTGAAAAGCAACCAATCAAGCCCGCGACTGTCACTGAAACAACACGCGTGCAAACGCGTGCTGAGCTATAACAACGCGCAGGTACCCGCGGGATAAACTAGAACAGGCCGTGGTTCTGTATAAAAGCTAAGACAAACAAAAACACAGGTAGCCTAGACCTGAAAAAGGCCTCTGGTATTGACAACCAGGGTCTCTTAAAGGTTTGAATGCTTCTATTTTAACAGAAAAGAAAATGAATGCAAAAGATAAGAAACACAATAAAGCAGACTGCAAACAAGACAATGAACCAACAAGACCTAGACAGGATCTAGAAAGCCCCCTGAGAAGGTAAACTTCTGACAGGGAAGAGGAGATTGCCTCTCAAACTTTCTGAGTCCTACACGCTACTGAAACCACTGTAGCAAGCGTTCAAACGCGGGATACAGAAGGTTAGGGCGCGGGTTACACGCGGGCAAGCCTTTTGCAGGCCGCGTGTACCTCTGTGTGTCCCGATAATAAATGTCAAGCAACAGTCAAGGAAAAAACTGGTATTGATAACCAGGTTCCCTGCTAGCTTTTGACCTAATAGAAAACAAAAACAGCAAAGAAACAGAAAACTTATTCTTTAAAACTACCCAAAAACCTTTCTTGAATCCGGAAACCCTAAGAGTAAGATATCCCCAGTGGAGTCGCCAATTCTATTGTTGGGAAATATTACCCTACGGACTAACAAGCTAGGGCTTAAACTTGCATGCAGATCATGACCCTTAAGAAATTACTTTTATTCTACCACCCCAAACCTCAAACCCTTTTTCACATGCAAACAGGGAAAGAACCTACTAACCTTTTTCTATCGACGTTTGATGTAGATCCTCCATTGCGCTTTATCCACTTGCTCTCGCTACTCCTTCCAAAGAAAATCCTGCAATCAAGACAAAACACTACGCATGCATGCTATTCTTCTATCTATGGGTTAGAGATTAAGCACAAATCGAATAAAACATATATCACTCGTGCATTGGGACGGGAAAAGTATTCTGTATTAATCTCAAGATGAATCAACTTACAATAATGATAGAGACCGGCCACCGTTCCTCGATCCTGATCCTGGGCTCCTCCTCTTCTTTGTCCTCCAACTACTTTGCTTGAATTCTGTTTAGGCTTAAGAAAATGCTAAAGGGTTGGGACAATTGGATTCGGCAATTGGGAAGAGTTTCTTTGCTATCTTTTTCCTCTTCCAAATAGTACCCCTACCCCTCCTTTTATAGGCTAGAAGGAGCTAGGGTTTTGGACGAACTCTCGACCATGCATGGCTGGGAGTTTCAGTTAACTGACCCAAATCTTTTCGTCCAGTCGACAACTTTCCTGTTTTTGTGCTTTTGTTAGGTAAACGCGGGCTATAGTGGGCCAGCCAACGTTCCAACGCGTGCAGTAGTGGGCCTGCCAGCGTTCCAACGTGCCCAGTAATGGGTTAGGGTGCGGGTTACTTGATTTAAGAGGTTTTTCAAGAGTTTGTTCAGCATGGCCTTGGCAAGGAAGGGATATAAGTTGGCCTGATGCCAGGTAAGCATGTGTGGTGCAATTTAGGGTTATAACAATACTTCCTCATAAACTATGTGTCTTCCGTTGACCTTTCCTAGCCTAGGATTCCCTTGCCCAGTGGAGCTTAGTCCCACCTCGAGGGTGACCTACTGATGAGAGTGATGAGTAGAATGATATATGGCTGGGAGGTCTATGGAAGGTTTGCACACAGTTGGTGGTGTATTACAGTTTCAAATATAAGTATCATTATGTTTTTTAATTTTGTACTTAATTAAAATGCATGTTCTGTGATACTTGTAATATTATCATGTATTTCGTTGCTAGTTTAACTTGCTGTTAATTTTTTTTAAGTCTATATGATAGAAATAAATCCATGTCAAATGTCTTAATTTGATTTAAATCTTTTTCTTTATAAATAATGAATGTTATATATTTAAGTATGAGAATGTTTCTGCGAAGTAGCATTTCCCAGCAAGTGGGTTGATGGTTGGGGACGTTACAATATGGTATCATAGCTTTAAAGGTTAAGTTAAGGGTGTGTATGTGGCATTGTCTGGCCTATTAGTGGCTAGGGATGTTACAACGTAGGCCATAGTGTTCTTAAGAGCCGAATTCTAGGATGCCTACAGTAAATTCACGAATGAGCGACACCTTTTCACTGCAGGGATTGATGATTTCCAGGAAGACACCCTTATGGCACTGGCAATGTACAAGGACATGGAAATATGGTATGAGAAATCCCACCATGCAGTGGAAAGGATCAAGTACATCAACACAGTTCAACAGGGTCATGACACCAAAGAGCATGACATTCGGGTACTAAGGGACAACAACATCGACCGCATAAGGAAGTGGGTCGAATACTAGGTGAAAATGGCGCATTAAACTCATCAAGAGATCCAAGAGAAATGGGTCGTTTGCAAAAGGAGCTAGACCAAGATCAATTGGGCGATGAGAGACATCGGTCTTCCAGAATTCGTCACACTCGAGGACTTTGTCAACTTTCATGACATAGTCAAACTACACACAAAACAAGACTCATCGTGGACTACAAAGATAGAAAAGGTGGTGAACATGGAACTAGGTCAAGAAAAACAATTTATGGAGCACCCGATCAAGGCTCATACAGTGTTACAATAATTAAGTTCTAAAGTGGTCAAGTATCGGGCACGATCAGTGGAATTAAAAGAGATCCTTTCGGCCCCAATGGACCAACACAGATTCTCGTATGACAACACATGTGAGGAACTCTTCGTCAAATGGTCGGAGTATCAGAAGAGTCATCCACTCAAGTGAAACCGTTTGATGACTCTTAGAATACTGAGAGATGGAAGCGCCATGTTGCAATGTTTTGTTTTACTTAGCTTGCACTTTTGATATTTATTTTTAGTCAATAATTTGTTATAAATAAGAGGATTGACCTGTTATAATGGGTCAATGTTTTTGGAAAATACCCTCATTTTTGGAATTGTAAAGAACTATTTCAAAGCTACCTTAATTGAGAAGTCATGTTTAGGACCTGATACAAGTTTTTGTTTTCATAAAAAATGTGTGTGATTGGATCTAAGGAAGAATTATTTCTGACTTTATCTCATGAATGGATGTTGTAATGAGTAAGAGCCTCTGAATCTAATGATAAGTTGTCCGATTCAATATTTGTATAGTTATCGTCTCTAATGATGTAAACAAATCGTTGTGTTAATGTGTGATTGGTGATTAGAGATAAGGAAACTATTTTTCTTTCCATCATTTTATTGCATGTATGTTCTCTTCTGATAAATTGTAACTCAGTCAATAATTGAAATGCCAACAAGTTGATGTATTAATACTAGGCTTGTCATAGGTGTGTCTGCATGCTTGAGCACAAGGCTTATCCCAAGCTCATCCTTCTTACCCTTTGTTACCCCTTTGTTACCCAGCTGGTTTATACCAACATTTATCTGATATCGGTCCCACCTATAAGAGAAAATACAAAAAAAAGAGAAGGTTCAAACTGAAGGAGGAGCTTTCAAAAGAAGACATCATGTTAATCACTACGTAAATCCCATCGATTAATTGGTTGAATAACAAGATCGCGAGAACCATTCCACCATTAAACGTTTCAGAGTCTAATTGGGCCTCGGTGGCAGGTTTGGTTCCTACTGTTGAGTTAAAGGGATTTAGGACCCCTCAATAGAATTGGCACTAAAAGGAGGCCCTGAAGAATGAATGGCTAACAATATTTTTAACATAATATTTCACACAGCCTGTAGATTCAAAACAACCCACTTGCATGGCTAGTCATTCTCAAGAAAACCCACGCACATTGAGTACTCCTTAAACGAGTAACTCACCCCAGCAAGAGGAAGAACATTTATTCCTTGAGATACCTTACGCTCTTCCTCACGAGGAGTTGAACTAGTTCAGAAGAATTACAAGATCTTACGCCCAACAAATCGGAGCACTACCATTAGCTATGTTACTTCCTCGTAGAAAAAAATTAAGAATACCAGTGGTGGACACCCCCAACCAGGTTTTTGTTCACAAAGTAAAAGACCTGATAGATTTCTCCCTTACCGAAATCAAACATCCTCTTAATCTAATCCCCGAAACACTAGCCAGTAACTTCTCCGAGCTCGACGATTTTTCCGATGAGGAAGGTTTTAACTCAGAACACTCAATTTTGGAATCGAACGACATGGAAGATAGCAATGATCATAATGAAGAAAGGGTAAACCCATCTTAGAATAATAAACCATTGTTGTCCATAGATTCTCTAGCCATCCCCGGACGAGTACATAACCTTCCTCGACATCCAAAAAAGTTACTCTTTAAATTTGACCCTGAAACTTGAGGATTTTCTGAAGACCATATCAAAAAATTCATACTAGCTATTAAACTGATGAATGTCCAACATGAAGACATAGTATGCAGGATTTTCTCCTATACTTTTGAGAATTTGGTCTCCAAATGGTATTTCAACTTACCTGTAGGGTCCATAAATAGTTGGACAAAGTTTCAAAATGATTTTCTAGATAAATTTGCAGAAAAAACCACTATAGGAGCTTTGATGGATAAGTTGTTTGTTGCCACGATGAGTTTAAAGGATAAGGTTAAAGACTTCAATCAACGATTCACCACTATCCTAAACAAATTTCAACCCAAAGCTAAACACACTCAGGAGTTGCAAATCAAAGTATACGCTAATTCTCTCCCAGCTTCCATTTCCATGTTTGTGAAGAGGGTTGCCAAAACAACCTTAGCTGAGAATTTTGAACAAGCCAAAACAATAGAATTGCAAATGAAGGGATGTAAAAAAAGGCCAGGTCTCACTAGGAAAGAAGGAATTTCAACATCCTCTTATAAGGGGAATCATGTTGACCAGACCCCTAGGGAAACAAACAGAACAAGGTCCCGAAAAAGGAACTGGAGACATAGAAGACCTACAACGCATGGTAAATAAGTTTTCAAACAAAATCATAGACATGAAAAGAAGTGCAGAGGAAGGAAACCAAGGCCAGAGGCCCTACAGGCCATTTTTAAAAATAAATCCACAGTTCAAAGCAATTGAACCTCCCCCGGCCAACTTAAACATCGATCTGGGAAATGTAGCATCCGACTCTTTTTGTACCTATCGCCAAGAGAAACATTCTGAAAGAGACTACCCACAATGGGTTCATGCCATGAATTTGATGGCCAACAAGTTTCTAGATGAGGTTTCCCTTACCGAACAATCAAGCAGCTCTGCTATGAATATTATTGATCAGGAAGAAGTTGATCCACCAGAAGAAACAACCATGTTGATATGGGACCCCGACCTACCAATTCCTTCCGATGATCTATTTGAGGTTCAAGAACCACCCACAGAGGTCTTGGCTATGCAAACACGAAGTAGGGGTCAACTTGTCTCAAAGGAACTTAATACGGCCAAAAATTTGGGAGGAAATCCAACGTCTGATCACCCTAAAGCACCTTTTGCCTCCTGACTATATCCTATAAACATCCATACACGAGAATCTCCCAAGCTAGACTACAACGTAGTAGAAGATTTGAAAAAATTAAAGGCAAATATATCGGTCATGGACATGTGTAGAATCCCTCAGCAAAAGGAATTTCGGTTACAAGCATTGAAGTCACTAAAAAATCCTACAACAAGCACTGACCAAGGACAAAATCCATCCCTCTCAGATCTAAGAAATAAACCAACTGTGAACGCCTACTCTGAAGATAAGAAGGGAAAGCCTTTTGTCCCACTGTTCCTTTTGAAATTTGAAGTCTTCAACAAAAACCTCCATAATTGTTTGGTTGACTTAGGGGCATCCTCTAATGTTATGCAACTATCTATATGCAATAAACTAAACAAAACCCCTCTCAAAAGTGATAAACATGTGATACAACTAGATAAAACCCAGGTGAAAGTTATGGGAGAACTCAAGGATGTCATGATCAGGATGGCGACACTCCCAAAATTTGTTCAAGTAATTGACATCATTGTAGTAGATATCCCAGAATCTTATGGATTGCTACTTAGTTGAGATTGGCCCGAGAAGTTAAACAGATACTTTAGTATAGACTGGGCTTGCCTTTGGTTTCCATTAAAGGGACACCCAAATATGATCAGGATCAACAGGGAAAGATATTTGAAACATATGGTCACCGACCTAGAAACCCTCAATGAACCTTCTTCGACAAATTTCTGTTTGTTAGGCAATTATTCCCGCAATTCTGATTTCAGGAATTTCTCCCCCCTCTCATATGACGTTCCTCTTAATCAAAACTCGGAAATGATTTTTCAAGAATTTTTTCCAACGATGGCAGAGGAAACCCTCTTCTGTCAAGAACTAGTGTTAGAAACCACATAATGGATAGGAGGAAAGAAGGAAAGTGGTAGAAAAAAGGAAAATGATGGTTTTTGCTCACAAATTTAGACCTTATACTTTGATGGATCTAAATCGCATGAAGGGTCGAGGGCAGGGTGCATCCTCATTGACCCAAAAGGTAAATGAAATTTTTTGTCCTGTAGACTAGAATTTGAATGCACAAACAACACCACGGAGTATGAAGCTCTAGTACAAGGGCTAAAGAAATCCATAGAATTAAACATTAAAGAATTGAAGGTTTTCAAAGATTATGAAGTCATCATTAGATAAGTAAGGAACACTATACATTGCAACTCTCCCCACCTGAGGAATTATCAACAAGAAGTGCACAGACTAATAGAACATTTTGAAGCCTTCAACATCATAGCGATCCCCAGAACAAAGATCACTCTTGTTGATTCTATGGCCATTGTTGCCTCAATTTTATCCCCTCTAGAATACTATGAATCCTATCAATTCACTGTGGAGCTACTCTACAAACTGTCGGTGCCCAACAATATTTCCAATTGGAAGGTCTTTGAAGGAGATGAACAGATCATAAAAATTTTAACCAATCAGGATAATTTTAAAGATCTGGCTATTGACGATGAAGTATTCTAGGAGCAATTGGTAGAACCTAAATCCCATGTACAAAAACCTAAAACAGATCAATCGACTGACAAACCAAGGTCTCACGCGATACTAAAAGGGGTATCCAATTTAGAAAAACATTTTGACTTAAGGGAAAGATTCAAAGGGTCAACGAACAAAAAGACATGGAGTTCCTATCCCATGTACGAGACTATAAATCTAGGAACCCTGGAAAACCCCAAGAATATAAATCTCGGCAAGACAGTATCTAAAGAAGAAAGGAAGGCCTATCTCAAACTTTTTTAGACAATATCAAGATGTTTTTGCATGGTCCTACCGAGATATAAAAACTTATGACACTCATATCATTCAACACAAAATATTGTTAAAGCCCGGAGTGAAACCCTTCCAACAGAAGCTCCAAAAGCACCACCCATCCCTGGAGCCTCTCATGTGTCAGAATTTAAAGAAATTATTAGATGCTAAGATTATCTTCCAGGTTAGACATTATGCATGGGTAGAAAATTTTGGTTCCAGTGAGGAAAACGTCTGGGGAGATACGCTTATGTGTAGATTTCAGAAACCTCAACAGAGATTCAGGAAAGGAAAACTACCCAATCCCATTGATGGATCAACTCTTGTAGACCGTGTCTGGTTCTGAGATTTTTTCCTTGTTCAACAGTTTTTTAGGTTACAACCAAGTTCTAGTTTCAGAGGAAGATTGTTTGAAAACTACCTTCTGAACCAAGTGGGGAACCTTTTCTTATAAATGCATTCCCTTTGGGTTAATCAATGCAGGGGGAGCATTCCAAAGGGCCATGGACATAGAGTTTCGAGGAATAATCAACAAATGTATAATAGTTTATTTGGACAATGTGACTGTGTATTCAAAGAACAAAGAAGATCACATCCAACACTTAACCTAGATTTTTGAAAGGTGTAGGAAATACAGTATATCCTTAAACCCTAAGAAAACTATCTTTGTTGTCAAGGAAGGTAAAACACTAGGTCATATTATATCTCAAGCAAGAATTTACATAGACCCAAAGCGAATTAGGGATATATCTCAGCTTCCATTACCCCACAACAAAAAGGCTATGCAATCCTTCTTTGGGAAAATAAATTTTGTGAGGAAGTTCACCCCTGATTTTGCTAAAACTATCAAACCCTTGCAAAAAATGATCCGCAAAGATGTTGAATTTAAGTGGGATGATGAACGAAAATGTGCTTTCAGCAATATTAAGGCTTCAATATCTCAACCTCCAGTGTTGTGAAGTCCCGACTTTAGCCAATATTTATTCCTCTATACTTTTTCCTCCGACCAATCGTTAGTTGTAGTATTGACTCGGAAGGATGATGACAACAATGAGGCCCTGGTCTCATTTATGAGCACTAATCTCTAGGGGGGCGAACTAAATTACTCTTCTATAGACAAGCAAGATTATGCAGTATACAAGGTAGTGAAACACTTCAGATCTTACATCTTAAAGAACCATACCAAAGTCATCATGCCTCACCCTGCATTCTGATCCCTATTCACACGACATGATATGGGGGAAAGAAGAGGAAATTGGATGTAAGTAGTCCAAGAATTTGATCTAGATATAAAACCTTCTAAACTGGTTAAGGGACAAGGATTATGTAAACTGGTATCTAAAGCAGAGGACCAAGTAAATGAAGACCCTGGGTGGGAGAATGAATTAGCATTATGGTGTAGTGAAGCTTCATATGTTTCCCCAAGTTAGGAGTCTTGGTATGAGAAACTAACTTATCTCCTGCAATATGGGACTTGCCCAGAAAACCTAAACCCTAGGGAAAGGAGAGATCTCAGGTTAAAATCAACACAATATCGTCTCATAAATTCGGTACTCTTCCATTTTAATTATGATGGGGTACTGTTAAGATGTCTCAAACGTGAATATGCAGATGAGGTTCTGAAGGAGCTCCATGATGGTCCTGCAGGTGGAAATTTCGCAGGAAACACCACAGCTCAAAAAATACTGAGAGCTGGCTATTATTGGCCTACTCTGTTTAGGGATGTTCACAAATACGCTAGAAACTGTTAAACTTGTCAAATAAGCATGGGGAGGGAAAAGAGAGTAGTTGTCCCACTCCAACATGTGGTCGTCCCTAGGCCATTCGAGCAATGGGGGTTAGATATCATAGGATAAATTACACCGAGTTCTTCAAAACAACATAGATACATCCTAATTGCCATAGACTATTTCATGAAATGGGCAGAGGCCATCCATCTTACTCATGTAAACGAAAAGGTGGTGATCCAATTCTTCGAACAACAACTGATTACGAGGTTCGGTATGCCTTCCGTCCTTGTTTTCGATAATTTCGCTTACTTCTCTTCCACCCTATTAACAGAGTTTGATTTAGACACATGAATTATAATCATATACTCTGCAAACTACTACCCACAAGGGAACAAAGTGGAATAATCAACCAATAAGAACCTAATGAGGATATTAAACAAAACAATTGCATACCACCAGAGGAATTGGCACAGTTCATTCCATAATGCCTTATGGGTTGATAGAGTAACACCAAGGAAGCTATAGGGAATTCCCCATACTTTCTGGTATACGAACATGAAGCCATTCTCCTGAACGGGCTATATCTTCCATCTCTTCATCTTGCTCAGGATTCTAGAGGACAACCCTCATTAGTTATACAACAAAGAATTGATACCCTCCTCATGCTGGAAGAAGAAAGGTAGAAAGAAAAATCAAATTTCACAGCTCATCAACAAATAGTTAAAAGGTGTTTTTATAAGCATAAGGGCAAAGAGAATAATTTAAAATTAGGAGATTTAGTCCTAAAATGGGACAAAGAAAATGAGTCGAAGGGAAAACATTCGAAGTTTCATAATCTATGGCTGGGACCTTTTCAGGTAGTCGAGAAAATTAGGGTAGGAACATTTCAGTTGAAAAATATGAGGGGGAAACCTGATGCCCTCCTGGTGAATGGCCAATCCCTAAAACAATATTTTTGTTAACAAAAAAGAACGTGTGTGTATTTCCATGATATTTTGTTTTTAGGTAGACTAATTGCATATTTCTTCATTTTTTGTTTTGCTTGTTATGGTATCTTCTATGATTTTGAAGTTTGTGTTTAGAAAGGCATTGGTTGACCTTAATTTGTGTGATATGACAAACTTTGTTCCTGACTCACTCTTACATATAACACAAGAATCACTGGGATAATTGCGGTGGTTTGAAGGAATTTTGTATCTAACGTGGGAAAATAAACAACCTTGGAAAAGTGATGAAGTGTCTGCCTGGTGGTCTGGTAAAACCTGAAGGGAAAGATGGAAAGATGGAAAGGACTACATGTGCCTCAAGACAGAGCTAGAAAAAATTCACCTTAACCATCTCATTTTTCAAATAGAAGACGTCCTCTCCCACTCGCTTAGGGAATTCTTTCAAAATAAAATCAATCATATCAAAAGAGTGCAAATTAGGAGAGGGTATGCAAATAAATCTACCGAGGCTATGGATGCTCACTGGCAACAGAGCAAGGTCTATGATGTCAGGGTGACTCCATCAGGGCTATGGACGCTCGTTGGCAGTGGAGCAACACTGTAGCAAGTGAATGATGATAACTAAAAGGCATGGTGCCATTGCATGATTTACTTGATTCTTTTCAAAGAGGGCGTGAGTCATGGTTACATGAAACAAAGGTGGAATAAATGTTGAAACCCCACAGGAAGGCCCAGATGCACCAACCAAGGATTTCAAACGCAAGGATAAAGAGGTTCTGATAAAATCAGTTAAGTTCTTAACCATATTTTTCATCACCTGAGCCTGAGGTAGGAACAAAGATTCTCCTTTCACCCAATAAGTCTCCATTTGTTGAGCACTCAACACACCCTAAAAATCTTTATCATTTTTTTTTTACTTTTTGGGAACCACTTGGTCTTCTGCACTATCTGACTCGATTTCATTTTTGGAAATTTTTTGTCTTTGTTTATTTTCATAACTCTCATCACCTATCCAATTTTGTTTGAACTTGTGAAGCCCCATGACTAAAGGACCTTAACGCCTAAATTAAGAATCGACATTGACACTTTTTCCTTGGCACTTTTTTTGCGTCGGCAAGCTAAGGTTTGTTTTAAAACGAATATCTTAAGGAAAGTCCTGACTTCAACTGACATGAGCGAAATAAGTCACTGGTCTCCAACGCCACATTTCTTTACCAGGTAATAAGGTCATATGGTCTAGCTCTATCCCGAGTCATTCTTGGTTGCCTAGGTCCTAGTCACACCTCCGAGACATCTTTTTCACGTCAACACTATATGGTAAGATCGATCGGTGTCAGAGATTTTACAGGAGAATATCAATGAAAATGTTCAAAGGATGACCCCGATCCCTAATCCACCCACTGAAAGGGCAACACAACGAGATGTTTTCAGCATTAGATACGATCAGATTTTGGGCATTTAGGGAGCTAATTAATACCTGATCTCGGATTAGTCGCTACCTCGTGCGCCAATCAAAACAACACGCTTGAAATCGTTGATATACCACATCACCACCAGTGCTTCCACCATCAACCCATGATGAATTTAAGTTCTAAATATTCGGTGGCAGATTTATTGAATTCTCAATCATAACCCAAATTGAATGGTTGATGTGACACGGTAAGATATTCCCTGTTTAAAATATATTGAGTTTTTGTGAACAAATTCATTATGTGTGTAAGAGAATCCCAGAGTGTCTGAAGGAGAAAAAAATGAGCAACTCGAAGGTTGTATCAACCCCGTGATTATAAAAAAAAACAAGTTTTAACAAGCTTTAGAGGTATGTATCCAATTCTGTCAATTCGTTGGCTATAATTTATATGTGTTTGTCTGGTTTTTTACACAGGCTCTAAAACTCTTCTTAAGTTGCAAGAACAATGCTATCAAAAAATCCAACCACCAGAAGCTTGCTGATAGAACCAAAGCTAAAAGAACCAGAGACAGGCAAAGGTTCTTCTCCAGGGACCGCGAGGCAATTGGAGTATGTCCCTAGGTTGGAGCCTATTGTTAAGATAACAACAAAGAAATTTTTCATCCATCCTCTAGCCTTTGGCGATACAGAGGCAAGCACAAGATCCAAGGTGGCACTCCCACAGTGGTGGGATCTCTTCAACATGATCAACAGAGAATAATACCCAGAGTATATCCCACACAACGACTCGGACGTAAGGGCTCTCGATGACCAGGTGTTCCCCAACATCCGATGGTCATATCTACACATGGTGGCGAGTAGAACCCCCATTTTCATCTTTATAGAGGTCCTAAAATGGCTCATAGACCACAAAGATGGGCATAATTTTTTATTAACGATGAGAATGGTGGGTGCATCGGATGTTTCCTTTCGATGGAGGTCCATAAATACTACAAGCTCAGGGACCCGGAAGAGCGGCTCAACACGGACTTCGTGGTGAAGTTCTATGAACTACATGACACTAGACGTTTGATGTCCTCATGGTGGAGGGAAGACAATAAATTCACCAATCGGATAAATGCATGGTACATAACAATCAACCTCAGGGAACTATACATCTATTTGATGGCTCTCATCTGTCAGTTATACGGAGAAAAATATTGCTCCAATTTTTTGGAAGCATGGATTCCTTTGGCATACACAGTTGCAATTGTCGAGTCCAGCTTCAACTGGGGAGAAATAATATCCAAACAACTAAGAACCTATGTGCATCAGGCTTAGATGTCAAAGGAAGGAGAAGCACCAACCTTTTACATGGCCTCGTACCTTCTTGATGTCATGTGCGCTAGGAATGTCTTCACCGGCATGAATATGAGTTGGCCTATTGTAGAGCTCCTGGTCCACATCTACTTTAGTGTCCTATGGGAAAACAGGTAAAAGAAATATTACTCCCTCATCTATGATGAATTCATCACCCGAATTCATTTTATTCTTTTTAAGAAGGAATGCCCAAGGCTATCAGCGACAACCAAGAAAATGATATCCAAGGTAGGCCATTGGTACTTGGACAAGCACGCCACCTACATTAGGTTGTTCAGGGACACCAAAGCACCACATATCCTACCATATCAAGTCCCAGACTATCTCGTCATAGGATAAATTTGTTATCAGACCATCTTGTAGGGCTATAACGCCACATTGGTCAAAGAAAAGAAATGGGCCTTCATACCCTATAGTTTCCATGTGGGGTTCTATCTGGTGAAGGATAATGCTCAGTCCAAATAAGAAGGGATGATCCAACTTGAATTTAGGTTCCCTACATTCCTATTCTGCAAGCATGATCCTAAAGGACTGGTCCCCCAACATGCGTCGCAGGTTTCATCCTACTAGCCATATGCTCATGATAAGTTTGAAGACGAAGTCTTCACAAAGAACGCCCAGGACTGGAACAAGGTGGTGCAGAGGATGGCCAACCCAAACATGAATAGGTTCAAGGCCATGAGCATGGATGAACATGTGGAAACAATAGAACAGTCATCTCAAGAGGCCCTTAGAGCCAGGGAAGAAATCAAAGTGACAAAGGCAACATAGGTGTAGGGAAGGGGATTGTTCTTGACACTAGAGGCATAGAAAAGGGATCCACGCTTAATGGAAGAGGAAAAAAGAGTAATTGATCAACTACAGAATGACCTAAACTTCGTAGAGATGACAAGGGTTCCAGCTGACCACCCGATCGAAAGTTTGGAGGACCTAGTGACTCTGAGTCAATACAAATTGAAGAAACCGTCAGGTCAGATAACCCTAAAGTTTCAATGCCATAGTTCAGATTAGCAGGGGACGTTTCGGCCCAGCCTAAGATAGAAATGACACCAGGAAGAGAAAATGCACCAAACCCCTTACATGATTTAATAACTATCTATGATGATGAGGAGAGTTCAGAGGTTTCCCTGGTGACCTTGGTACATATTACAGAGGAAAAGGAACCTGAGAAAGTATCTTCCCCAGCTCCCGATGCTCCAATTCAAAGCCTTGCATAGAGCGACCAGGAGTTCAAAATTATCTTAGACACTGAGATACTCAATACACCAGAGACCCAAGTGGACAACCCGAATGATGAGGTAGGATTGGGCAAACAAGAAGGAGAAATTCCACCATAGGAAATTGGCATCTTGGCAAACGATTATCAATTAGGTACTGAGGTTGCCCCCGATTCATCAATTTTGGCCAGTACTTTATCTCCCGATGAGAAACAACCAAAAGACAAACTTTCGGGACATAAATAAGAGGTTCAAGAACCCAGTCTTGAACAAATATACACCATCGGGATCCTAGGAAACATGCTTACTTGGGGAGAGCAGCAAATCCCTGAACCTTTGGATGAGGTCGTTGATATACAAGCCATCACCTACGACCGAAAGAGGAAATCCATCATGAAAAGAACCACCAAGAAGAGGAGGATTACTCTGGACAACTCCATCCTCATCACCACAGAGGAGAAATTGATCAGCACGAAGCATGCCAAGACGTATGAGCTTATCGACGCAGTGATGGAAATCACAGATGCCACCCTATATATAGTGAGGAAATATGAAGATTAGTTGGTCACTGCGCTGAAGGAATTGGATCATTTGTGCCATTTTGAGAAACATTATCAAGACTCCATGCAGTCCATGATGTTCTTAAGAAGAGAATTACAGGATGCCTACAGTAAATTCATGAATGAGTGGCACCTTTTCACTGCAGGGATTTCCAATTTCCAAGAATACACCCTTATGGAATTGGTAACGTGCAAGGACATGGAAATATGGTATGAGAAAACCCACCAAGTGGTGGAAAGGATCGAGTATATCAGTGTGGTTCAACAGGGTCACGACGCCGAAGAGCACGACATTCAAGTACTAAGGGACAACAACAACGACCGCATAAGGAAGTCGGTCGAATACTGGGTGAAAATGGCCCAAGAACCTCATCAGGAGATCCAAGAGAAATGGGTCATTTGTGAAAGGAGCTAGACCAATATCAATCAGGCAATGAGAGACATCGGTCTTCCAGAATTTTGCACACCCGAGGACTTTGTCGACTTGCATGACATAGTCAAACTACATGCAGAACAAGACTCATCATGGACTTTGGAATTAGAAAAGGTTTTGAACATGGCGCCAAGTCAAGTACATCAGTTCATAGATCACCCGATCAAGGCTCAAACAATGTTACAAAATTTAAGTGCTAAAGTGGTCAAGTATCAGCTCTAGGTCCTAAATATGTGCTAAAGTGCTAATGTTACAAAAGTTAAGTGAACTTTAGCAATAAGTATTCTCACAATATGGTTTAGTCCAATATCAGCTCTAGATCCTCAACTAATCTGCTCCAAATCGCTCACAAAAATCTGCACCAAATGTTGATGTCAAGCTGCTCAAAAGTCATTGTCACTAAAGATAAGTTATTTCACTTTCTATATCACTATCATTGATACATCATCATCATCATAATCAAAATGGGTCCACAGAAAAACTAGGTCCATATAAACTGTGACTGTCACATTTTTTTTCACTATCATTAATACATCAAAACTAGTTCCACATAAATATCCTAGGTCCATTTGGGTCCACATATAAACCCCAACATCACTTCTTAAATTTATTTCAAACACATGTTTGGAACTAGTTTCTGGATTAGTCACAAACCATAACTTCCAACAAGTATAAATCCATACTTGTAATGGATCAAGGTATAAAACTTATACCCAATATTCTTTGATATCGTCTTTGAAATTCCTCCAAGTTTCTCTCCTTTATTCATCACTGAAAAAGAGATCTAACAAAAATGGCAGACCTTTCTGAATTTTGGCCTATTCTAGAGAGTGAACTTGTACAACATGCCACATGCTCAATATTTGATATATGATTATGAAACTCACACAAAACATACTATGGACTATAATATTTCCAATGCAATTGGTCGCATAGAATTTGGATCCTCTATGGATTTATGATTGTTTTACCTAGAACACATGTTTGAGGCTAGTTATAGGACTAGTCAAAAACCCTATCTTCCACAAATTGTATCTCCAAACGTAAAATGATCCAGAAGATGAAAGATGTACCACAGGTACCTTGATATGTCTTCTCAATATCCTCCAAGTTTCACTATCTGAATCATCCATGAAAAAAACGCTATTGCAAAAATTACAAGATGAGATTTAAAGAACGTACCTTAGAACACATCATCACAAGACTTCATCTTCCCTTGGAATTCTATCCTTCTTCACTTCATATTCCCTCTGAAATTCACTAACAATATTGTGATAAGAGATCACAATATTGAATGATGAAAATGAGAGGTTATTAACGTGTATTTATACCCTTCCAAGAACTTCCTTTACTTAACTTTAGGGTCGAACTATAACTTCGTGTTTGCAAAACTTTAGGGGAAAAGTTTACATTATCATCTTTAAGAGGGAATATCTACTCAACCGTAAGGAACCACATGCCATGCCACCTACCGTTTGAAATAGATTGAAGAGTAGCATCAATCTATGGAAGTTTTACATGCATTTTCAATGTACTTCATACTCGTTTTCTTCAATCAACTTTGGGCTTCATGGCCACACCTCTGGCGCTTCCTGACCATATTTCCAAGGCTTCTTAACCATACATTGTAACTTCTTTTCTTAACAACTAAGGCTTCTTGTGGTATTCTTCAAATCATCTTCCTGCGAGGGCTATGCTTAGAGCTACACCATAAGGGGACAAATTTGGAGACTCCTTCAAATAAACCCATCACTTATAGGGGAGTCTTCTAGGGTTCACATCAATGACAACCAATTTTCCAACAACACATTCACCTCCATTATCTGTTCTTAACCTTTGAATTTGATGTCCATATTTTTTTTCTACAAGGGACTCATAGGCCAAAATATTATCATAAAATTCACTTTTAAATTTTAAGAAGTAAACCCAAGTATGTCTCGAGAATTCATCAATGAAATTTAAGAAATACTTACACCCAGAGAAAAAATAAGAAGAAATAAAACCACACAAATAACTATGAAATTTTTTCAAAGGGGGTGAGGTGTTCCAAGAGGCACCTTTGTCAAAACTACCCCAATGATGTTTGCTAAGAACACAACTGAAAAAAACACTATCTCTGTAAGAAACAAGAGGAAGACCAGTCACCATGTTTTGATTACATAGTTGTTGCAATGAGCGTCAACTTAGATGGCCAAAATTCTCATGCCAAAGTTTGCTCAAGTCGTCACTATGAGAAAAAAAAACTAATGGAAAATATGATGACCAAAAGTTGTCAAATTTGTGTTGGCTCGCCGATATAACACTTTTTGAACCCTCTACATTCACTTCTACACCCCTTATTTCTCTTTCTCACCTTATAAACGCATTTATATTTTCACTCATACAACTAAATACCCAGCAAGTCTAGTAACGTATGGTCATCTCTTAATTTCCTTCTATTTTAATGATTAAATACAATTTTTAGAGGGTTCATGACTTATTGTATTAGAAATGCAACATTCTTTGATTTCAGGTGGACATATACAATGAGGACTCTCCATAATTCAGAATTTTCTAGCTCACTCAGACGGAGTCTCGTCTCATCTCACTCGAACCATATGATGACTCATACAATCTTCATCTCTAGGCACCACGTGCCCTAGAGATGAAGATTAGTTATTCAAATCACGAGATTACAGGGCGCACTTGGAGATTCGAAGCCACTTGATCATCACAATATACCACTTGTCTTCCAAAACAGAAAACGGTTATGAACAGTTACTAGAATGTTAGGGTTTGAAACGAAGGGGCTGGGCATAGCTATTTTCATTGGGAAGCTATAAAAACAGAGATCGAAAATGTAATAGGGACGCCTCTGACGGCTCTGACAGTCTAGAAAGTTTAAAAGACAATGAATGAATAGATGGTATTGTGAAATTCTGAAGATCGTTTCTTGATGTTGTCCCATTGCTCTGAATTAATGATATATCCATAACGCACTTTCTGAACATTAATGTTTCTTCTCTGTATTTCAGATTGATGATTTCAGTTTAGAATTTAATCTGTAAGTTCCTAAGGGACTCATGGTTTTCTTGGCAAGGATCCACCAGGAAGACCATGAGCCTCTCTTTCATGGATTTAGTTCTTAGATAGATTACATTTGCAGTCGCCAGAGTTATATTCAGAACAGAGTAAACAGTAGATTTACATTGCTTGAAGTTATTGTTAGCATTTGTTTATTGTTGGATTGATGAATAGAGTAACTATCAGTTTAGAAGCAAGATTTACTCATTGCATCTATGGTATAACTCGTTTTTGTGAAATCTAAAGCTTCATAGACTGTATCTCTTGATATCATAGTTTTGATTCTGAGATTTAGTTTCTTAGAGTAAAATGCCTTTAGCTATAAGATTTTTAGGCTTTTATTTGCTGCTAAGTTTTAGTTTTGAAATTAGTATAGTTTTCTTTGTCATTAGTTTACTTTCTATGACATACTCTACTTCTGGTATAATTTGTTGTTACTTAGTTTGATTGCCGAAGTAGTTTCATTTTGAAATAGACATCTTAGTTCAAAGGTATTTGTTAAAGATATTTCATTTCTGTCTAGAATTGAATGCTGTAGAATTTAAATGGGAATGCTTTAGTTAGAATGCTTTTGTTTAAATTAGAAATAGATTAGAGATAACTTAGGCTTAGAGCAGAGTAGACAATTAGGTTCCAGTCCATCACATACGGTGTTTATGCCTCTAATTTTACCTCCCTGGGTTGACATTTTATGTAAGCTATTTATAGAGATATAATTAGCCCAACAATTTGTATAGCCTGGTAATATCATCAACAATTTCAGTTGTGAGGACATGCTTATGATTTTTTAAATCCTTGATTACAACTTGGTGAGGTGAAAAATCTATGGTTTTTCCTTCAACTGAATGAGTGATCTGATACACTGATAGAACGTTGCAAGAAATACTTGGAACACATAATACACCATTGAAATGACCATTACCTACCTTAATTTTTCTAGACCCTACAACACTAAGAGATCTATCATCACCAAAAAATATTGTCTTGGTGTTACATTCATTAAGAGTAGAAAAGATGGATTTATCCTTATCCATATGACAAGATGCTCGAGAATCAATAAGCCACTCATCATAAGAAGAAGTAGAATTTGCATTGAAGGAGAAACCAAGAGAAAAAAATGCATGTCCATGGGAAGAAGAAGAAGAAGAATCAATATTGATGTTGTGATTATTCATCACTTCTTCTAAGGATTCCATCTTTTTGAAACATTTGGACTCCACATTACCATCTTTCCCACAAAATTTTCAATGTCTGTCAATCTTCTTATTTTTTTTATTTTACTCCTTTATCACCATTAGGAGAAAAAGATGACAGAGAAAATTTAGGACCCTTGTTTTGCTTGTTGTGGTGATGATGATGTTTCTTCTTGGTATTCTTGGATTTATCTTCTGTTGGGACACTAAGTCTTTGTTGGATGTACCTACAGTGATGATCAATCCAACTTTCACAAGCTTATCTTGCTCTCGAATAAGAGAATCACAAAAAGATTCAAGAGAGAGATTTTTGTAAGAACTCTCCAGAGCTTCTCTGGTGGCATAAAAGGTGTATGAAAACACATAATATGCACTGCCAAGCTTATATATAATAATATAGATGTATTGGTATTCGTTTAGATCTATTTTGCAGTCTATACATAAAATTATAAGTGTTTTGAACTTAGAAAAATAAACTTCAATCCAAGGAAAATCATTTGGAGTTAAAGTCATTAACTAATTCTCTAACTTGTGGGCTCAAATAATATTGTGCTTACCAAACACAACTTCAAGATGTTGGAGATATTATACACTCACCTATAATTATTTTCCTAAGTTTTACCATCCAATGTTGAAAACTCTTCCTTAGATGAGAATATTCTCTCTCTAGAATATTCCCCTACAAATAAGGATGTTCCTCTTCAGTTTAGAGTCAGTTACACGTAGTTACACTTAGTTAGACTAGTGGAAGTCGTGACTTAGTTAATTGATTATTGCATGGATCAATTAACTAGGACTACGTGGTAGTTCACTCCAAATGTTTATCAGTGACTGTCTAGATCTCTCTAGATTACTACTATGGTGAATTAGTTACTCATGTATCCTATATCTATTGTAAATTATTCACTCTTTGAGTGTGGAATACAGTTAATGAGAATTATTCCATTCTTTCTCTCATGCTTCTCTTTTCTTCTATTTTCTCTCCAACTATGTATGTCAATTCCCAGCTAGATCTATTCTGTGCAATTTCAACACATTTACAGGGTATCAAAGCCGACAGACTACTAGGGAAAAGACACACCATATTGTTTTTGCAGGTACTGAAGATTGAAGAATGCAAAAAAGATGGATTATTCGTCGACAATACTTCTCATGCCTCGTAACTATTTGGAATGGAAGACAAAAATTCTTCTTTAGCTCAGATGCAGAGGCTTGTACAAAATAACTATGGAAATGGAAGTAGACCCTAATTCCATCGATGAGAAAAAATGACTTTTTCAATAGACAAGATATGGCCATAAGATGTATCCTCTGGTTTATTTCTCCTGAAATTCTTTAACAAGTATATGATGACTCACAAGACTCAACTCCAAATGAATTATGGACCAGATTGGAGATTATATTCAGGAATAAAGAATATTGTGAATATTGCATGCATGATATTGGAAATATAGAGCCAGAAGAGAAACCGTCAGGAGATCAAGCCTTTTATTCTAAAGAGTCTTCTACACAAGCATCTGCACAAATTTTCATTCTATTAATTGCAGACGATTAATACTCCATTTCATATTTTTTTTCTAAATTTCATGTGGAATATATATTGCATGCACCTCAGGATTCACATGTAGACATGTTTCCATGTGCCACACATACATCTCAGGAGCAACATGCATGCACCATGCATCCATCTCGGGAGACAAAAAGGGGGTCACTCACATCATATTCAATTATAATATTTTCTGATAATAATTTGCTAAAACAAATTGGATATTTTAATTCCTCTCGGAATAATACCCAATTTCAAAAAAACAATTGTCTGAAACAGAGTTTGGGAAGTGAAGTTGTGATCATTTTAAAATCAACAAAATTTCAACGTTTTTCTAGAAATGGCTACACGGTTTTCAAAATTTCATCCAAACTTTATTTGGATCTTCTTCATTACAAGAAGAGTAAGTGGATATGTGTGGACATCTCAATGTTGCATCTACTTCATCAGATCCATGCAGACATCTACATATTCTACAAAATATTCAACGAGCACAAACTTTCACAGTTGCGAGGTCATCTTGGAGTGAAGGACATGGTTTCTTAGCAACTGCCTTGTTTTCCTTCTCATTTTTTTTTTATTTTTTTTTTTATGCATTGTAATTTGAGGGAGGGTTTTTCCCATGAGGTTTTCCCTCTTTCCTTATTTTTTTTTCGGCGTCTCATTCTTATATGCATTGTACAATGGGTACCTAACATGGCCTTGGTTGTCGGGACCCATTCATCATGTACAACCTAGTAGTGTTCGGGGAGGTGTTGGAGATATTACACACTCAACTATAATTATTTTCCTAAGTTTTACCATCCAATGTTGGGAACTCTTCCTTATATGAGAATATTTTCTCTAGAGAATATTCCCTTACAAAATAGGATGTTCCTCTTTAGTTTAGAGTCGGTTACACTTAGTTAGACTAGTGGAAGTCATGATTCAGTTAATTGATGATTGCATGGATCAATTAACTAGGACTAGGTGGCAGTTCACTTCAAATGTATGTCAGTGAGTTTATAGATCTGTCTAGATCACTAATATGGTGCATTAGTTACTCATGTAGCCTATATCTATTGTAAATTATTCACTCTTTGAGTGTGGAATACAGTTAATGAGAATTCTTCCATTCTTTCTCTCCTACTTCTCTTTTCTTCTATTTTCTCTGCAACTTTGTATGTCAATTCCCAACTAGATCTATTATGTGCAAGTTCAACACATTTACACAATATTTTCCCAAGATTTATCTGGGACATCAATTCCTTGAAGGTGTAACCTTAAATGAGGAGAGATGGGCATTCTGATTAGTCTACGTGCTTCATTGTTCCTATTATCCCATTTGAATTTATTTTCATCATCAATGGGTTCTTTTTATTTTCCCAAGGTAATTCAGTACAATCCTCTACTTCTTAGTAAATATTCCACATAGTATTTCCAAGAGAAGTAGTTGGTTTAGGTAAGAAAAAGATCACTTGGCGAATCCATTTTAAAATATCCATAGAATATGGATTTAAAAGTTGAAACTAACGATCTATATGGAAATTTCTTGAAAAAATAGGTTGTTTAAAAAACAACGACACTTAAAATGGACTTCGGATGTGAAAGTTATGCCCTTTTTAAAAGAGACATAAACGGTAACCATAGAGCCATGTGGAAAGTAGAAGATGGTCCATGTGTTTATGCTCCCATAGAAAAAATTCATGTGTTCACACAGGAAAAAAAATCTGCTTCTCGACGACAAGAAGGATTAGATCTCGGTTAGCTTACTCGGAAAATGTATGTTTTCCCTCTATTTCTGATTTACCAAGATCACATGATAAAGAGCATACATAGACAAGAAAACCCTTTCCCCTTTGTTTCTAATTTTTTGAGATCGCACAAAGCATGGGGAAAAGAGCATACGTAAATTGAAAATAGTGGAAACCTGGAAAATAAAAAGCATAAAACCGAAATAAAACTAAAATATTTCCTTTGTAAAAATTTAAAGGGGTGTATTTAAGCTTTATACCTTCAGATCTGACTGAAATGGTCATCTCTTGGGAAAACATAAACCTTTTCAAGTGAAATAGAAAACATTTATAGTTGAAAGAGTCACTCTGGACGTATGGAATAGTCCCCTAAGTCCAAAAATGTATGGAAATATAAGAAACCATAGATTCAATAACACAACTTCAAGATCTCTCTCTACAATGAGAGTGGGTCTTCAAATGCACTCTGATACCATGTTCGACAACATAGGAATTCCAATGGAGGATGAAAACCTTTAGTAACAAATCACACAACCATATCAAAGATCAATACAATGATTTTTTTACGTGGTAAAACCCCTATGGGGAAATATCCACGACCCTAGCCAACAAAACCACTTGAGGCAATATATTAATGTAAAAGAAAATATATTACACAGATTTTCTCGCAATTGATCATCGGAAAATGACCCTCCATGATATTTAAATAGAGATGGTAGACCAATTACGTGTTAAGCCATAGATCAATGTGCCCATTAATATTGAGGTGAATGTGAGCCATTAAATCACTCTGTGTCGGGGAACATATCGTGACCAATATTAGACTACAAGTGCATACTAATGCATACTAAAGAGACACACTAAGAAATACACTTTGACCTAACGACACATTAGACCAAGTTGATCTTAACTAACTCCTAGGTGTCTAAATATCCTAACAGAGACTATATAAATACTTTTTTAAGTTGCACACCAATGACTCTTTACACTTTTCAACATAGTGCTATGGTTGTGTCATATATATCTCCTCCTTCAATTCATTGTGTCGGAATGTATTTTTCACATCCATTTGTTCTAACTCCAAATCAAAGGCCACTATAATAGATAAGAGAAACCTAATAGATGTTAACTTAGAAAATGAGGAAAATATTTCACCAAAGTCTATCCCCTCAACCTAGGAATAACATTTTGCAACCAACCTTTCCTTGTTCTTTTCAATACTTCCATCTAAACCAATCTTCTCTTTGAACACCCATTTACGTCCAATGGGTTTCATCCATCAGGCAATGGGACCAAGTCCCATGTATAATTCTTTATAAATGTGGTCATTTCATCATCCATGGCCAGTATCTAGGACTCCTTATCTTCCATCTCCATTTCCTCATTCATGGTTTTAGGCTCATCAATGTTAGCAGATAAAACAAATATACATCTAAAATTAGATAGGCTATAATTATACATGTATAATTTCCTTCTTTGTTGAGTGAACCTCCTTAAATTTTGAGGTGGAGTTTCTTCCTCCTCTTTCGAACCCTTTGAACCCTCCTCCTCATTAGGTCCATCATAAAATTCTTATTCATTTTTTGGTTCACCTTTATCGGTCTTAGGTAGTAGTTGAACCACTAACTTCTTCTCATCATATTCTATATGCACCACAATGGTAGAAGAATTAACTTCTCTGAAAAAAAACATTTCTACTATACAAAACATTTCCATCCATAAGATACCAAATCTTGTACCCTTTCACACAAACACCATAGCCAATAAAGGTACAATTCAATTCCTTGTTATCCAACTTAGACTGCTTCTCCTTAGGCACATGAGCATATGCCTCACAATAAAAAAAACAAAGATGTTGAAGTGAGGGTTTTGTACCCATCCAGACCTCCATAGTGATTTTGTCAACAAGAGATGATTTGGGATACATTTTAATCAAGCAACATGGAGTAGAAACCACTTATCCCTATAACTTCTTATCTAATCCAAATCCACTAAGCATACTCTTATCTCTCTCCATCAATGTTATATTCATTCATTCTGAAACTCCATTCTATTAAGGGGTATATGGTGTTGTCTTATATCGTTTAATGTCATTCTTCTTACAAAAATTATCCAACTCTGCAGAACAAAACTCACCACCATTATCAATCCTCAACACCTTAATCTTCCTACCATATTGATTTTCCAAGAGAACTTTAAGCTCCTTAAACTGACTAAAAACCTCAGATTTAGTTATAAGAAAAATATACCCACGTCCTTCTAGAATAGTCATCAATGAATGAAACATAATACAAAGTCTTATATATTGAAGGAACTTTCATTGGAACAAATACATCATAATGAATTAAGTCCAACAACCAAGAAGATTTATGAGAACTAGAATAAAACTACACACAGTTTTGTTTTCCATATATGCAATGCTCACAAAAATCAAATTCAAGAGTACAATCATTAAATCCATCAACAAGATTTTTTTTTCAAGGCTCGTAGTCCCTTCTCCCATATATGAACTAATATTTGGTGTCATAACATTATCTTCTCTAATTTGATTTCTAAAGAAATAGCTTCTTTAGGAGGTTCTAATTGTGAAGGTGTAGATCTTATAGATCTCACTACTACAAAAA
This sequence comes from Picea engelmannii, assembly GCA_009831015.1. Lineage (NCBI taxonomy): Eukaryota > Viridiplantae > Streptophyta > Pinopsida > Pinales > Pinaceae > Picea > Picea engelmannii. The sequence goes on along the minus strand of ML780501.1, from coordinate 247,371 downwards.
TAGAAGAAATAGAAGAATTATTACACTCAAAAGTGCATGCATCAAGATGGAACAAATTTCCCACAAAACAAATTGTAGTGAGTATCATAGTTCCTTGGACCATATTTCACCCTTTGTTAGAGAAAACAACTTGCACACTTACATTGTTAAGTGTTCTTATTAATAGTAGGTTTAATGTCAAATCTGGAATATGAAAAAATCCATTGATCCCCTTTACTCTTCCATCAAGGAATCTAATCAAGACTCTTCCATGACCAACAATGTTAAAAGGAGAGTCATCACCAAGGTATACCATCCCACCATAATATTTCTCATACATTGAAAACCAGTGTGGATGGGAAGTCATATTGAAGGAAGCTCCAAAGTCTATCATCCATGTACTATGTCTTGCATGTGTTTCCAAAGCTACAACAAAGGAATCTCCACCATCATCTTGAGAATATTTTTTAGACTCATCATTAGAATTATTATTTTGGTTCTTATTCTTCTTCTTCTCATCCTTACAGTCCCTTCTTAAATTTCCAACATTTTCTTTGGACTTTCCAAAAGACTTAGGTCTCCCATAGGATTTGGACCTACCATTTTCTCTCTTATTTCCTTCCTCCTTTGATCTTCCATGAACATTCAACGTCTCATTGGTGGATTCAGAGGATGTTTTCCTCACCTCCTCTAAGATTAAAGCAGTCACAACCTCATCAAGCACGTTAATGCCTTCATAGTGCTTCCAATAGCCATTACTAGTTTGTCTAATATGGACTAGGTGGAGAATGACATGAAGGCAGAGATATAACGAGGAAACATATAGAGATATTGAAAGAAATACAATAATAAAATGAAACTCATATTCTATTAAGGAATGGAATACAAAAGAAAATAAAATGCAAAACACTCAAACTAGCTAGAATATAGGTAGTTTATCCCTAAAGAGAGAGATGTGTCATCTATGCTCATTCGCAAGAAGATGAATACAAAGAGACCAAAAAGGATTTTTAACATAAATAATTAATTCTAAAATCCTAAACATCTGATACCCTAACCCTAGAAGATGAAACACCAAAAGGTTTGTGGGAAATATGTGGTTAGTTGATACCTCAACTTCCCAAGGGAATAAAGTTTGCATACGATATCCATTTGTGGCACTTAGTAGCCTATTGGAAAGGTCTAGACAAGAAGTAAACATTATGAATGGACCAGTACATGCCTTTAGCTATCTACTTGGTGTTTTCATGCTAAAAATGTCGTTTAGGGCCTCAAAGCGACCTTGAAAGTTTGGGACCCGGAAAACTATAGAAAACTTGTCAAGATGTGGAACCATTGTGAATTAGTGGAATAGGTGGGTGGCCACCAGTTTTCACTTGGATGAGTCCTCCCCCATTAGGAATAAATGGTCCCCATTGTGTCAATTTCCTCCATCATATGGGGAAACTTATGATAAAGCTGACTCCTAGTGAGCAAATTTCCTTGGTGAAGAAGATGACCTAATTTGACGACCCGATAGAGTTTGATGTTCTCCTGGTAGGTGTTGTTCATCTTGGTGTCCATGATCTAATCAAATATATAATACTCAATGCATTAAGGATTTATTTCTATAGGGTCCAAGTGCTTGGCCGCATCCGAAGTGTCTAGGAGAGGTGGAAACTATGGTTGAATTTGGGGTGCAAGCCAAGGAAAGAGGGTGTTAGTGCTAGAAGTAAACTCAAGACTATTATTGAGTCAAGTCTAGCACATATTACTTCAAAATTTTCAATAAGGATTTAGATATGGAAATATTTTTCTTGGATTGAAAGGATTTAATGGTATGATCTGTTAAGATCAATTTCCTATATACAGCAAGTCATGTAAATAAAACTAATGATTAGTAACTTAAATCTTTGAGTGGTGTGATCAGGAGAAAGGAAGTACAAAACTGATAAATCCACCAATGAACAATCATGTCCCTTAATGTATTTATGCAACAAAAGAATAAACCTTTATCCAAAAATTCATTCCAAATAAAATTTAAGGAAAAGAAACACCAATGTGGAAAAGATTCCTGAAAATCCTTTAAAGCAACCTTTTCGGCACATAAGCATTTGTCATACAATAATATAACATCAACAGACTGTTTCAGAATACATAAGGAAAATTATAAACAAAGGAAGAGAACATATACTAACCATTACCTTTATTAGCAGCTGAAGTCTTTACATAGGCAAGATAGACCAGAACAGTCTTTAGGATATAGAATCACAAGACAAAACAGGGATCTCCCCTGTCCTCTAACATATAATTTTACATGGAGTTTATAGATCTATGAAATAAAACCTATATCCTCAAATTTTGGATCTAATTTACTCAAAATAGACATAGATGACACCTCCTAGGGTCAAATTTTCACTTAGTCATATCAACAAGATTACAAAAAAAATATGGCAAATCGGTCCCATACCTAAAATCTAAGGTTTGTTTTTTGAACCACTAAAAATGTACAAAGATATGATTTGATTTCATGATATGAGGGAGAAATATCTGATATCCAACCTCAAAATTAGATTTGGAGTTGATTTGATCAATTGGGATAGCTTTCTTCACGAATTTAAAAAAATTCTATAATTCTACAACAACAAAATATTGGCTAAATCTGGAAAAATAAGTCTCAAAGATAATTGCACGTCTTCCAAATAGTGATAGTTGTGTAAAACAAGAGGGATTTTTATGTATGTGATATTGTTCTTGATAAAAACCTCTTTCAGGTTTTCAAAATACCTCTCCATCTCTTCGTAAATGGTGCCCAAATATTATGACTAAAACATTAAAATTCTTGTATTTTCAAATTTGAAATGTGAGTTGTAAAGATCTACTTGTATCTCCCAAAACATGACACCTGTGTGAAAACTAAGGGAGGTTTTTGTATATGATCACTAAAACAAGAAAATTCATGTATTTTCAAATCTGAAAAATGATATGTAAAGCTCTACTTGTATCTCTAAAACTATGACACTTGTGTAAAAACTGAAATAAGTTTTTGTATATTAACCCATTCTTGAGAAAAGCCTGTTTTATTTTTCAACAATTCATCTCCATTTGGTCAAAGACTGAGTTTGAACTTGACTGCAAAAACAGTCATTTCCAGAAAATCCCATGTTTTATGTTTTCTCCTTTCTCATAAAAGACTGCTCCAAAACTATTTTCTGAAGATAAAAAAAGGTGTCTTATGTGTATTTTAGGGTGTGTAATAGTTTCATTATAATGTTTCACCATCATCCATCACAAAAAACGCAACATCGTGTCATTTTTTGAAAAAAAAGGTTATCGCGGGAACTTCTTGTAGCATCCTTTTCAAAATATTAGTTTTAGATTTAAAACCCCCTCATATGACCTTAAGATGGACAAAAGGATGATAAGAAGGCCTGATTATCAGTATCCAGGAAAAATATGATTTTTTTAAGAGAAAAATTTGATCATGAAAATATGAGTGCTAACATAGGGAATACTTAGTTCAAAACAATTCTCTCCCATACTCATATTTGAGTGGGCATAGATTTCGATGGCATCTTGTGAGATGTTATTTCTAGAAATTCAACCATACCTCATATCCCACATGAAAATTGTGTGGTACCTGATGTTTATCATGGTGCTATTTGTACTTAGCATTGGCTTTCTGCAAAATATCATGAACTTGTTGTTGGATGTGTTAGATTCGTTTGAAAAATTTGGTTGCTTGATCGACCTCAATATGAGAATGGGAGGAATCTTCCTATGCAGTTTCAATGGGAATAGCTATGTCAATGGGGGGGAATGGTTGGAACCCCAACCACACCTCAAAAGGGTTGTGTCCAATAGAGCTGTGGAGGGATCTATTGTAGCTATGTTGAACATAAGGAAGGCTCTCATCCCATGTGTGTGGATGTTTGGAATTGTACATACTCAAGATATGAAAAATCATCCTATTGAATACCTATGTTTTTCCATTAGTCTGTGGGTGGAAGGAATTCAATTTAGTCAGCTTGGTGTCCATCATCTCCCATAGGATGGAAAAGAAAATACTCAAGAACCTACTCTCTTGATCTTAAATAATGGTTAATGGGAGCCCAAAATGAACCCAAACACTCTCAAAGAAGATATTAGCAGTCGCCTTGGTTGTGATACTCTTCTTGCAAGGTGTCAAAAATTTCATCTTAGAGCATCTCTCAATGACCACAGAGACACAGAGATTACCATGATTTCTTGAAGGTATATCGGACATGTAATCCATGGAGATAGAATCCCAAGGCCTATCAAGAGTCGGTAGAGGGGTATATAGCCCATGTTTCTTAATAGAGAGTTTGGAAATGGTGCTGACAGTGAAAGATCTGATATACGTGCTGACATATTTTCAAATCTTCAGCCCATAAAAACCCTTTTATTTTACTTCCACTGCGTTTTCCATGCCAAAGTGTCCTATTTCCAAACCATAATGATCTTCCTAAATCATCTTTGCACAATCTATTGAAGGAACACATAGATGGCTCAAATGGCCTAACAATACATCATATAGATGAAAGTCTGGAATTGGTTTTCCTGCACTCAATGTCTGATAGGTAGTAGAAAATTTAAAGTCACTATTGTATAATTATATCCACCCATAGCTCTCATGCCCACGAGAGTTAAGAACTATGGTTAGCGCCACAACTGGGGTCATATGAGGAAATAAACAACATGGTTGGTGCTTCCCTTCTTGCACTTGATGTTCAAGTGGAAGTACTACAGGAATGTGGACCAATTTTTATGGCGGTCACTTTATGACTTTCCTTGTGTGCACATGAATTACAAAGGCCTATGATCAATGTGGATGATAGTTTCCTTTCCCAAAATGTTATGCTTCCATTGTCAATATGTCTGCATAATGGAGTACATCTATTTTTCATAGGTGCGGTATCTAGAAAAAATATCAGCTAGTGTTTCACTGTGATAGGCCACCAGATGCCCATGCTGAGTGCAAAATGCACCAATAGCATAATCATAAGAATTTGTATCAATATCAAATGAATGTTCTAGGTTTGGCTGAATAAGGATTGATGTTGAGAAGAGTGTTGGATTACTGAGAGGGGGGGTGAATCAGTAATAACGTAATTATAATCCTTTTTCTTCAAATGTTATATCAATGTAGAATTATTATCCAAAAGTGAGCAGTAATAAATAAACAATCACACACATGAACAGTACACCA